>SJYA01001017.1:0-219142 GCA_006410615.1 Neotragus moschatus
TGGAACTTCAGGCACGCCTTAAAATTTAGCTTCTGCTTTTGGCTCAGATGGTAAACAAACAAACAAACAGAAACCTCCCTGTGTTGCAGGAGACCCAGGTCTGATCCCTGGGTCAGAAAGATCCCCCGGAGAAGGAAATGGTACCCCACTCCAGTACTCTTGCCTGGAGAATTCCATGGACAGAGAAGTCTGGCAGGCTACAGTCTATGGGATTGCAAAGAGTCAGACACGACTGAGTGACAAACACACTTCACTTGGGGAAAGCAGCCACCATGGGGAGAACTTGAGGCTATCCTGCTAAAGGGAGAGGACACCTGGAGTGAACGGCACTGGAGGACCAGGCAGAATGAATCCAGAGGGGCTGCAGACAGATGCGGGAAGCCATCTTGGATCTTCCAGCCCAGCTGATTGGTCAGCTGAATGCTGTTGCTGGAGTGAAGGAGCCAGTGCCACANGGCTTTCCTGCTAAAGGGAGAGGACACCTGGAGAGAACGGCACTGGAGGACCAGGCAGAATGAATCCAGAGGGGCTGCAGACAGATGCGGGAAGCCATCTTGGATCTTCCAGCCCAGCTGATTGGTCAGCTGAAGGCTGTTGCTGGAGTGAAGGAGCCAGTGCCACATGAAAGAGTCTTCACACTGAGCCCAGCCCAAATTCCTGACCCAGAGTGACATGAGCAGTAATAAATGGTTGAGGACTTTCCTGGTGGTCCAATGGCTAAGACTCTGTACTCCCAATGCAGGGGACCCGAGTTCGCCCCCTGTTCAGGGAACTAGATTCTACATGACATTAACCAAGATCAAGAGTTCCCACGTGCCACAGCTAAGACCCAGTGTGGCCAAGTAAGTAAATAAAAAATATATAATAAATAATTACTAAAAGATAATGAATACTTGTTGTTGTAAACCATTAAGTTTTGGTGGTTTGTTATACAGCAGTGCACAACTGATAAACTCTACCCAAATACTCTTTTTCTATTCCTGAAGAGTGTTAGAAATCAAGATAGAGCCTTTTGCTTTGGCTCACAAATCTGCAAAAAACCTGGAAGGCCTTGGTTGACCCGCTCTGTCTCCCCTTGTCTTCATGTACCCAATAAAGAAGATCTAACTTTGTTAAAAGCTACTCCTCTGACACCAAAATGTTATTAACGGATTTCTTTGGATGAAGAAATAGCTAATTACCTGCATTTTTCAATCTTCCTAGAATTAGCAAAAATTGCTTCAAAAATAAGGACAGATATGCCATAGCTCTCTTCTATAATTACGGCAGCCACTCCCAATCCTTTTCTTCCTTCTTGTAGGGCCTTAAACAGCTAGATATTCATTTTCCTAGTGTCCCTTGCAGTTGGACCAGGCAACCACGTATCATCCAGTAAGATACAAAGGCAAGATTGCCAAAGGGGTTTGGGGCAAGAGTTTTCCTTCCTGGGAAAAGAGAAGGAGAAAAAGAACTACACATGAGAATTTCCTCTCACTCTCCTCCCTCTGCTTCCTGCCTTTGGATATGATTACAGACTGGGTAGTCTAGAGCTCATGCACCCATCTTATAACAGCAACAGAAGGATGGAAAACACCTGACTTCTCAGGATCTTGACGTCACCTTTAGTTGCTGAGTAACCCTGGGGTTTTCTACCTGTTTTCTCCACATTAACTGACAGATATACTTAGGGCTTAAATCACTGCAAGATTTTCTTTTTCTTTTTTTGCACTAGGTCTTCACTGGTGCATGCAGGCTTTCTCTAGTTGCAGCAGGCAACTACTCTCTAGTTGTGGTGCGTGGGCTTGTTATTGTGGTGGCTTCTCTCGTTGAGGAGCACAGGCTCCAGAGTGCACGGCTTCAGTAGCTGCAGCTCGCAGGCTCTAGAGCTCAGGCTCAGTACTTGTGGCACACAGATTTAGCTACTCCATGGCATGTGGAATCTTCCCAGACCAGGGATCAAAGCTGTGTCCCCTGCATTGGCAAACAGATGTCTAACCACTGGACCATGAGGGAAGTCCAAGATTATTTTTTAGTTACTTGCAGCTGAAAGCAGTCCTAGCTGATACAATAATACTGTGATATTTAACATTCCAATACTAGTAATAATTTGTTTTTTTTCCATCTGGCTAAATCAAATTTCTCAATCTTGTAAATTAATCCTTTCCTTTTTATTTTGCCTCAGTAGAGTGAAGAAATTGATGGTTATCGATCTTTGCATTTTTTTCTTTTTTTGCAGGCAACACTTTATATTTCCATTCAATTTTTTTTTTTTTTTTTTTGGCTGCACTGCTTGGCTAGATCTTAGTTCTCTGAACAGAGATTGAACCTGGGGCCCCTGACAGTAAGAGGGCCAAATTCTAACCACTGGACAGCCAGAGAATCCCCTTCCCATATTTTTTTGAAGCAAATTCCAGAAGACATATCATTTCATCTATAAACATGTCAGTATGCATCTCTAAAAGCTAATAAGTCATTAAAAAAATATAACCACAATATCATTAGTATACTTAAAGACACTTCCTTAATACCATCAAATATTCTATCAGTGTTCAAATTTCCACCTGTTTTCATTTTTAAGATTGATTATATTATACATCATGGTCTTTAGCTGACACAAAAGTAGCACATAATCACAGAACAACTCTGGGGAAGTATGGAAAAGCTCACAGAAGACAATTTTGACTCACCCACAATCCTAGAGGGCTTCCCTGATGGTTCTGGGGTAAAGAATATGTCTGCAATGCAGGAGATGCAAGAGACATGGGTTCGATTCCTGGGCCTCGAAGATCCCCTGGAGGAGGAAATGGAAGCCCCCTCGAGTATTCTTGCCTGGAGAATCCCATGGACAGAGGAGCCTGGCAGGCTACAGTTCATGGGGTATCAAGAGTCAGACATGACTGAGCACAGCATAGCAGTAGCAAGCACAATCCCACAGCTAACGCCAGTCTCCATAGTGCCAAGTATGTTCAGAAAAAGATGGCCCTTCCCAAAAGGGTCTGTCCTGTGCCAAGGTGTCAGCCACTTCTGTTCGCTCAAATAGGTAAATGCCTTTGAGAGATGCACAGACTCTCCATTGTGTGTTTGTGACCTAGAGTATTTCATCAATGTTTATATTTTGGATTATAGCCTTCCAGATTTTCAATGGCTATCTACCTAATTTTTGCATAATTATTTTCATACTGTACATTCTGTTTTGTAAGCAGCTCTTTTTTCACTTAATAGCAGACCACAAACATTTTCCCATGTCATTAAATTTGCTTCCAAAGCATGACATTCTGTGGCTGCACAGGGGCGCATTGTATGGCTGTACCACAATTGGTGTTAGCAGTCACCAGTTGTTTAGACCTGTCGCCTTTGGAATGCAATGCCTGTTTTTGGTAGATAAAACACAGGCAAGAACACACGTCCTTTTCGGGAGGGACATAAAAAACACACAGGGGAGTTTCTGCACACACAGTGAATGATCCTGAGGTGTTACATTGGTTCCGCCCATTGGTTTGGGAGGAAAGCAAAAGTATGGTTCCATTTAGTTCAACTCATGCCTGTGGGACTGGGCACATTGTCCCTGGATGTGTTTAGATTCTTAGCAATTCCACAGTAAACAAGAAGCTTCAGGGAAGAGCAGTGAGGCAAGAAAATAGAACACACCTTTTAGAATGGTTACTCCCAGAGTTATGCAACCAGATCCAGGATTTGGTCAACCAACCTTGGCCAATGTGTGAGGCTGACAGAAGGCAGTGGGCTTAGGGCTTTTGCGGGCCAGGATTTCTGGGGTTTAGGGTATGAACACAGCCACCCTTGGATGTAAACCACCAACTGACTGCCTTGTAAGAAATCCCACAGGCTCAGGAGCAGACCAATGGAATCTGGAAAACTGCCAGCTCTTGAGACTGAAGATAAACATTAAGATTATTTGCAAAGCATCCATTTGCCCAAACCCCTGGCCCACCATCAGGCCAAGCCTGAGCCATGGTATTTTCTACACCAGATTTTAACCTCTTCTCTAAAGCCTGCTCAACAAAAGGACTCAGTTTAATGAAGTCATAAGGACAGGGAGAGGTCAGAGGGTAGATGTAAACCAGGAATTCCCAACCCCCGCAGCCACTCCCATGGGTCACAGAATTGGGTTTAAGTGCCTTGAAATCCCTTAGAGGGGAAGGCCACTCAAGAGCAAATGATCAGAATGATGTTGGGCAGCCTGAGATAGATTCAGGGGAAAAGTCTCCTGGTTTGACATCAACTCATAAATTAAAGCCGAGAAATTGAGAAGGAGCCCATATCAACAGGCCTCACTGGAGCGCACATCTCGGGATAGGAGGCAGCACAGAGGTGACTTGTGCAGTAGATGTGATCTGGCCGGTAGCCAGGAGTCCAGACCCATAACCTCTCATCGCTTCTAAGGGGCTACATTTTCATCCAGAATTCACTTACATCTTGTATCAGAAACACTTTTGGATGATGTATTAATTTCTCAGGGCTGCTGTACAAAGTGCACAGACTGGACTACTAAAACAACCGAACTGTACTCTCTCACTGCTCTGGAAGTTCAAAGTTTGGAATCCAGGTGTGGGGCAGGGCCAAGCTCCCTCCAAGCCCTAGAGGAGGACACTTCTGTGCTCTTTCAGCTTTGGTGGTTTCATCCCACTGTTCCTTGGACTGTGGCTGTATAACTTTCATCCCTGCCTCCTCTTCATGAGACTGACTTTCCTCTATGAGGGGGCCTCTGTCTTACACTCCCCTCTTCCGATAGGAAACCACCATATTGTAGAAAGATGGTAACGATAACCCTACATGCAAGACAGCAGAAGAGACACAGATGTATAGAACAGTCTTTTGGACTCTGTGGGAGAGGGCGAGGGTGGGATGATTTGGGAGAATGGCACTGAAACATGTAAATTATCACATGTGAAGTGGATCACCAGTCTAGGTTCGATGCATGAGACAGGGTGCTCGGGGCTGGTGCACTGGGATGACCCAGAGAGATGAGACGGGAAGGGAGGTGGAAGGGGGGGTTCAGGATGGGGAACACATGTATATCCGTGGTGAGTTCATGGCAATGTGTGGCAAAGCCACTACAATATTGTAGAGTAATTAGCTTCCAGTTAAAATAAATAAATTTATATAAAAAATAAAATAAAGTTTGAGTGCAGAGAGAAAAAAAAAAAAAAGGAAATCACCATGTTGGTCACTGGGATCCCCCCAGTGACCTCATCTCGACTTGATTCCATCTGCCAAGATTCTGTTTCCAAACAAGGTCACATTCACAGGCGCCAGAAGTTAGGACCACAGCACATCTTGCGGGGGATACAATTCAACCCATGATAGATAGAAAGTCAAAGTTCTAGGACAGTAGATCCAGCTTCATTACCAATTGCTCTGTGATCCTGAGGAAGTCATTTACCATCTCTGAGTCCCAGGTGCCCTCATCTGTCCCCACAGTTACCCTTGTGGCCCACAGATACAATGCAGTTTGAGTGAGAGCCTGTGTGTGTACTAAGTCACTTCAGTTGTGTCCAGCTCTGCGAACTTGTGGACGGTAGTCCACCAGGCTCCTCTGTCCATGGGATTCTCCAGGCAAGAATACTGGAGTGGGTTGCCGTGCCCTCCTCCAGGGGATCTTCCCGACCCAGGGACTGAACCTGCGTCTCTCACATCTCCTGTATTGGCAGGCGGGCTCTTTACCACTAGTGCCACCCAGGAAATCCAAACTAGAGCCTCAGTTCAGTTCAGTCGCTCAGTCGTGTCCGACTCTTAATTTATTGCGAATTAGTTAAAGAAAATGGACTCGCTGTGGAAAGNCTGAACCTGCGTCTCTCACTTTTCCTGTATTGGCAGGCGGGCTCTTTACCACTAGTGCCACCCAGGAAATCCAAACTAGAGCCTCAGTTCAGTTCAGTCGCTCAGTCGTGTCCGACTCTTAATTTATTGCGAATTAGTTAAAGAAAATGGACTCGCTGTGGAAAGGGTCTGCCAGGGTGGGAGCAGCATCATGACTCTGAGAGGCAGACCCTCAGAGGAAGGGATGGGGGGGTGCTGTGGAATGTGCTTCCTAGCATGGCAGGTCGGGTACCTCAAGTGCGGATCAAGGACAGGACCCTTCCTGCAGCCAGGCCCTCAACTTAAGTCCTGAGTATAATTGCCATGCTCCTCCCCCAGGCTTCCCTGGTATCTCTGTGCATAAAGAATCTGCCTACAATGCAGGAGCCCTAGGTTCAATCCCTGGGTGGGGGAGGATTCCCTGGAGAAGGAAATGGCTATCCACTCCAGTATTCTTGCCTGGGAATTCCCATGGAGAGAGGAGCCTGGTGGGCCACACTCCATGAGGGTCTCAAAGAGTCGAACACGACTGAGGGACTAAACCACTGCCACTCCCTCAGGTACCCAGGACTGCTAACTGGGGACAGCATCCAGGATCATCAGCCCCAGAGTCCAGTGAGCACAGCCCATGACTCTTGGCTTCCAAAGCTCATCATGAAACCAGCACTAACAGGTGAGACCCCCCCTCAGCTTGGACAACTCAGTGTAATCAATCCAACTTCATGGGCCTCCCCTTGGCCCAGCTTAAATATTTAGACAGCCACAGCAAATATGTGCTCCAAATGCAGAGGCTGGGAGTGGGTGAGAGGGTTTTAGCCCTGGGTGAGATTGAAGGAACTTGACATGTTATTGAATCGAGGGCCACAGAAGGTGAAGCCGGGCAGTTACACATCCCAGGAATGCGGATGTAGCGCCCACTGTGTATCTGAGGCTGACAGGGTTTGACAGCCTCCATCTGGGAACAATAACCCGCCAGCGGCAGGCTGAGCCTTGGGGAGGGCTGCTCTTGCCCCAGCTCTGTCCTCTTCTTTCCTTCCCTGTGTCGCTGTGGGGTGTGGACTCCGATTGAGGTGGGGGATCTAGTGGGGATGTAAATGTCCCTGAACTCCCAGCTACATGCAGGAGTCGTGGAGAAGGCAGGGCTGGGGACTGGCTCACCGAATGCCTGCAATTCCAGGAGCAGCGGGCTGAGGACAGAATCCATTTCCCCACTCTGGGAGACCTGGCTGGAATGCCATGGTGGGGGAAGGCCATTTGGGATGCCAAGGGCTCACTGGCCAGCTGCAGCGGGAGGTGGTGAGACTGGAGCGGGTGGGGGCTATGCATTCGTTCCCCGGACTTTCTTTGTGAGAACGGGGGAGGGGGCTTTCATCTGTGAAGTTCAAAGCACCGTTCACAAACTTCCTCTGCTAATCCTCACTCTGATCCGAACTCTGTCGTGTAACTAAACTGATTACAAGAATTTGGTGAATCGGGCAAGGTTGGGCCCCTTGGACAGGCTTCCTCAGTGTCTGCCTCCCCGGAGGCCAGGCAGCCCTGGGGCGGGGCAGTGGGGTGGGAAGGCTGGTTTACAGTCCAGAGAATGCTAGAGGAGAAAGGAGCCTCGAGGACCCAGTCACACAGCCCTGCAGAGCCCTGTCTTATAAATGATGCTGAGGGGAGCCAGTGTGAGAAGTGAGACTTCAGAATCTGCTTTCTGTGTCCCAGAATGACAGCTCCGACTACCTCCTGGTTATCTCCACATGCGTGTGCGCTAAATCACTTCAGTTGTGGCCGACACATCGCTACTCTATGGGCTATAGCCCGCCGGGCTCCTCTCTCCGCGGGTTTCTCCAGGCAAGAATCCTGGAGTGGGTTGCCATGCCCTTCTTCAGGGGATCTTCCTGGCCCCAGGGATTGAACCCAGGTCCCTTATTATATCTCCTGCATTGGTAAGCGGGTTCTTTACCACTAGCACCACCCGGGAAGCCCAGTTATCTCCATAGGGCCTTCAAACACAAGCTGCCCAGAACTAAAGTCAGCGTCTCCTTGCACCCTGCTTTCCCCTGGCAGCACTGCCCTTACACCTGGGTCCTGGGACCTCTGCCTCAGGGCACTTGGAGGCCCCCTGCCTCCCGCTGACTTTTGCCTCTGCCCCTTCCCACAGGGACATGGCCACCCAGAGCCCACGCCAATCCCTCAACAATCTCATGTTCCCTCAGCATTCCCCAACCAAACAGTTCCGAGCTTCTCCCAGAGTCTGTGCTGGCCTCTGGGCCAGGTCAGCCCCCCAGACGAGCCTTTCTGCCTCAGGAGGGGTCATTTCTGTGGGAAAGGGTGTCAGGGGAGCTGGGCTATATGGGCCAATGTGTCCACTTGCCTAACTTCTCAGGAGGCAGGTACAGGGCAGGCCTCAGCCACAAGTCCTGGCCTGCTCCCCTGCATTATCCAGTCCTAGGACACATCACTGGCTAGTGTCCAAAGCTAGAAACCCTGAGCTGGAAACCCGCCATCATGTTTGAATCCCTTCTCCCGTCCCAAATCAGATACTCGTCACCACATGCTTTGATGTCACCACCAGCATGACTCTGTATGCTTCCCCTTCTCACCATCCAAGCTGCCTCTGCCCCTCCGGCTCCTCTGGACGGAGCAACAGCCTCATCGCTGGGTTCCTCACCTCCACACGGGCCCCTCTCCAATTCATCCTCTGTACTGTGGCCACCAGGATCTTTCATCCTTTGATCTTGTGACTTCTTTGTTATTTACAATCTGAATAACCTCTGCTTGACCTTCAGCTCTCAACTTGGAGGTCACCCCTGTGACCTCCCACCTGTCGTGTTGTTATTTAGTCAATAAGTCATATCTGACTCTTTGCCACCCCATGGACTATATATAGTCCACCAGGCTCCTCTGTCCATGGGATTTCCCGGACAGGATCAAATGAAACTTGCCAAGGAACCATTAGGAAGCCTCACTCCTGGCCCCCAGCACCTCCCCACCATGCATTACCAGTGCCTATGGATTTCCTATAGGTGAGCACATGAGAACCAATGACATTGTGTGTGCGGGTTCCTGGGTCTACAGTACTTAGTACAATATCTTGGGCAGGTCAGATGTCAAATATTTGTTGAATGAATAAAGAATCCAGACTCACGATGCCTTTGCTAAGACTAGGACGTCTTGTCAGAGTCAGGTAACTTTTCAGACCAAGAGTTGAGGGGAGTTTAAAATATTGTTGTTAAACCATCCTTAGTCATGTTCTGACATGGAGCAAACTCTATTTACTAGAATTCTTCTGTAAGAGAGTATAGTATAATATAGACAGATGGGAGAAATCTTAACATTCTCCTGGGGGATACTTGAGTAACAAGTAAATAACGATGCTTTAGGAACCACTTTATTGCTAGGTGGGTGTGCAAATTCGGAGCCAGAGCAGAATTGCTCAGGACAGAAAACTGGAGGCTGTGCTACTGCTAACAGGCTTCGTTCTCCCTTTTCCCTTGAGCCACTCTCAGTGTCTCATATGTAACCTAGTCTCTTCTGCAGTCAGGAGCAGGCGTGTGGCTGAGCTCTGGCCACTGAGATGTAGGCAGAGTTGCTGTATGGGATTTCTGGGAAGGTTCTGTAAAAGGCAAACCCTTCCTTGGTTTTTCCTTCCTGTTGTCTGGAATATGGATGTAATGGCTAGAGCTTCCTGGCAGCCGCGCTGGATCATGAAGCAAACTTAAAGGATGAAAACAATGAACCAGGATGGTGGAGCGGAAAGCTAAAGAGTTTGAGGAGCTACTATAGAAGTCCTCCAGACTTCTTTAAGAAAGGAATAAACCTCTTCTTGAAGGTACTACAATTAGATCGCTCAAATGAACAATTAACACTATTTCTAAGTGAGTCAGGAGTCAAGTTGCCTGGGGTGCTATATGCCTCCATTGGGTCTGATCCTGGTTCTTAGCCCAGAAGCCTTCTTCCTTTTTCCTTTACTTCCCTCACAGGCCCAGGAACCCAACGATTCTTGCAGGCTGCCTATANTGAGTCAGGAGTCAAGTTGCCTGGGGTGCTATATGCCTCCATTGGGTCTGATCCTGGTTCTTAGCCCAGGAGCCTTCTTCCTTTTTCCTTTACTTCCCTCATAGGCCCAGGAACCCAACGATTCTTGCAGGCTGCCTATAAGCAGTTTCCCCCCAACTTGGCAAGGTGCACCCAGGCTGAGGTAGTGCACGTGCATGCAGCAGATGGCGTACCAAAACAGTGATTAGCAAGGGAAACATAAACATAAGCAAGATTCTACAAATACTGTAAACAGAGAGGCTTTCTCAGAAGTTTGGTGCTTCTCATTTACTATGCACCCTGTTGCCTGGAATAAACAGATGACGTGATTCTTTTCTCCTGAAACTGTAGATGAAGAACACCACTACGGTAGGCTGTTCAGAACACTCTGTAGTGCTCCTCCCGGGACCAGGGTGCCAGGGAGAACTCAGGGGACTGGGGAAGACATTCTTGTTCCAGTGGAAAAGGGAGACAGTGAAGGGAATGAAGGCAGCTTGGTCAGTTCCTGGCTCCCTCGTCTCCCGTGCGGTCATCGCCTCCTCCTGACGGTGCCACTTTGCTNAGTGATTAGCAAGGGAAACATAAACATAAGCAAGATTCTACAAATCCTGTAAACAGAGAGGCTTTCTCAGAAGTTTGGTGCTTCTCATTTACTATGCACCGTGTTGCCTGGAATAAACAGATGACGTGATTCTTTTCTCCTGAAACTGTAGATGAAGAACACCACTACAGTAGGCTGTTCAGAACACTCTGTAGTGCTCCTCCCGGGACCAAGGTGCCAGGGAGAACTCAGGGGACTGGGGAAGACATTCTTGTTCCAGTGGAAAAGGGAGACAGTGAAGGGAATGAAGGCAGCTTGGTCAGTTCCTGGCTCCCTCGTCTCCCGTGCGGTCATCGCCTCCTCCTGACGGTGCCACTTTGCTTCCTGTAAAGGCCTCAGCAGTTGCTGGGCCTTTAGAATGCGGTTGTGGAGTTTTCCTCAGTTGCAGCCTGGGAGGGAGGGCTGTCCATGGCTTCCTGTGAGAGCACCTCTGCGGGCCTTGAGACATGAACCTACTTGCCCAAGATCACCAAGACCATTCGAAGAGTCAATTCAGTAACAACAACAATAATAAAAGCAACCAAGAGCTATATTATTACTAACACTACACAAAATGTGACAATACCTTAATTGATGACAGACATTCTTCTGTGCACTTGACCCATTTCAACTTCTTTAGTCCTCAGAATGACCTCATGGGGCACTAAGATTCCCATTTCACAGATGAGGACACTGAGGCACAAATAGGCAAAACATGCTCCCAAAGGCAACCCGCTGGTTCATGGCAGAACCCAGAGGGAGGGCCCCTCACTCCAGAGTTCCTTCTACCCCAGCACGTGTGAGTGTGTGTGCTCACTTAGTCGTGTCTGACATTTTGCAACCCTATGGACTGTAGCCTGCCAGGATCCTCTGTCTGTTAAGGGACCAGACTGGAGCCATGACAAGCTCAACAGGCTACACTAGGCCTAAGTTTAGGGTCCTTGTAAACCTGGGTCACAACTCTAGGAAACTCCACCCTCGGGCAAGTCTCGCTCGCGCCAAACTCGAGCCAATCAAAATTGAGATTTTCATTCAAACCCGAGCCAATCCGGATAGGGATGTGGGATTTGAAAATCACACCCGCGTGCAGGGCTTAGCCAATCATTATCCGCCTGCTCTGCAGTCACAGAGACAAAGAACCGCCTGTATAAAAGCCGCTGTGAGTCAGAGCTCGGGGCTCTCGTCAAAACTCCATTGCGTTGGATAAGACCTGAGCCCTAGCTCCAGCTAGCAATAAAACCCCTTTATGCTTTTGCATTGCTGTGGATGTCTTATTCTCTCAGTTTTGGGGACTCGGACCTCAGGCATAACACCGTCTCTGCAATTTTCCAGGCAAGAATACNGTTGGATAAGACCTGAGCCCTAGCTCGAGCTAGCAATAAAACCCCTTTATGCTTTTGCATTGCTGTGGATGTCTTATTCTCTCAGTTTTGGGGACTCGGACCTCGGGCATAACACTGTCTCTGCAATTTTCCAGGCAAGAATACTGGAGTGGATTGTCATTTCCTACTCCAGGGGATCTTCACCCTAGCGCGGGCACTTAAAAAAAGGCCTCTAAGCTAGAGTCATTTTTGAAAAGGCAAAATCTTTTAGGGTCTTTCTGTGATGGCTGCCTCCATCTGTGTGTGACCTGGAGCAACAGACTTCACCTACAGGCTAGACTCACAGCAGGTGCTGGGGGACAGCAAGCTTTGTCTCCTCTGTGCCTGCTCTGCCCTTGTGCTCTCCGGGCACAGAGGACCTGGATGGGTAGCTTGGCAGGTAATGTTCCCACAGGGTGGTATATGCTGATGACCTTTGAGTATCTCCACCTGGGGACCAGTGACCCTTTGAACAACAGATGAGCCAATAAAAAAGCTGATGCCTTATTCTTACAGACAATTCTGTTTGAAATGCCCAAAAAGGCTGTGTGTGTGAAACTTGGCTGAGAGCTGGTCTGTGGGGATCCATTCACGTGGCCTGTTATCAGTTATTGCCCACCCTCTTAAAAATGTAGGTTTTTGATATAAGGATTGTTGAAATCTGAATATCTCTGTATTTATGATTCTGAAACACAGTCTCCAAGAGGGGGTGGTTCCTCGGGATTAGTGACATTCCCTGTGACAGGAGACATAAATGTGGGTCTGGCCTAGGCTATTCGGAAGACACCCATACTTCCAGTGGGGTGGCTCATGGTCAGCGTGCTTTGTTTGACAAACTTTCCTGGACCCCTTCTCTTTTGCATCGTGACTCACTCCCTGTGTGATCTCATAGCTTAAGGAACATCTTTTCACCCACAGTTCCCACAATTATATCCAACAACCTACTCATCAACATCTCCACATGGATGTCCAGTAGACATCACACACCAATATGTCCAAACAGAGCTCCCTCTGAATACAAAAAGGAGTATGCCTCACCCACAGCTCCCTCATGTCAGTTAATGGAAACCATCTGTCAGGATTTCAGGCCAAAAGCCTTGGAGCCAACCTTGACCTTCTTTCTCTTTCATACCTGACATTCAGATTCTCAGAAAACCCCATTGATATGGCTTTCAAAATATTTCCAGAATCCGACCACTCTCACCACCCTCCCTCTTACCCCCTGGTCCAAGCCACTCTCTTCTCTCACTTGGATTATTGCAGTGGCCTCCTGATCAGTTCTCCAGCTTCCACTCTTGGCTTCTTCCGTCTACTCTCACCACAGCAGCCAGGACAAACTGATGAAAACGAAAGACCGTGTCAGCCCTCCGCTCGGAAACTTCCAAAGGCTTCTTAACTCCCAGGAGGAGGTGACAGTCCTTGCTAGACCCGCCACCTGGCCTTTGATTTGGCCCCCTCCTCTCCATCCCATCGCAGACCTCCTCTTCTGCTCCTACCCCTGACACTGCTTTGCTCCAGCCTCATTCCTCTGTCTTCAGTGCTGGGACCACGACCACGTCAGATCACTGGTGCTGACCCTGCCTCCTTCTGGAACTCCCCATCCCAGCTTATCGAGGATTTTACCTTCCATTGGCACTTTACTCCCCCTTCTCTCCAAGGCAGACACTTCTGTCATCCTACCCAGATTCTTTTCTGGGCCAGTGCACCCACCCTTAGCCGTACAAGTGTGGCTGCCAGTGGCGCTGAGATGCCCTGTTTTCCTGGAGAACTGCCCTCAATTAAGAGGCTCTGCCTTGGCTGGGATGTTGCGGCCCTTCCTCACTGACCTAATGGCAGCTCACAGCCAGTGACTGAAGGGTAAAGGGACACAAGACGCTGGCTGCCATGCTCCAAGGTGAAGACAGTTCTATAAGAGTTATATGAAAACTCCAGAGTCTCTCATGGATCGGACCTAAGCCCACATTCTTACTTGACTTTCTCCCATTCATTACCTGCTTTTTTCACTCCCTTTCATCTAAGAACTCTTCCTAAAAACAAAACCCAAAACCAAACAAACTAATAAAAGCAAACCCACCTGCATAAAATCCCTGTCTCCGACTCTGCTTCTAGGGAATCCAACCTAAGACATTTCCTTTGTCTTTTCTTTCTTCAGTTCAGTTACTTAACATAACATATTGACATATTTAACTTTGTCCATCTTTCAGTACATTGTCCACCTAAGGCAGTCATTATCTCCTTTGTCCCCTGCTGCATCCTCAGTAGCTAAAACAGCACCCTGGCATATAGTAGGTGCTCAGCAAATGTGTGTTGAAGGAATGACTGAGTCCCCACACCTCTATGCACCCCAGGACTTGCGCAAATCCTGACCTTGGTCAACAAGCCAGGAGTCTTCAACTGTTAACACTGCTGCCCACAACCTCAGGCCACATTCTCATCTATTTTCTCCAGCCTATGGAAGCTGGCTTCTGACCCCAGGGGACTTTTCCTCTCCATCTTGGATGATCTGCCAGTAACCCGGCTCACTTGCTTGTTTGTCCAAAAGCATCTGTCAGCTTCTCTTGGGACTCCCTGCCTCCCACAGGCTTGCTCACTCAGGTCTCAGTCAGATGATAAGTAAACGAGAGAAATCTGTTCATCTGCCCCAATGTGATCTGAAAACAAGGTGGATGAGGAAAGATGCGCAGTAGAAGGCATCCAGGTAAGGCTGTGATTCCTCCTCATGATGGGCAATCAGAATACGTGACCCAGGCAGGAATGGCCAGGGGCAGGGGAAAGACTTCTATTTTCCTGGGTTGGAGCTCTGCCAAAGCCAGCTGAGGACCACTGCCGAATTCATTCTAGAGGTTAATTCCCACACATTTCATGGGCGTGTCTGGGCTTCCCAGGTGGTGCTAGTAGTAAAGAACCTAACTGCCAATGCAAGAGACCTAAGAGATGCAGGTTTGACCCCTGGTTGGAAAGATTCCCCTGGAGGAGGGCACGGCAACCCACCCCAGTATCTCGCCTGGAGAATCCCATGGACAGAGGAGCCTGGTGGGCTACAGTCCATGGGGTTGCACAGGGTCACACATGACTGAGGCAACTTGGCACACACATATTTAAGGCTGCGTTCCAGCAAGGCTGCACAGCTGCCAGCCAGGAGTGACTAAGGGACGGGACACATGGAATCAGACAGTCAGGTGGGGCTCAGATCTTGAGGGTTCTGCACTGTTGACTTGTTAGTGACCTGTTTCCACCCTGGGCTTGGCTTCTGGGCAGTGTGTGTTCTTTGGTTTCAATAATAGCAAATGCCCAACACTACTTTCCACGGGGGCACTTCTTTGCTGTGAGCTGCACAAGCCCTGAGGTCGGAGAGAAAGGGGCTATGATGTCCCAGCCAAGGCAGAGCCTGTTGGTTGTGGGCAGTTCTCTGGGAAGCAGGGCATTTCAGAGCTATTGGCGACCCCACTCACAGTGGCTGGGGTTGGGTGCACTGGCCCAGAAAAGAATCTGGGTGTGGTGACAACAGCATCTACCTTGAGGGAGGGGGAATAAAGTGCCAGTGGAAGGTAAACCCTAGATAGGCTGGTCAGGGAGAGCTCACTGAGAAAGTACCTGAAGGAGATGAGGGAGCGGGTTGTGGGCAGGTGGGGCGGGTGCAGGAGGGAAGAGGCAGGGTCAGTCCCAGTGACATCTTCCCCTTTATCCTTTCTTCCTGTGACTAACTTTTGAATTGTCTCCTGGAATTTCCGTCTGTGCCAGATATTTACAGGTCATAGAAAGGAGGAACCCTAAACCCCTCCCCTGCCACTCTCAGGAGATGCAGAAGCAGGGCTTGCTTGTGCAAAATGCCACACACTTTACTATGCTCTCGGAGAGAACTGCATCATTTGGTGGTTCACAAAATAAATTCATATTTATCATGGGGCAAAATCCTGTCCTGGTAACACACTAAAATCTGTTTAAATTCTAAAATCCCACCATGTGAATTTGAGTTCTCAGAAGACCAACCCTAGGGGCTGGGTGATCTAGACTTTATGGAGTGTGGGGGCTTCCTAGGAGGCACTAGTGGTAAAAAAACAAAAAACACCTGCCTACCAATGAAGGAGACGTGAGAGACGTGGGTTTGATCCCTTGGTCAAGAAGATCCCCTGGAGTAGGAAATGGCAACCCATTCCAGTATTCTTGCCTGGAGAATCCCATGGACAGAGGAGACAGGCAGGCGATGGTCCATAGGGTCGTAAAGAGTTGGACGTGACTGAAGCGACTTAGCACGCACAAGCACGTGGTGAATGTAACTGCTACTGTTTTTTGATTTAAAATTCTAGTTTCTTATGTGATGCCCTGCTGCTGCTGCTGCTAAGTCACTTCAGTGGTGTTCAACTCTGTGCAGCACACATCAATTCATTCAATTATTCTTAACAAATGCACTAAAGAATCAGCTAGGAATTACTGACCGCGCTGGGTGCTCGGTTACAACAGCAAATAGAGCTGACTCCAACCCTGCCTTCATGGAGTTCAGGGTTTGCAGTGCTGGGGATGTGGTGGAGGCAAAAAAAGATATTAAACCAATAATTGTGCAAATATTTTATTCTGTGATTTGACTGCAGTTGTTGCAGGGGAAAGAGCACACGAGGTGAGGAGACTGCTGCACAGAACGTCTGGCACAGTGCATCTGCTTCAGGTTGCACTGCCTTGTTCTGCTTTTCCCACAAGTGCCGGACCCTTGAAGGCCGCATGCCAGGAGGAGGCTGGAGGGCAGGGCGAAGGGAGAAAATCGAAGATATTTTTGTCCCCTTTCCCTCCCTGCCTGGGAGATCCTAACTCCCACCAGAGAGGCCTGCTTTGGTTATGGCCCCTGTCAAGGACCTCCTTGCCTCAGCTCTGGTTCTTCCATCTCCTCTCTCAACCTCCCCGGGCTTTGGGAGGTAGCTACTTCCTGATGTTGTCGATTTCAGGAGTATCTCACCATCCCTCACTGAGCTTCTCAGCTCTCCCATCACCCCTGTAACAAAGTCCTTGGAATGCGTTCCTTGTTTGAAATCCACAGTGGTTTTTCTTGGCCTCATAGGACTCAGACTGGTGGGATGACTCTTTGCAGCTTCAGCCCCGACTATGACGTGCGCTCTAGTGCCTGCTGCCAATGAGGAGCTGGGCTGTGGCTTTTTCAGCCCCAGGGATGGCCGACAGCACTGAGCAGCAAGTACTCAGGGGGACAGAGACAGGGACTGTGATACAATTTCCACACTTGGGAGACTTCCCTGGTGGTTAAGAATCTACTTCCAATGCAGGGGATGCAGGTTTGATCCCTGGTTAGGGAATTAAGATACCACATGCTACAGGGGAAACTAAGCCCACACACAGCAGCTACTGAGCCCACGCACCACAGCTGGAGAGATGCCCAAGCACTGCAGTAGACAGCCTGTGCACTATAGCTAAGACCGGTGCAGCCAAATCAATCAATCAATCAATATTAAAAAATAATTTCCTCACTTGGGGGGTGAGGAACCTGTTCTAGAATCTCACATTTCCTGATTCCCAGTCCATTTCCTTGAGGAGCCGACCTGTCACCTCTGGGGTCCCACCCATTACCCTGCAATCCTTCCTACATGAACCTCAGGTTCACCTGACTTCATTACTATCCAAGCGAGAATTTGTCTGAGCCCAGACCCCACAATCCCCACCTGAAAGTGCTGTTGTTTCCATAGTGTCCTGAGGTGAAGGGGCAAAAGCTGGGCTGTCATTTTAAGCAGGACAGAGGTCTCAAGTCCAGGGGACCAGCCCTCAGCGTGATCAGGGAGTAAGCCAGGATTGTTGATGGAAGGGCAGGAAGAGGTGACAAGCTAGGCGGTGATTCCCTTGTCTTCAAGCCCCAGACTTTCCCAGGTGAGTGCCCATCGCTTGGAGCAGTAGCAGGTTCAAACCCACTAATATAGTCTCTTGGGCTTCCCAGGTGGTGCTAGGGGTAAAGAACCCGCCAGCCAAAACAGGAGACATAAGGAACATGGGTTTGATCCCTGGGTCAGGAAGATCCCCTTGAGGAGGAAATGGCAACCCACTCCAGTATTCTTGCATGGGAAATCCCACGGACAGAGGAGCCTGGCGAGGTACAGTCCATAGGGTAGCAGAGTGGGACATGACTGGGCGTGCATGAATACACACACAGTATAGTTTCTTGGTCCTGAACTGGCTGCTGGAGCCCAAAGGAGGATGAGAACCAGCCAGTGATTTCCACTGGGGACAAATGCTTCTCTCATCCAGCCCTGTGTGCAAAAGCCTGACCTCCTCAGAAGAGGCAGCCAGAAAAACCCACACTCCTCATAATCCTATGGTTTCCTCTAATCAGATGTCTAGACAAGAATGGCCCCTGCCCCCTTTCCGGTTTGCAAATCTGCCTTGACAAGTCATATCCCCCCTGACAATACCATTAAAATGCTCTTTTATTTGCTCTGCGGGCCTTCTGCGACTGGGCTGCTGGAAAGACTGTTAGTTTCTGGATCCGCTCATTTCCCTGGACGTCATGCTCTGACACTCCTCTGCTTAAGTTTCATTCTTTTGAGACGGTCTGTTAGCAAGGCGATTAGTACTCTCAGTGTAAGTTAGAGGACTGCGGGGTTCAATGCCAGACGGCCCACAGGTTGAACTTGGTTCAGGGTTACAGCGACTCTGCACAGGGTGCCGTTCTCACCGCGGCCCTGACCGGTTCAGACAACACAATGAGTTCCTTTAAGGCGGTGAGGAAAACGGTGGGGAGAGGGGTTTCAGTTTCCATCCATCCACTGGAGACCAGGAGAGGCTCTCAGTTAATTCCGCTCCCTTGGTATGCTAACATAATGAAGGCTGAAAGCAGGATCTATTTATATATTCTAAAATTAGCAATAGAATAGTAGCAGAAGGCCGGCTAGAAAATAAACCTCAGCTTCTTACTGGAGAAGCTGGAGAACCTGGGCCCTGGGCTCATGGTCCTTATCACCCTCACCTCCCTCTAGACACCACCCAACCCACCCCTTACTCTGAGAGCTGGGCACGGGGATGGCATAACTCTCAAGATCAGAGACAGCTGCAACAAACCCCCTTGACATGAAAAAAACAGTGTCTTTGTTTTTCTTTGAAAACAGTACATGCATGCGGCATTTGGAGCCTATTTGCAACCAAATGGCTGCTCTGCCACTTACTAGAAGTATACACACTCTGTACCACAGTTTTCTCATCTGTAAAATGGTCATAATACGAGTTCCTACATCTTAGGGCATAGTGAGAATTTTAAGTGAATTTAAACATGTTAAGTGCTTATAACAGTACTTGGTATATGAATGGCACCCCACTCCAGTACTCTTGCCTGGAAAATCCCATGGACGGAGGAGCCTGGTAGGTTGTAGTTCATGGGGTCTCGAAGAGTCGGACACGACTGAGCGACTTCACTTTTACTTTTCACTTTCATGCATTGGGGAAGGAAATGGCAACCCACTCCAGTGTTTTTGCCTGGAGAATCCCAGGGACAGGGGGAGCCTGGTGGGCTGCCAACTCTGGGGTCGCACAGAGTCAGACACGACTGCAGCGACTTAGCAGCAGCAGCAGCAGTGCCAAATAGTAGAAAAGACCCTGATGCTAGGAAAGACTGAGGGCAAGAGGAGAAGGGGGCCACAGAGGATGAGATAGTTGAATGGCATCATTGACTCAATGGGCATGAGTTTGAGCAAACTCCAGGAGACAGTGAAAAACAGGGAAGCCTGGCGTGAAGCAATTCATGGAGTCACAGAGAGTCAGGTGCGACTGAGGAACACTGAACAACAGCAAAGTGCCAAATCAGTGTTCGTGATGATAACAATACTTTTAAAAAAAGTTCTAAAATTCAAATATTATAGGTGGGTATGGAATGAAAAGTAAATGTTCCTTTGAGCTTGATTTGAAAGGTCTTAGTTTTCCTCTCCAGAAACAACCACTGTTACAAGTTAACCAGCTGTCAGCCAAGAGCTATTTAAAGCATATTTGTGTACAAATATAGTTATTTATACAGATATACACATAACAGAGAGGCTTCTCAGATTGCACAGTGGTAAAGAATTTGCCTAGATGAAAGAGACTCGGGTTCTATCCTTGGGTCAGGAAGATCCCCTGGCGTAGGAAGTGGCAACCTACTTCCGTATTCTTCCCTGGAAAATGCCATGGACAGGACTGTGGCGGGTTATAGTCCATGGCGTTGCAAAGAGTGGGACACGACAGAGCACTCATGCTACTGNGTAAAGAATTTGCCTAGATGAAAGAGACTCGGGTTCTATCCTTGGGTCAGGAAGATCCCCTGGCGTAGGAAGTGGCAACCTACTTCCGTATTCTTCCCTGGAAAATGCCATGGACAGGACTGTGGCGGGTTATAGTCCATGGCGTTGCAAAGAGTGGGACACGACAGAGCACTCATGCTACTGCACTACACATAATGGAGAGAAAGCTATAGATACGGATAGCTCCCAACTTAAATAAAATAAAACAGATTATACAAGGATCTGTACTTTTAAATTTTAAGTACAAAAAATATTTGTTGTAAATCAATAAACAAACAAATTGTTCCTTATTAATCCCTACAGATCCAGCTCATTCTCAGTAGCTGTATGAGCCCCGGTCTGGATGTGCAGGGACCCTTTAACCAGCCTTTGGGCATTTGGGTTTTTTCGCCCCCTTTGCCTGCATTGCTTTCGCTCCTACACGCGGCTCTTCGCCTTCCCTCACATCAGTTAAGGATGGGAGGACCCTACCTGAGTCTTTTTGTGACGAATCTGAAGCAGGCCCTCACTTCTCCTGAAATAATCAGGCCTCATACTGACTCCAGATGTGAGCCAGGCAGCTTCTGGAAGCAGTTCCATCTCCAGGTGGTTGACCACAGTCCATGAGAAAGAAATTCACAGGCCTTGAAAACAAACATGGTTACCAAAGGGAAAAGGAGGTGGGAGGGATAAGTTTGGAGTCTGGGGTTAATGTATGCATGCTACTATATATAAAGTAGATGAACAACAAGGACCTACTATTAATATATAGCACAGAGAGCTATATTCAATAGCTAGTAATAACCTATGGAAAAGAATCTGAAAAAGAATATATATATATATGCGCATACATACATATACATATAACTGACTCACTATGCAGTATACCTAAAGCTAACATGACACTGTAAATCAAGTATACTTCAATTAAAAAAAATTCAGAACACCTGGGTCTGGTCAGACTTCCAAAAGTTTGTTGAGTTTTAAAATGGATTTGAATGATTTTCAAGAAACCATTCCAAGAAGATAGATGTTGGATGTATACGTAATTGCAGCTCACAGACAAGTGAAAGTCTGCATATGTATTTATATATTTGCACATCAAACTTGTTTTTCTGGTTCTTGGGAACCCTAGGAACAAGCCATTATATGTGCACAGCCATTTATCTCAATTTCTGAATANGCTATATTCAATAGCTAGTAATAACCTATGGAAAAGAATCTGAAAAAGAATATATATATATATGCGCATACATACATATACATATAACTGACTCACTATGCAGTATACCTAAAGCTAACATGACACTGTAAATCAAGTATACTTCAATTAAAAAAAATTCAGAACACCTGGGTCTGGTCAGACTTCCAAAAGTTTGTTGAGTTTTAAAATGGATTTGAATGATTTTCAAGAAACCATTCCAAGAAGATAGATGTTGGATGTATACGTAATTGCAGCTCACAGACAAGTGAAAGTCTGCATATGTATTTATATATTTGCACATCAAACTTGTTTTTCTGGTTCTTGGGAACCCTAGGAACAAGCCATTATATGTGCACAGCCATTTATCTCAATTTCTGAATAGTTTTTTTTTTTTTCTTCAGTTGCTCTAAGAGAATATTTAATTTTAGCATCACAATAATGATAACTCTGGAAAGTAGTCTCCCTTCCATCCTGACAGGCTTTCCAACACAATAACTTCAGGCATAAATAACAATTGGCATGTTAGAGTATGGTCCAAAGATGAGCTAATATGACTGGAAGAAAAAATACGTCTCCACTTCTCTCTAGGACAGGGGACATCTTCTGAAAGCTCCGCCTTGGTACAATTTTGAAAGTGGGTAAATCTGTTTGAAATAACCAAAGGTCATCAGGGAGGCAGCGCTATGATTATCAGATATCAAGGTTTTCAGCCAGATGGGTCTGCATTTGAATCTCCTCCCCAGCTGTTCATCGCATATTAGCCAGTCACCTTGATGACTTGCCCTCCATAAACCTCGGAGACCTGAGCTTTGACACAGGAATCAGGCAACCCATGAGAGCAGCAAGAGGGGTGAGAAGGGGAAATGAGGTCCTGCGGATGAGCCTAGCAGGCAGCAAGTGCTCAGTAACCGCGCCTCACTCCACTGGCCGGGTGCCGCTGTACTGCTCAGCCCTTGGAAGCACAGAGATGACGAGACTAGCAGCCTTCCTCATCTTCCTTTCCTTTCAAATTTCGTTTCTGTTGAATTTGAGGGAGGGGGCCAGGGCCCCCACCTCACACAGGGCCAGTGTCTGTGGCGGGGATGGCTGGGAGGCCCATTAGGCTGACCTGGGGGCCCACCAGGTCCCCATATGGTTTTCACATCACCAGGCTTGTTTTGACTTTCTTGAGCTTTCTCACCACAATCCCTTCACGACTCAGGGAGAGAGGAAATGAGGCCATCCTGAGTGAGGGCTGTGCACACAGACTCGCTGAGGTTACAGGGAAGGAAAACACCTCCCAGGCCTGTGCAGAAGCCTCCAGAAGGGCCCCTGGCAGTGACTCTCCCCACCCGCCCCTCTCCTTCCCAGGCTCCCAGCCTCTAGCCTGTGTCGGCCTTGCAACAACTCAGTCATGTCTGCTCTTTCTTCCCAGAGGAGAACGGCCTGGGGAATTTGGCAGCAAACAAAAACCATGAGCAGCGTCTGGTCTGGCGGAGGCGGGCCCTGGGCTCTGCTGGGCTATCCCTGGGCTGCACCCTCCCTCAGCTGCTCTTTGACAGTTGGTCCTCTGGTCAGTTCCAGTACCAGCAACTGGTCATCCAGAAATAAAAATGGATCAAGGAAATCAGGCCCTTCCTGTGCAGGGTAGTGGAGCGGGTCTGGACACAGCTCGCGAGCACTGTGTGAAGCCACATCAATACTAATGATAATATTACTAATTATCATCAATTCAAGCCATATATGCTGAGCTCCATATTTATTTACTTTTATTTATTTATTTACTTGTGGCTTCGCTGGTTCTCCATTGCTGTGTGCAAGGCTTTCTGTAGCTGCAGTGAGCTGAGGTTGCTTTCTAGTTGCCGTGAACAGGCTTCTCATTAGAGTGGCTTCCCTAGTGGAGCACAGGCTCTAGGGAGCACAAGGTTTAGGGAGCACAGTTCTAGGCACAAGGGATTCAGTAGTTGCAGCATGCAGGCTTCCTAATTCTGGCAGCACGTGCTTAGCTGCTCTGCGTAGGTCATGTGAAATCTTCCCAAATCAGGGATAGAACCTGTGTCCTTTGAATTGGCAGGCGAATTCTTAACCACTAGACCATGAGGGAAGTCCGAGCTCCATATTGATTGAGCCCCAACTATATACTCGGTGCTGGACTAGTGCTGAACAAAGGTCTATTGTGTCGGCATGGGTGCAAATCGCTTTTCATATGCCATCTTAACTAGCCTGCTCCTTAACCTCATGAAGTAGAAAGTAAAGTTAGCCTCATTCTTCAGCTGAAGAAACTGAGGCTTAGAAAAATAGGGCAACTTTCCCCAAATATTATCACTAGAATGGAAGCTGCTGGTTGGGTGGTGGGCCAAAAAATGAAGCCAAGACCCTGACAGTTGTGCAGTGATCCTGTCCATCCACCGTGGATGACCCCAAGGTCCACCCTAAGACTTCTGTTACATCCAGCTCATCTAACTTTAATGCTCTCCAAGATCTCTTCCCATTCTGGAGTCCTGACTATGAACACAATGTCCAGCTTGCCTTGCAGCCCTTCACTTTCTAACCTTTAGAACGTACGTGGAGCTTTACCCACTCCTCTGCGTTCTCCTCTACCTCAGGCTTCCCTTGGATAAGGAAAAAGAGTTCTTCCCAGCCCTGGAGAACAGCCCTTCAGTTCAGGGGTGCCTGGCTCCACCCGCTCTTACAATCTCTTCTAATTCCCGGGTCCCTGCCTTGTTCTGAGACAAAGTTACCATTTCCACCACGACCACCCTGGCCCCCTAGGATCCTCCTGACCCATCCTGTTGCTTGTTTGGTGCTGGGGGTCCCCTGAACTGGGTGCTAGCTGAGAGTTTGCTAATAGGTATAGGGAATGAAGGAGCAAGCTTATGAAGCTCTGCAAACTGGAGAAAAGCTTCCAATTACTGGCTCTAGCAGGTCAGTTTGGTGGAAACAGAAGGCTGGTAGTTCTGAGGTTTCAGGCCTCGGGTCTAGTTCTCTAACTTCAAGGAAAGATGGAGCATAATCTCTTCTGCCCTTGTCTTCCACTCTGGACACTGCATCTTTATCATCAGCTGATTGTGACCAACAACCCCATCATCTTCTTCAGCTCAGTTTCAAGCATCTCTCTGACACCACTTTCCACGTTTTCAGCTTCTTTTCCTTGCAGCTCGTCTTGCACCATTCTCAGCCTCACTGGGCAGAAGGCTCCTTACAGCCTACAGGCAGTGTACCTCCCCCACTTCCCTTCCTTAGTTGCCTCCAGCCCCAGTTTAGAGCCCATGGTCCACATCTATAGTCACTTCCTTGCAAGGACCTTCAACCTCTTTCCCTCTCTCTTTTCGCTGAACTTTTTTTTGATAAAACATGAACTGTACTTAAATCCTGGTCCCCAGCTGCACACAGGCTGATGAATAAGATTGGAGGGAAGCACTCACCCATGCTGTCTGGTCTTACTCTATATCGTCAGCCACTAACCTCAGGTCAGTCCTGGGCCTGTCCACTGATCCTAGTATGTGTCTTCATGTCTCCTTACTCGTCCTCACTTGACTGTCTTGCTGTCTGCTTCACTGTGAAAAGGGAATGAGAAGAGACTCTGACGTGCCCTCCGCCCCGCTCCCCCCAGCCCCTCAACCTCCAACTAGCCTGCTTGTTCCATACACTGACCTCCCTCTGCCCACTAGGAGAGAGGCCAGGGCCAGCTGCATCAAAGCCAAAGGTTTTCTTGCCACTCAACAAACCTCCACTTCCTCTGTTTCATTGGCCGGAACCATGCTTCATCTTCCTTGCTGTAAAGGAGACTGAGAAAGGAAAGGCTCTTCTGCTTCCGTAGCAAAAGCAGCAAGGGCCAGGGGATTGTGACTGGCATTCGAGTGTCTGCCACAGATACAGTCTCATTCCCTGAGACTCATTCACAGCAGCAAATTGGTTTCCTGGACTAAGTGATGTTTTTCTGGAGGGTCCTTCCCTCTTCAAAGTGGGTGGGGGAGGGGAGCTCATGGACACCTGTTCTAGGAGGAGGAGGGTTCTCAGCCAGGCTAAAAGGAAGGGAACAGCTCTTCTGGGCTTTTTGACTTCCTATCTCCCTGTAGACCTTAATCAACACACTAACTACTACCTTATTCAATCTATGGGACACAGTCTCTACAACTTAAACTGAGCTGGAGGTTCTGTTTTACTTCTGTTTCTTTCTTGGTGATTGGTAGGTATTTCTTCATATTCTCTCAACCGTGTATTTAGGTTGGGGATTGAGACTGCTTTATAAAAAAAAAGGCAAAGATACAATGAAATTCTAAACCAATTAAAACAATGAAGGCTTATCGACGAAGGTGCAGAAGAGTTATACCAGGGTGTTCAGGATAAGGAAAATGCATTCAGTTAAGGGTAAACTTCAGGTCTGGGCTTCCTGGGCAATGTGATAGTGTATGGTAGACACTAAAGAGCAAAAGGGTGTCAGGGGTGGGGAGAAGAAAGTGGATGAAGAGAGTCAAAATGTACAAACTCCCAGCTATAAGGTAAATTAGGTAGTAAGAATATAGTGTACAAGATGATACATATTTAATCACTGTATGTTCTGTGTGAAAAGTTGTTCACACAGAGGGTAAATCACAAGAGGGTAAATTCTAAGAGTTCCCATCACAAGGAAAAACTTTAAACAATTTCCTTAGTATTGTATCTATATGAAATGATGGATGGTCACTAAACTTATTGTGGTCATTTCATGATGTATGTAAGTCAAGTCATTATGCTGTATACCTTAAAATTATACAGTGCTGTATGTTAATTCAGTTCAGTCGCCCAGTCATGTCCTACTCTTTGCGACCACATGGGCTGCAGCACACCAGGCTTCCCTTTCCCTCACCATTTCCTGGAGCTTGCTCAAACTCATGTCTGTCAAGTCGGTGATGCCATCCCACCATCTCATCCTCTGTCCTCCCCTTCTCCTCCTGCCTTCAATCTTTCCCAGCATCAGGGTCTTTCCCAGTGAGTCAGTTCTTCGCATCAGGTGGCCAAAGTATTGGAGCTTCACCATCAGTCTTTCCAATGAACACCCAGGACTGATCTCCTTTAGGATGGACTGGTTGGATCTCCTTGCAGTCCAAGGAACTCTCAAGAGTCTTCTCCAACACCATACTGCAAAAGCACCAGTTCTTCAGTGCCCAGCTTTCTTTATGGTCCAACTCTCACATGCATACGTGACTACTGGAAAAACCATAGCCTTGACTAGACGGATCTTTGTTGGCAAAGTAATGTCTCTGCTTTTGAGGAGAAAGAGTGAAAGTGGGTCTCACCAGCCTGACTTGGTTCAGAAAACAAGAAATTCTGGTGTCTGGTCTGGATTAGCTTCTTTCTGTTGTGGATGTCCCCGAAGAAGGTGGTAGCAATATCTGCTATAACAACTACCATGTTGAAGTCCCATGGCTACAGAGGCTCCTCACTGGGGACTTGAACTTGGAGATGAACTACGGGAGCCTGAGGAGCTTTGTGAACAATGGGGAATGTTCACCAACTGCGAGGTGTTGGGAGAGGCAGGCACCAATCACTCCAGAGAAATTGTATTTGTCAGCAAGCCCCCATGGAAGAAGTCGAAGCAGCCACGCATGCAAGGCCTCTGAAGGTGGATGGACAAGAAAACTTCAAGGTGAGCCAAACAAGCTTGTCTCAAGAGAAGGCTCTCGAAAGCTGCCAACCTGGCTAAGTTAGACACTGAAGAACTCCTCTCAAGAGGTTAGTTGAATGGCATGGAAGTAAATAATAAGGTTGAGTGATATTGTGATAGAATCCACTTTATTGATGGGCGAAAACCTCAGTGGTTATGGTGGTCTTGGTGACAGTCCTGGTGGAGAAGGCAAATAATGAGGGAATGAGGGAGGTGGCAGAACCCACATTGCCCTTGCTTGGTCAATTACAATTAATCCTCAAATTTTGTTTCAGGAAAGGACCAAGATGTCAGAGGCAGAAACCCTGGCTCTAATGGTGGCGGAAGTCACTCTTCTGGCAAACCACAAGACCAAGGTGTCTCTGGAGGCTCCAGACGGTGGTAGGAGCTCCAGTGGGCACAGATGGTAATCACTGTGGGGAGATAAGCCCTGGCAGGGGTGAAAAGCAGCAAAGCGAAAGGGCAGCTGCACTGCAGTCTGGGCTGATGGCCATCCCACAAGCACTGTGGGGCAGCCTGGGTCCCTTTGAGGTCAGATTTTGTGCTATAAGATTGATAAGTGTTTCCAGTATCGCTCCTGAGTAGAGCAGATCTGTGAATTCAGCCAAAGCAGTACTAGGCCCTCTAAGCCAAGTTGTACAATATGTCCTTTCAGGCCCAGGCCTCCAAAATACCCCCACATGCTACTCCTTTGGGGTCCTTTTCTTTAATTGGACTGAATGGCTTAAAGGGTCCCCTAACAGCCCTGGTTCAGAGGTAGTCACAGAATGAGGGAATCTTAGAGTCATGAGTACGTGTGTGCTCAATTGTGTCCAATATGGACTGTAGCCTGCCAGGCTCCTCTGTCCATGGATAATATCCAGCCAAGATTCCTGGAGTGGGTTGCCATTTCCTTCTCCACTAGAGTAAGGAAGAGACCTTAGAGGTGTTCTACTCCAACAACCTTATTTTATAGAAGGGAAAAATGAAGTGCAGAGAGAATTACCTTACTCTTCTGTTCAAATTAAAACTAGAGGCGGTACCAGTTTAAATCTCATTTGGCAGTGATCACTTAAAATGAAAGAATATTTATTACTATTTACTTACAGAAAGTCTGGAAGGAAGTGATTTCACTCATTTTTTTCACTGACTCAAAGCTATCCACAAAGAGCTAGGCTTCTGCATTGCCGTCAAGTTGGCTTTTTACCCTTGTGCTTGCTACCTCATGATCACAAGATGGTTGCAACAGCTCCAGACATATGTCTTCAGACAAGTGGTCCAAGCAGAAGAGAATGGGGAAGGAAGAAACTGTGTTTCTTTTTAACTAGGTGGAAGGTGATTCCCAAAACCTCCCTCAGAAGACTCCCCTTTATATCTCACTGGTCACTTCTTGTGGCAAAGGAGCCTGAGGAAGTAAGTATCCCGTAGAGGGAAGTGGGAGAGTTAGGGTTAGCTTAGACTAATCATGAGGCATGGTGAAGAGCTAGGCCCATTTCTACCCACAGCAAAATAGGGTCTTGTTGGTGAGGAAGAAAGAATGNCTTTATATCTCACTGGTCACTTCTTGTGGCAAAGGAGCCTGAGGAAGTAAGTATCCCGTAGAGGGAAGTGGGAGAGTTAGGGTTAGCTTAGACTAATCATGAGGCATGGTGAAGAGCTAGGCCCATTTCTACCCACAGCAAAATAGGGTCTTGTTGGTGAGGAAGAAAGAATGATGAGGGAAAGAGAGAGTTTCTAGAGGCAACCTGGGGTGGCTGCCACTATCTGCATGGTGGAGGAAATGTAGGTTTTGGGGTGAAAAAGACCAGGATTCAAGTCTTAGCTCTACTGTTTACCAACTGGGCAACTGTGACTAAGTTCCTTAGCCTCTCTAGGACTCATTTCTCTTTACTTTAAAATGCAAGAAATAGGCGTTCCCTGGTGGCTCAGTGGTAAAGAATCTGCCTGCCATGCAGGAGACATGTGTTCAGTCCCTGGCCTGGGAAGATCCACAGGCCCTGAAGCAACAAAGCCCAGTGCCACAACTATTGGGGCTGTGCTCTGCAACCAGAGAAGCCATCACAATGAGAAGCCCACGCACTGCGATCAGAGAGTAGCCCCTGCTTGTCTTAACTAGAGAAAAGTCCATGCAGCAACAAAGACTCCAATAAATATATATTAATAAAAATAAATAAATAAAAATAAATATATTCATTATATAAATACATATTTCTATATTCATTATATAAATACATATTTCTATATTCATTATATAAATAAATAACTTATTATTTATATATTTATAATTTATATAATTTATACATTAGAAGCATGGCCAAATAAATAAATGAAAATTTTAAAAGCAAGAAANTGTTTCTATATTTATTATATAAATAAATAACTTATTATTTATATATTTATAATTTATATAATTTATACATTAGAAGCATGGCCAAATAAATAAATGAAAATTTTAAAAGCAAGAAATATAATGTATGTACTGATACACAGCTATTACTGTAACTACTAATAGTCTATCAAATACTTTCTCATAATTTCAAGTATTCACATCCTCACCAGTCTTTGAGGTAGGGAGTAATTCCTTTGATTAACCTGTCCAAGAGCACATGGGAAGCAGGTGGTACAGCTGGAACTTAGACCTGGAGATACAAACATCTCTGCCCTCCCCTCAACCCTCCCCATGACGTTCTGATTGTCCAGTCCATGTGGGCCAGTCATTGGCGATAAAGGCTCTTTCAGAAATGCTATCTAAATCCCATTTTTCTGTCTTCCAGAGAGACACACTATTAGGAAACAAGAGAAGTACAAAGCTCTCAAGGAGTCTAAGGCAGTGTACCTGGGCCCTGGAAGGCCCTGTTCTATTTCATTGTCACAATCCAGGACCCATATGAGTCAAATAAGACCCCAGAAGAGACTGTTCATCTACACATAGGGGGAGCATGAGCTGGAGATCTGCTCTGTGACCTGTCTGGCATTCATTTCCTAATTACAAGCAACCTGTTTTCACTCCTGGTCCCAGCGATCCAGTGGGGAATCCAGACCTCACCTGCTCTGCTCCAGGGCTGGGCACATGATCTACACCTAATCAATCATCATTTTCTATCCTCTTGGTCAAGATGATTGCCTTTGGGTTGAGAAGATAACCCAAGCTTAGCCAATGAGACTCAATCCTGGAATTTTCGCTGGAGATACTGGGAGAGAGATTGTCTCTTTGAGCTGAGAGTTGCACGCTGTGTGGCTGAGCTCAGCCTGGAGCTGTCAAGGAAAGTCACCTGGCTAGAGCCTGCCTGGGAAAGAAAACAGGCAAGAGAGAAGCCGGCCTGGGACCTGTGGACTTATGAACACTGTTGGAGCCTATGAACCCATATGTTCTGCCATACTTGAACCCCCCCCCACCAAGTCTACCTTTGGATTTTCTGAGCAGTTACACAAGCTTAGAAATTTCATATTGATCCTTGCTGCTGCTGCTAAGTCACTTCAGTCGTGTCCAACTCTGTGCGACCCCACAGACGGCAGCCCACTGGGCTCCCCTGTCCTTGGGATTCTCCAGGCAAGAACATTGGAGTGGGTTGCCATTTCCTTCTCCAATGCATGAAAGTGAAAAGTGAAAGGGAAGTCACTCAGTCATGTCCAACTCTTAGCGACCCCATGGACTGCAGCCCACCAGGCTCCTCCATCCATGGGATTTTCCAGGCAAGAGTATTGATCCTTAAGCCAGTTTAATTGGAGTTTCTGTCATTTTTTTTCCTGTAGAAAGTATCCTGACTACTTTGGAAAGAAAGCTTCTTCTCCTATAGTCCCCAGATAAGATGAAAACCATTCCACTAGCTTTGCTCCTTTGCTCTGTAGCTGAGACCAGCCCTGCTCTCTCAGCTAAACATCATGGATTATTCTTCAGTATCACAGACTGACACCGTGATGACCCCATCTCCAACAATGACCTCAGGACTGAGGGATTTTGGTTTGAGTGGGAGACAGCTGTGAGCAGAGGCTTTCCATGGAAAAGATTCAGCTTTTCCATTGCTTTGCTGACTCAAGCTTTCTATGGAAATCACTCTTCATCGTTGTAAGCCATCAGACATCCGCTGTGATATTAAGCCAGTTTTCTACTATATAAACCATCAGTGGGGCACTGCTATCCACTTCCTCAAAGCATCCTGTGCCCTCCCCTGGTACCCGGCTTGTGACTGCTTCTCATGTTCAAGAACTCAAGTAGCTGATGAGAAAGAAAAGTTCAAGTTTTGCAGAAATGAGGGCAGAGAAGTCCCCAAATTTTTACTGACTTCAATTTTCTCACTCAAATAAGTGTTTAATGAGGTAGAGAGAAAGGTATCATAACAGGTTTGTTGTTATTCTTTGTCAGAGGCTTTCCAGAGGGAGTAAAGCCATTTGTTCCACAGCACAGACTAGAGAATCAAGTCATTTCAGGTGTCTGGTCTGTCTCCAGAGGGGCTGGATCTGTTTGTGCTCATACTGACCTTTCATCACCAAAGGAAGGCAACCCCCTCAGGGCTTAGCGGAGGCAATTTTTTAATCTAGCATTTGTCTATAAATGTGCTTTAATTCTCACCTCTCCCTCTTTAGCGCCTCTCTGCCTGCAGGTTTTTCCTCACATCTATTCTAATGGGCAGACAGGAATGAGTGGGCACAAACAAGAACTGATCCTTGGGATCTGGCAGGATTTGCTTTGGGGATGTATACATGCTTATCTACAGGGCTTCCCTGGCGGATCGGACAGTAAAGAATCTGCCTGCAGTGCAGGAGACCTGGGTTTGATCCCTGGGTCGGGAAGATCCCCTGGAGAAGGGAATGGCAACCCACTCCAGTATTCTTGCCTGGAGAATCCCATGGACAGAGGAGCCTGGCGGGCTACAGTCGCAAAAAAGTCAGTCATGACTAACGACTAAGCACAACACACACATGCATGGTTTACTCTCTTTTCTCTGCTCTTTCAACCCTCAGCCGTGGCTGTTTCTATTCTTATGTTTGACCCCAGGAGACTTTCCTAACAGTCCAGTGGTAAAGACTCTGAGCTTCCAGTGCAAGAGACACGGGGGTTTGATGCCTGGTTGGGGAACTAAGATCCCGCATGCTGTGTGATGCAGCCAAAAGGAAAAAAATAAACAAGACAAAATATCCTTAGATTTGACCCGGAACCTAACTCTTCTGCACCTACAACAGTGCCTGACACACAGTAGCCATGCAAACCAGGCTACCTGGATGCACAGCTCCAAAGGCCCAATTTATATTTATTCTACATGGTGCTCCAGTTTTTATTGGAGAACAATTGGACACAATTGTTGTTATTGAACACAATAAACAAGTGTTTATTGGAAAACAATTTATATGGAAAACAATGTGAATGGGCTCCCTGGAATCAGGCGACTCAGCGACGGCATTCAATATATTTTGCTGATGAAAACAGACGAATGAATGAAAGAAATCTTGGTTGGTCGTGCTTTGGCTTCTCTCCTTTAATACCCAAGGTTCTCCTTTTCACTAAAATTCTATTCATAAATATTGACTGGATGGCATCAGCCTCTAGAATAATCCTGTTCCCACGCCTAGCTGCCTTCCATTTAAGAAATGTGATTGCTTGTTTTAACTTCCGGGCAAGTTCCACTCTAGCAGCGAACTCTTCAGGGTTCCTGGCCTGTGCCCCTCTCTCGATCTCTCTTTTATTCCCGCTTGATCCTGCATGTGGATTTTTGCTCCTGGACTGTCAAGGCACCAGTATCAGTGGTTTTAGCTTCTTTATTTCTTATGGAAAATAAATGTCAGAAATGGACCATAATTCAAGTTAGCCATTAAACCATGGTCACTTTCTTTCTGCTAATGTTGTCCTTTATTTTTTTTTAAGGTGATACTCTTTTTTGTTTTATTAATGTTTATTGGAGTACACTTTTTTGCAGTGCTGTGTTAGTTTCAGGCGCACAGCAAAGTGAATCTGTTTTATGTGTACATATAGCTCCTCTTTTTTTGGATTTCCTTCCCATTTAGGTCACCACAGAGCACTGAGTGGAGACCCTCTGCTATACAGTAGGTTATCATTGCTGTGGTCCATTTTGTACATTAACTATGGTCTCGATGGTTCTTCTCTCATTTTCTTTGCTTTCTTAAACCCTACTGTGCTAGCACCTTGTGCCTTTTGGGACCTTGGGGTTCCCTGTTGGGTTTGGGCACCAGAACCAGTGTAAATGCCCTGCCTGCCAGCTTCCAAATGCTTCCATCTTCTGGCTACATCTTACTCACCCAAGCCAAGTTCCCACTCCATCCTGGCACAATTCCTTCATCAGGGCAGCCTCTTCTACCCCTCTCTACGATGCCACGTTCATTCCTCCTTTAAATGCACTCTCTTATCCAAAGCTCATTCACCCTTCAACATCCAGCTCCACTTCCAGTTCTTTTAAGAAGCCTCCCCTGGTCACTCCAGCCCTATTGATCTTCCTCTTTCTCCTTAAGTACAACTTGACAGTCTTTGTATGTATCACAATATATCACCCATTCTTTCCTCCGTAAATCCTGCCTTCCTAACCAGACTACACATTCCCTGGGAGCAGGCATCATGCCAAATTATTTCAGTGACCTTCACATGCCCCCCCGCACCCCCCCCCCCCCCCCCCCCCCNTGATCTTCCTCTTTCTCCTTAAGTACAACTTGACAGTCTTTGTATGTATCACAATATATCACCCATTCTTTCCTCCGTAAATCCTGCCTTCCTAACCAGACTACACATTCCCTGGGAGCAGGCATCATGCCAAATTATTTCAGTGACCTTCCCTTGCCCCCCCGCACCCCCCCCCCCCCGCCTTCACATGACAGTTTAAACAAGTAAACAGATCCTACTTCATATTTAAATACCTAGTATGTCTGTGGAGAAGGAAATGGCAACACACTCCAGTGTTCTTGCCTGGAGAATCCCAGGGACGGGGGAGCCTGGTGGGCTGCCATCTGTGGGGTCGCACAGAGTCAGACATGACTGAAGCGACTTAGCTACAGCAGCAGTATGTCTGATGTATCTTCTTCTGTTAACATTTGAAAAAGCACCAGTTTTTTCAAACTTTCAGCATCACGTTGATGAGGACAATTGAACATATGTTTGCCACGGATGCAGAACAAACTAGAATATTCTCCTCTGAACCCCTGCTGAAGCCTGTTACCTGTACATAATGGTCACATGGGAAGAACATACGAAGCAATCAGCGGGTCTATGAATGACTAAACGCTCAAGTGGGGCTGTGGCATTTGTCAACAGCCACCAGTGTTCAGCAAATGTGCTTCTGGTCACTGAGCACCAGGCCTATTGTGAGGCATTATCTCTGCTCTGAATAGGGCTGATGTTATATAATAGACGGACAGGAGGTGGAAAAAGAAATAGACGAATGCCAGTTTTCCTTTTTTAAAGTATCTTGCAGAGTACCAGGCTTACAGTTGTAGTTAAATGGAATTTCACTCCATAGACCCCTTTCTAAGTACCCCAGTACTGGTGGGGCATTGGTTCCAGCAGGCCCTTCAGTGGCCCAAATCTGCAGATGCTCAGTCTTCCCTCCGTTTCTGTGGGTTTTGCACCCATAGCTGTGGAGGGCTGACTAGAGTCTCTTTTTCAGACCTCGAGACTTCTGGGCAAAATGAAGAGGTAGTTGGACTGAAAGCTTAAGTTAAATTCAAGAAGTGATACTCTTTCCTCTTCCCACCCTGGGAATAAGCTGAAAGTCTTTGTGTTGTCACTGCTTTTCTGATGAAACAATCCTCCACTTTCTGGGCTCTGATCCTAAATTGACACAGTAACAGCCTGGTCACATCCCAGCCCTGTAGTTGTGGCTGGGAAATGCTCTTACCCTGATGGGTTATGTGAGAAGCCACTTTTAAATAAATATGAGAAGTCATTTTTAACACCTGCAACTCCTGCTACACCACACACGAAACACACACACAGAACTTGGGACTCCAGTCTTTCCCCAGTCAGCTGCCCTCTTCATCCTTGCATTTCACATATTCCTTTCCAAATACAAAGCCTCTCCACCTGCAAGTTGCACAAAAGATCAACAAGCAAGATGATGGCTGAGGATAGAGGGGACTTGGCTCCAGGGAGGTGGGACAGTACTGAGAGGTGGGCAATAGGTTGTGGATGGTGGAGCTCTGGAGCCAGACTGTCTGGATTCAGACGTTGCCTTTCCCACTTTTTACCTATATCATCTTGAGCAAAGTGCTGAGCTTTTCTGGGCCTGTCATTAGACAAGGAGACAACAGTATTAGCCTTGTCTTATGGGTCTGTGGCGACAATTAACTGACTCAATACATATGGAGCACTTGGAGCAGTGCCTGTGATGTGGCCTATGCCTACTCAGTATTAATTATCATTGTCATGGAAGGCACATGAGTCCCCTCAGGACCAAGCTAAGACCCACAGGAGACAATAAATGGTAGAAAGCCACATCGGACCTGTTCCTGTACAAAATCTCCTCTAGCCATTAATTTTAATCAACAACTATTTACTGAGAACTGCTTCCCCAGTGGCTCAGCTGATAAAGACTCACCTGCAATGCAAGAGACCCAGGTTTGATTGCTGGGTTGGGAAGATCCCTTGGAGAAAGAAATGGCAGCCCACTCCCAGTATTTTTGCCTGGGAAATCTCGTGGATAGAGGAGACTGGTGGTTTACAGTCCATGGGGTCACAAAAGAGTCAGACACAATTTAGTGACTAAACCACTTGCCAGGCACAGAGAATACAGCCCTGGTCCCTTATGAACTTACGGTCCAGCCTGCCTGTCTCTGCACAGACAGGAGGCTCGCTGTGTAGCACAGGGACTGGCCGGCTGGGCAGGTCTGAGAGTCACTCACCATCACTCTCTCCCTCCTCACTGACAACCTGCCCATGTAGATTCAAGAATCACCTGCTCATCCAAATCCCAGATAAACTCACCCTCTTAGTTCCCTGAGATGCCATACCCCTTTCTCTGCTTCTCCTTACCCGCGTGGAATGTTGTTGCTTGAGCCACACTGCCCATATTCTTATTCTCTTTTCAGCTGGTTCTTTGGTTTCTGAAGCGTTTCAGTGGATTTGACTTGTCTGTTAGGTTCTTCTTGAGCTGTCCTCACCACCACCTTGTCATTTCCTTGTCCTCTCCCTGAGTCTGGGCCATTGGCCTCAATTCTGCCTCCCAAGCCCCCAGTCAGCCAGCCGTAGCACCCTCTCCATCTTCTCCACCTGACAGTAACCTCTGACCGCAAAGCCACCCTCTTAGACTGTCTCCCGGCATCAGTGGAAACAGTGAGCCAAGGCTGAGTCAGAGCCTGGAGCAGCCTGGGGGCCTGCCTCACCTCTGAAGCCCTTCTTTGTCTGTGTTCTCCTCCCAACTCTCCACCCTGTGCCCACTCTGGTCCTGACGCCCCCACCATTCCCATCCACAGTTCTAGCTCCCCAGGCTCTCTTCACCACCTCCTTTCTCAGTCCCTAGAAAATGCAGATTCTTTCATCTGTTCACTTTTCACAACACCTATAAGTGTCAGTGGGCTTTCCTGGTGCTTCAGATGGTAAAGAATCCACCTGCAATGCAGGAGACCCAGGTTCGATCCCTGTGCTGGGAAGATCCCCTGGAGGAGGGCATGGCAACTCACTTCAGTGTTCTTGCCTGGAGAACCCCTTGGACAGAGGAGCCTGGCGGGCCACAGTCCATGGGACTGGAAAGAGGCGGACACAACTGAGCAGCTGAGCACGCACATGAGTAAGTGACAGTATGTGCTATGTGCATGCTTCTGAGTTCTGGAGACGGAGCAACAAGGAACAGCGCATCTCTACTGCATGGAGCTTACACTCCAGTGTGGAGAGTTAGACAATAAACAAGCAAATAGTGTAGCATGAAGGGTGAAGGAGACAGCACGCTGCAGCATAATCCAGTGGCCCTGGGCCTGGCGGGTGAACTGGGAAGGAAGGATGGAGGAACAGGACAGGTCATGCCACAGAAGGGCCTCCTGTAGGTCAAGGGTATTTCATTATAATGGGGGAGAAGCTGCTTAGGGCTCCTTTAAGATGCTGCTTGGCCAATTTGAGGAATTCCCTGAGCCAGCTGCTGTACAGCACAACTGCCTGCAAATTGTTCTCCACGTGTTCTTGTGCTCGGTGTGCACCATGACCTCAGGGAGCCGGCCACATTCTGCCCTCGAATCAGAGTGGGTCTGATTGATAAGCGGTACACTGGCTGGTCCAAAAGACATGATTCCACCTCTTGCCTGCAGATAGGGAGAGAGGAATGCCTTGGCTGGATGTTTTGACAAATAAATACAAGAAAGGCTTTATTCAGCCTTGCTCTTTGCAGCCTATCTCCACATTTAGGCCCAGGTCAGGGACAGAGGAACTTAATGGGCTGCCATCTGTGGGGTTGCACAGAGTCAAACACAATTGAAGCGACTTAGCAGAAGCAGAAGCAGAAGCAGAAAGAGGGATTTGAGGGAGGATTTGACTGAAATGTAAATAGACTTGTGTGTGCTAAGTCACTTCAGTCCTGTCTGTCTTTTTGCGACCCCATGGACTGTAGCCTGCCAGGTTCCTCTGTCTATGGGATTCTCCAGACAAGAATACTGGAGTGAATTGCCATGCCCTCCTCCCAGATGTCTTCCTGACCCAGGGATCGAGACTGCATCTCTTATGTCTCTTTTATTGGCAGGTGGATTCTTTACCACTAGCACTACCTGGAATGCCTGTTGTCAATGGAATACTTCACAACAACTGATTATGGGATGATCCAGGCTGGAAAATTACTCTGCTTCAGTCTCATAATGAAGATATAAAAGTATTAACCCTTGATAATTTACAGAGCACTTTCACATGCCTAATCTTAATGGATATTCAACATATATATGGCACATAGACTGTTATAATGTGTTTACTATTGAGCTAAACATATTTTTTAGTTAATATGGGAGTACACATTCTTTAGGTGCTCCCCTGGTGGCTCAGTTGGTAAAGAATCTGCCTGTATTGCAAGAGATCCAGGTTCAGTTCCTGGGCCTGGAAGAGCCCCTGGAGGAGGGCATGGCACCCACTCCAGCATCCTTGTCTGGAGAGTCCTGTGGACAGAAGAGCCTTGTGGGATACAGTTCATAGGGTTGCAAAGTCTCAAACACAACTTAGTGACTAAACCACCACCACATATTCCCTGCAAAAGAAAAAAAAAAAAACTTAAGTCATTGTTGTTTGCTTTTAGAGCAAGGTAAGAACTGTCTCAAGCTACACTGGAGTTTTCCTAGCTTGACAAATGCTAAGGTCATGGAGCGGCTAGCTTTACATTCCACATGAATTAATAATGGACTTCACACAACATTCCCGGCAGAGATGGCCCAGCATACCAAGCTTCATGTTCCTCAGGCTTGGAATGTGTAATTCCTCTACGAGCTACATTCTGCTGTGTGAAGCTCTATTTTGGGACTAGGTTGTTTCTTTATATAGAAACCAGTACCCTTGTCAAATCTAGGGAGTACATGAGTCATTTGTGCATTTCCTAAAAGCGACCGCATCACTTTTCTCATCTGCTATCCATTTTCTTTTTTAATCAGAAGGGAGATGCATTAACAATGCAAATATCTTGGTGCAAATCCTAAACTCTCATAGAGTTCTGTTGGAATGAAAATGTTTTCTTATTTCTTGGCAGTGACTGAATTTCATGCTTGTTTAAGAAATGATCACATCACGATTTATATTTCATGAACCAAGTAACTTGCCTATCTCAGCTAACCTGGGGCTCCATTTCTATAATTCACAGTATGACCTGTGATATTTTAGACACTCCTGAATGGCCTGAGCCAGAGATGCTAATTAGGGCTTAGAAAGTATTTGATGGTTCCTGTGATTTTGAGAGCTAATTAAAGCAGTGAGAATCAGTAGCTTTGGCCCCAAACAAGACTTCGGTCCTGTTAATTCCACCGTCCAGGTGATCTTGGAATCAAGGGAAGTAGTAGAAGTTTGTTCTCTCATAACATGGCTGGATATTTATGAAGTTTTAATTTCCTTTTAGCTTCTCACCTTATGCTTAGAAGCTGAGGCTGTAGGAAGAGGCTTTGCTTTCTCTGCAAAGACAAATAAAGATGACTAAAGTGTTCTGAAGTGACCTTTTAAGCACCCTAAGAAAAGTTAGAGGGAAAATAATAGGTGTGTCCAATCTGCTTAGGAACCTGGAACCAATGATCCTACTAAACTATTGGCTCAATTGTCTGATTCTTTCTGAACCGTTTCTTCTTATGTTTATCACCTGATCCCAGAATCCTGTCAATATCCCAAGAGCATCACTCCTGCAGGACCAGTTCTTATTCCTCTTGGCTCCTTAGTCTTCTGGGCAAATGATGGGTTGGAGAGAGAAGGGGCAGTGTCCTTGTATGCTTGCAGGATTCTTTGCACTGGAGAAAAGAAAATGAAAACGATCTCAGAGAAAATTAACACTGTCTAGTGCTAATATTGTCAGATTTTTCGTTTAACTAAGGGAACCCAAATCATGGCTTTGTTAGTGCAGTCCTGGAACTAATAATATGCAGTCCTAATAATAATTAGGAACTAATGCAGTCAGTTCCTAATGCTCAATGTTTTAAAAGGCTTTGGGAAAATCCACCCTGTGAGTTTTCTTACTTTCCATGAAAACACAGTGGAAATTCATTAGCTGCTCCAAGTAAAGTTTAAAACTTGAATATATTCTGAGTATTGTCATCCGTGTGTGTGTGCTAAGTTGCTCAGCCATGTCTGACTCTTTGCCACCCTATGGACTGTAGCCTGCAAGGCTCCTCTGTTCATGGGATTCTCTAGGCAAGAATACTAAAGTGGGTTGCCATTCCCTTCTCCAGGGGATCTTCCTGATCCAGGGATTGAACCCGCATCTCTTATGTCTCCTGTGTTGACAAGTGGGTTCCTTATCACTAGTGCCACCTGGGAAGCCCCACTGTCATCAGATTACTTATCAAATAGGTCTTCTATGTTGCCAGAAAAAAACAACTTAGGTTTTAAGATATAAATCGTTGAGAGCAGAAAAAAAAATCTCCAGTTTTGCCCTAAAGGACAAGGAGGATTATCTCCACTTTTTCTTTTACCTTCACTTTATGTACTACATTGAGGTAGAGAAAGAGAGTGGAGGAAACCTCCAGGATAAGAAAGATAAAATCTGGTTGAGTAGCAAGGGATTATAATTGTAGAACACTAGTTCTTCTTTCTCCCTGAGTGTGGAAAGGGGGGTGGGGAGTGTGGGTCATTCGCTACCATAGAAACCAACCAAGGTATGTAGAGGGGAGGGAAGGCCCATTTGAGGAACTTAAAGATCTTAACTTTTTTCAAAGTTAAATTGTTCTGGTCAATAGGTAATCTTTCTAATGGCAAGAGGTATGTGTATGTGTGTGTATGTATCCTTTTTATTTGATTTCCAATCTGCCTTCCCTCCTTTGTCTCTTGAGCTTAGTTATTCTTTCAGTCCAGCCTCTGCTAAAGAGAAGGTTGACAATTAAAAAAAATCATTGTGCCCCCACTGTGTACCAGGCATGACTCTCTGCAGTGGAATGCACAGAACTGCAAGACATTCAACACACTGCACAGAGCCATTGGGTGAAAACCCTCTATTACACTTACTTCCATCTGGTGCTATTTCCACATTCAGAAAGCTCTTAGAAAATGAGCAGCTCAAAATGAATTCTTTCCCCTCTTTCATCCAGATGCTGCTTCTGAGCCATGGTTCTTCTTAATTTTTAAAATAGAATGACTGAAACGCTATTACAAGTCATCCTCAGTGAAGATGCAGAGACTTGCCTCTGGTGGGTTTTTCTTGTTCCTTCAGGCAAGCACCTTTCCTTTTCTCTTACTCAGTCCTTTAGTCCTTTCCAAATACCATGGAAGGCTTAGGAGCAATGGATCAGGTGTTTGGAAAGCTGGTGAGGATGCCAATGTCTGCTTTTCAGGAAGGAGGATCTATTCTCCTTGTCCCTTAATCTGGTTGGGTTCTGGGACTGACCAATATAGCTGAAGTGATGCTGTGCCAGCTGCTGTGCACAGGCCTTAAGAGATTGACAGCTTCTGTTTCCTTTCTTAGAATACTCCTTCTAAAGGAAGCCCCTCGCCATGCTCTGAGGGAGCGTGAGCTAACCACACTGAGAGGCAAGAGAGAGAGAGACATACTGGCCATTCCCCAGCTGTTTCAGCCATTCCAGCTGAAATGCAGATGTCAGTGAAGAAGCCATCTCAGACATCTAGCCCAGATGAGGCTTGAGATGACTCCAGCCCAGCTGCTGTCTGACTGCAACAACATGAGAGACCCCAAGGGAGAATCACCCAGCTGAGCACAGTCAACCCACAGAACTGTGAGACGTGAAGGATGGGGGTGGTTTCCTGAGCAGCAGCAGAAAACTGCAATGGGAAGTAATGATGGCATCTACCTTTTAGGACTGTCACGAAGGAAAAAGGAGAGTTTTGCTTGTTAAATCCCTAACCTGCAGCCTGAAATAAAACAAGCCTTCAATGTACATCAATTCTCCTGCTCCTTCCTCTTCCTTTATATTAATTCTATATACTTCTGAGAAGGGGTAAGTCTCAGTGTTATGGTCTGAGGCAGGGTGGGGTGGAGGTAGGTAGGTTCTTTGCTTGATATTTGGAATCTGAAGAGCTTTCCCCCATCTTTTTCTTTTTTCTTTCCTTCCTGTGTTCTTTAAAGCACAGTTAGATGGTTTAGACCTAAAATAAGAATACCAAATTCAGCCTTTGTGTTTCAGACAGAAAAATCATAGGCTTGGTACAGACTCATGGTAGTGAAAAATCAAGCTCCAGAAGCTAAAATGATTCAAAGCAAATTTCCCCTTGACAACTTTTGTATGTCTCTCTCTGTGTGTGTATAAAATGCAGTTAAACAAAAACTTTATAGAGTACACAATTATTTTACCATGTAAGCATGATAAAATTACCGCCTTTTTTTGGAGGGGGTGGGGGTGGGTTGAAAAGTACATGGTTACCTGTAATTACAGTCTTCCTAAGTTCAATTTTATGGCAAAAAAAAAAAAAAAACCAGCACATTTCTTTGGAGTGTTTATGAACAGTAAAATTCAAGTTTGAGTTAAACTGTACAGAAAAACATAGTGCATTTTGGATATATCTTTTCCCTTTGGACTCAAATGGCTGAATTTCTGTCATTCTTGAGACCTCCCTAGAAGCCAATCTTTCCTTGTATTTATGGCTAAGGTTGTGTGTCTTGCTAATTATGTCCTCTTCTAGCAGACTTGCTGCCAAGCAACTTGAGATTACTCTCCTATTTTGTCCTTGAGTTCCTGCAAACACCTAAACCGTGACAGGCTAGAGAGTTCATCTCAGCATCTGAACTGGGTCAGCATCATAAATTCTGTCACATACCTGGTCAGTGAAGTCAAGGTTGGAAGGGGGAGTTGAACTAGATGCCTGATGTGTAGATAAGGGAACTGGTTTACTTTACTTTTACATTCTATCCTTTAATGTGGGTGTGGACACAGTGCCACGGTGTTTGCTCTCATATACCTCTAGGATAAAAGCCTCTGGAAGATTTGGGGGCCAGCAAGGTTAGGGAGGTGGTGAGGAGAGGGGGGTGAGATGGGGGGATGGGTAAGCGGTCAGCCTGAGTGTCTGATGACATTGTGCAGCAGTTCCAGCTACAGAACGTTGCTCGCATGGGGAATTCAGATGCCTTTGCTTGGTGAGGATGCGAGGGGTTGGAGCTTGGGATTTTGTGAGCACAAACTGGCATCAAGTCACTTAACTGACCTTGCCATTCCTCATAACCAGAGACCAAGTTCAGATGCTTTTTGCCTCCCAATCTCGTCCCCGAGACAGCTGGGGCAACCGTTTCTTTCCTTTTCACAGCTCCTGGAGGAGGTGTGATGTGTGTGAGGCGCTAGAAAGCTTGTTCTATAATTACTTCTAGATTTGCCTCTGGGTGTGCTGTACACGCACCCAACCATATGTGTGTTCACGTGAGCTTGTCACTCGGCCAACAAGAGGTAGAACAAGAAGGGTGACTTTATTCCCCATCCCACCCCGCCCCAACCCGCCAAAGTCAACGTCAAAGTGGGAGTGGGTACCGGGTCTTTTAACAGATTGCCATTGTAGTCAAATCTGTGATCCGGGATATGCCACCCCGGATGCACCCGAGTCAGTGTCTCCCAAATTTAGGAGACAAGCACGCAGCTGGACAGCCAGACGAGAGACCCCGAGGGCTCACACCCTACAGGCCCCGGCCTCCTGGGCGCAGGTTCCCTGAGGGTGGGCGGGGCTGGGCCCAGAGGTCCGCAGTCTGCAGGGAGTAGGCGGGCGGGCTGGTCATCCGGGAGGGTGAAGATGCCTAGGAAAGCTCATGAGGGACCGGGGCGGCGCTCTTGTGGGTTGGCAGGCAGCCAGGGTGCAGACATCTCCCACCGCCGACCCCAGACCCAGCCCCGCTTCCCCAACCCCACAGCCACAGCATCTGCCCCGTNCCCTTGTGTCTGGAAGTAGGGTCAGGGAGCTGCAGGGTAGGAATTTCATTTGGTGGCTGGCTTTTCCTGAGAGTTGTTTTTTGAGAGTTGTTTTTTAGGGTGGGGGTTGAACGGGGGAGACCACTCTAACTTCCTGTGCCAAGGCTAACCCCTTTTCCTTTCTCTTTTCTGACCTGCAGCTCTCGTGGTCCGGTTCCTCACCAAACGATTCATCGGGGACTATGAAAGAAATGCAGGTGAGGAAATGTATTTGAAGAAAGTGCTGTCGGCCTGCACTAGGACTGCTGTTCCCATTTTATAAGTGTCTACCAGTCAGGTTCCTTCAGAGTGACAGCCAGAGCGCCGGGATCCTGCCACTTCCAACTTTCCTAGCCCCCTCCTGTGTGCCCCCCCTTCCCATAACTGCCATCTGGCCTCATTCCATTCCAAGCCCATTCATCATTTTATCAAGTGCCTGAAAGTATTCTCCTTGGTATGTTTTAACTATAGGGACCCCAGTTGGAAGCACCCTTTGTACTCAAGAGCCTCTCCCTTCAAAACACTCCTGCAAAAGTCATAAAAAAAAAAAAGATGGCCAGCGCCTACCCCCACCCCTGGCCTTCTCTGTTGGCTGCCTTTCAGAGGTGACCTTTTAAAGCAGAGGCCAAAGGAGCGCAGTTGTAAACCTAAAGTTCTCTTTTCTTAACAAAGAAAAATAACTACATGGTAAAATTTTAGGAGAGTTCCTGAATAAATGATTGGACACCCTTTCAATCCCTGTGATTAAGGATATCCACTGGGGAGGCTTATGGGCTTTCTACCTTTGCTCTGTTAGCAAATTGCTTAATTCCTTAGACCATATGAAGTACCTACAGGGGATTACTTCAAATGTACTATATAAACCATCCCCTGATAAGGCATGGCAGCCTTCTGCTTTGATGTAGAGTCAGCTATGTTACAATTTTATTCCAAGTGATGATGTTGGCTGTGAATTTACTAACAATATCTGCCCACTAAGCCATTATATCTAATGGCTAAAAAATAAATTGGTGCCAAAGAGCGATAAGTACGAAAATAGAACAAGAACATTTTTTTTCAAGGAAATTCTCTAAACATGTAAGGTTTGTTTAAAAAACAATTAAGTTTCCAAAAATGTAACAAGCTTTGTCCTAGTTTTTATTAAACCTGCCCATGCAGGGTTGAAACTGCAATTGTTTAAAAAAAAAAAAAAATCTGAAATAAGTCCATTAAATAGAATAGACTATAGCTTATTTTATGCATTGGTTCAGGTTATAATTTCTAAGTAAGAATTATCCTACGATGTTTTTTTCCTCCCTGCAATGTTTTAAAAGGAAGGACATAATCTTTTTATTTTCTCCTCTTTATAGGTAATCTCTATACCAGACAAGTCCAAATAGAAGGTGAAACCCTGGCTATTCAGGTTCAAGATACTCCAGGTATTCAGGTGAGTGTCTGAGATATGTGACTAAGTCTAAAGGGAGTCTGCTTGGCCACAGAGTTGTTCTCATGTTTTCAAAGTACCTTGTGCCGAAGAAGGAAAGAAACCTGGGGAGTCAAGTCTAGGTTTTTATATATTGCTTGACACTTCAGTTGTATCTGGCTGTTGATCAGTCTTAGCCTAGATGGGAGACTTGGCTAAAGGGGCAGAAATCTTTCAGGACGATTTTACTCAGCAGGAAAGACCAAACCAAACACACTTGGATTTGGCAGAATGCCCGTACTAGGGTTTAAAAGGTCAGTTTTTACATTTGTGTTTTTAGCATTAAAAATCAAACATCTAGGTATCGTCTCCAAATCCTCAGAATCACTCTTACACTGTGGAAAGTTACTCTATAGACAAAGAGCCATGCTAGCATGTGTGTGTGTGTTTTCCCTCTTGAACTGGGCAGTTATCCAGGTTTAAATGCTTCCAGCTCCTATCTTTACTTCCCCAGACTTACTGTCTAGCCAGTTAATTTCCCATTTTGTGCAACTACAAAGTCTCTCTGCATGGAGTTCTCTGCAGGTCAATTTTCCACTTGAGTGTGGTGAGCTGCTCTGTTATTTATTCCAGCTCCATGCAGCTGGATCAACATATTGTCGAGAAAGCTAAAGTGTAGGGGGATAGAACTTGTTGATGGCCTGCAACCTGGTGTTCTTGCTCAGGGCTCTTTTGAATTCTCTCTGTAGCTGAGACAGGGCTCTCTCCGGCCCTTGCCCTTCACCTTGCTGTCACCCCTTCTCTTTCAGGTCCACGAAAATGGCCTGAGCTGCACCGAACAGCTGAACAGGTGCATCCGCTGGGCAGACGCCGTGGTGATTGTCTTCTCCATCACTGACTACAAGAGCTATGAGCTCACCAGCCAGCTTTACCAGCACGTGCAGCAGCTGCACCTGGGCACCCGGCTGCCCGTGGTGGTCGTGGCCAACAAGGCTGACCTGCTACACATCAAGCAGGTGGACCCTCAGCTCGGACTGCAGCTGGCCAGCATGCTGGGCTGCTCCTTCTATGAGGTATCCGTCAGCGAGAATGACAATGACGTCTACAACGCTTTCCACGTGCTGTGCAAAGAAGTGAGTCACAAACAGCAGCCCAGTGGCACGCCAGAGAAGCGACGGACCTCCCTCATCCCTCGGCCCAAGTCCCCCAACATGCAGGACCTGAAGAGGAGGTTCAAGCAAGCCCTCTCGGCCAAAGTCAGGACTGTGACCTCCGTCTGAAGCAGGGGTACTTGAGGGGGTTCGGTCTTCCCAGGAAGGGGTCCGGGGTGATACAGGAACGTTGGATGCTGGCGGTTACTTGTGGTTTCAGGAAGGGCTGGAGCAGAGAGGCCAGGAGGGCCTGTTGAACCGCTTCAGGAGAGGAAGTGTTGTCCTGAGCAGGGGGACAGAACTGATGTGGTGTGAACGAGCCACCTCTGTTGATGCCAAACAGCCTCCACGACTTTCCCTCTGGAGCGGGGAGGGGCTGGGTGATGGCTTGGGATTTTGTTAACTACCTTGTAAATGACAGTCAGTTGTAGAGTCGCCCAATATATTGATGTGATTTACAGTGGGAATGAAAGAACAGATTAAGCATTCACAGACTTTTCTCTTTTTTTCCCCCTTCTTTCTTTTTCTTCCCCCAAGAGAAAGAATTGATTTTCTTATACAAGTATGTGTCTCTGGAGTACTCTTTCTTATAGAATGACTTTCAAACCTGAAGGATACTCAGATCTCTTTTTTTTTTTTTAAGAAAAAGAAGAAAATGCTACCTCCACCCTACTAGAAAGAGTGGAGTTTATGGGCCGAATGTTATATATGCAGACTTGTGTAAGCTTCCGGGCTCAGACACAGTATGAGGATGCTGAGTTGGGAATGTGTTGGCTGGTTGAGGGCACAAACTCTTCAGCCCCAGACTTTTGAATAATTGTGAGGCTGTATAAGGTGTTTTTTTTTATTTTCCAGATCATTGCATCAGGTACAGAAAAACAAAATGTGTCCAACTGATTTTGGTGTGATTTGTGTAAACACAGCAATAACGCTGGGTTGTTTCTAGACCTGGCCGAGTTGTGGCTTAACTGTGGAAACACTATCTTACAGCAAGTGGACAGATGCAGGGGCGACTGCCGAATCCCCTACACAGATGCACTTTAAAAAGCCACTCATGCTTTGGCTTAAACTGTAATTTATTTTATGTACAATAAAGCTCATTTTAAAAGGGCAGACATCTGACTTGGTCTTAATTGAAATGTTCACCTTTTGTCCTTCAGACTGTATGTCTCAGCACCTAGTGTTTCTCAGGCAGGTCGAGCGGGCATTCTACCTTCCTGGGGTAAGCCCTGGAGTTTCCCAGCAAACCACCAAGGTGCATTCTATTCTTATCCCTGATTTACAGATGAGGAAACAAACTTGAAAACAAGTTAGATAACTTGTCAAAGGCCCCGGCCTTTGAGCTTGTAAATTCTGGTTTGCTGCTCTGTAGTCAAGGGTAACACATCTATTCATTTCCTTCCTGATCCTCCAGGGAAACCTAAGACATGTCCGGGTCTGTATTTTAAGCCGATAAGAGATGTCCTGGCTAAGCCATGGAAGAGCATGCTCCTACATAAGATCACTGCTTATTATTTGCCCTATTTGGCGAGCCTTCATTGGGTATGCCACTTTGGAAAAGTGCACGTTTTTCTCATGTTGTCAAAGCTCATAGCCATTGATGCGGGGTGGTTCAGGAACCCCTCGTGCGTGGCACCTGCCCCAGGTGATGTGCTAAAACTCTCATCTGCTTCCATCCGGGCCAGGGAGAACTTTTCTACAAGCNCCTATTTGGCGAGCCTTCATTGGGTATGCCACTTTGGAAAAGTGCACGTTTTTCTCATGTTGTCAAAGCTCATAGCCATTGATGCGGGGTGGTTCAGGAACCCCTCGTGCGTGGCACCTGCCCCAGGTGATGTGCTAAAACTCTCATCTGCTTCCATCCGGGCCAGGGAGAACTTTTCTACAAGCCAGGTGAGTCACCACCTTTACGGGGAAATAACTACACCCTGTGTTTGTCTTGAGAGTGCTTTCACATATCTGATTTCATGTAACCCTCAGGATAACCCTGTGGGGAGGGCAGAGGAGGAAATACCACTGTTTCTACAGGTGAGAGAAACAGGCTCTGAGTTTAGAGTGATGTCCTTGAGTTCACAGAAAGGGCATGAATCAATGTCTACTGACTATATTCAATGTTCTTACTCTTCACAGCATTTCATATACGGGCCACTGCTGCAGTGGGGCCTTGGGACTGAGGGAAGCAGCATAATGAAGAGCTGAGGGTCTACTGTGGCACAATGCCAGACTTTCAAATCTGTTTTCCCACAGGGTAAACGTCCTGCCTGCTCTTGACAGGGCTTCTGGTTATGCCCTACACCTTCCTGAGGCAGAGGGCAATTTTCTACACTTCAAGCCTAACCTAACCTCTGAGAAGATATTGGGTGCAGGGAGGGAATGGTGCTCACAGGAGATTCGAAAAATATCTTCTTTCAAAGTCAGTGACAAGGATCTCTGATTAGATTCTGCTCATGTTTGGTTTTATTCATCCTACATGGCTATATTAGTAATGTCCAGTGAGTGAGTGGTTCATCTTTATATACATAACAATGGTCTTCTACCCATGTTCTGGAGATAAGGAAGATGAGTGTTCCCCGGGGCTTTATCTTGCAGTGGTGCTGAGCAGTGCTGGACATCCTCTGTTTGAGTGGTGCCTGGCTGCCTCCCTCTCCATTCCACCTGCTCCAGGAATCTGCAGAGCTCAGGCAGACCTCTCCTTCTCCCTCGTGAGCTGTCCTTCCTGACCTCCTGGCACTTGCCCATTGCCTCTCACTTCCCCACCACACTGGACTCGGTCTCTTAAACTTCCTTTCAGAAATTCGGGCTGAAAAAGTCTCAGGGTTCTCATCCATCCTGGGGATAATGCTTCGCTGGAGGCCGCTCTGGAAGAGAGAGATTGACCCCTGGCTGGAAACCACCTGCGTTGCATTCCTGTCCACTGTCTCAGGCTGACTTGACTATTTACAGTTCTAGAGTGCCCCACGTTTTCTTCTCACAAATTTATCATCTTATTTCATTACCTTTGTCCTTCTCTTTCATTATATCTCTGAATCCCTCATTTGTTTTTAGTATCTGCAATCACATGGCACCAAAGACGGCCTCCTCCTACCTAGGTGGGGGGATGGCCTCCCTGCCACCTGGGTAGAAGAAGGGAGAGGGGTGTGTGTGTTCAGGGGAGCGAAGAAAGGAATCAGAATTACTGAGCATTTGCAGAATGCCAGACTATAATCCATCTCCTTTAATCTTTTGAAGAATCCTGCAAGGAAGGTAATGATAGCACTTCCAGTTTAAAAATGAGAAAACTGAGAATCGGAGAGATGAAAGCTGGGATCACACAGGCAGTCATTGTTTCTATTGACTGAAAACCTACGTCCCCAGCACTGGAGGGGGATTTGAAATAACTTTCATTCTCCACACCAACCCCACAATCCATCTTTAGTCCCTTCTGCAGATGCAGAGAAGGGAGGCTCAGAAAAATGAGCTCCTAAGTGGCAGATTCAGAGTCAAGACTCCACCCAGGTCTGCCTGATGCCCAGACGCCAGGCAGCCAGCTCATGACTTTGCAGCTCAGACTCCTCTAAGCAAGCCACCATCCCTTCTCTGTTCCTCTGGCTTGCAGATGTGACCCTCCCTGTCTTGGCCCCATGTTCTTCATCAGGCTTCCCTTAGCCTCCTTGTTGCTACCCTGGGCTCGTGGCTCTTCCCTGGCCCAGGCCTGCCTGGCTGCCAAGGCTGCATCTGCTCTTGCCATCAGCCNAAGCAAGCCACCATCCCTTCTCTGTTCCTCTGGCTTGCAGATGTGACCCTCCCTGTCTTGGCCCCATGTTCTTCATCAGGCTTCCCTTAGCCTCCTTGTTGCTACCCTGGGCTCGTGGCTCTTCCCTGGCCCAGGCCTGCCTGGCTGCCAAGGCTGCATCTGCTCTTGCCATCAGCCAGCTGCTCACTGGCCTCCAGTCCCAGTTCAGTAATAAAGACGTCCAAGCTGGAGCCGGGGCCAGCACGGCCCACAGCCCGTCTGCCTCAGCCCCAGATCCCCGTCTGTAGAGATGACTGGCTTTCAAGTTTTCGCCCTGCTGCAAATCAAAACCATCTGAACACTCTACAGCCGGCCTGGCACTGAGTCGTGGGCTGAGGTGGCTGAATGCTCCTGGCCTGGGGCTCCCTGTCAGCACCTGGCCACCACCCTGCCCGAATCCCAGGTTCCAGAGCTGTGGGCCTGCTTGTGGTGAGCCCCTCGTGCTGGTGAATAATGAGATTTCAACATTCACTTTATACCCCGTGGAGGATAAAGCTGTTGCTCAAGCTTGTGGTGAAATCCCTTAGGAATGAGCCCTTGGGTAACTCTGGTGTGGGGTGGTGGTGTGGGGCTGCCCCACTGAGTCTCTGCTGGTAAGTCAAGATGGTGCTTGGAAAAGGCCACTAGGAATGACAGAGCTTTATCTGTTATAATAAATAAACCAGGAGTGAAAACCCACCTTGCTCAGTGCCACAGGCTAGCTGTGTTAGGGATGGGATCCTTCTACAGCAGCCCTCTCACAGGGTGGGGACCGCTCATTATTATTCCCTGGTTTATAGATGGAGGTGCTGAGGCCTGGAGATCTCCACACTGCTGGCAGTGGCGTGCTGAGACTCAAACCCAGACAATGCTGTGGAGCTCTGTTCTAACCACTGCTGCTTCACAGGATGCCAAGAGCACAACTGTTCCCTGCGCCCCCACCCCATCCTCCACTCAGGGCCAGATGCGCAACTTCTGGAGTCCATGCTTTTTCCTTATCTGCTGAAGGCCCTTTGCAGGATTTACACCAAGTCTTCATTTTGCTCCTGCTTTTCATTCAAGGAGCAGTACCCTGTCCTGTGCCTCCGACCTTTTTATTCAAAGCAAACTCTGGTCACCACGATCTTCTTTCAGCTCACCTTTCCTCCAAAGCCTTCTGCTATCTGATTGTCTACCTAGCTCAGTTTCTACAATTGGTGACCATAGAGATGGAAAAAGATGATCATAAACTAAACTTTTGATGTTTCCCCCACCACTCAGAGACTGCCTTTGGCTATATTTAATCTAGTATTGTGAGCATTTGGGGAACACAGTAACTGATGATAGGTAACATTTACAATCAGAAACTTCCTTTGTTTACCACTTCAGATTAGAAGCTTTGGAATATTCTTTTTGTACAAGAAGAAATCAACTTGTAAAAATACATTAAAGGCCCAAGAGTAATATATCAATACATCTACTGTGAAAATATTCAAATGACACAGATATATTGAGAGTGAGGCATCACCTTTTCTTAGTCCTTCTATAACAGACTCCTTCCAAGAGGGAACCGCTTGTTAGCAGTTTGAGTTTGAGTTTTGTATTTTCTGAAAGTTTCCTTTGCATATAGACATATGGTTTAAAACTTAACCTTGAGCAGATCCTCTCACAGGGCCCAAGCATCAGGAAAAGCACCAGATGGTCATTCTGTGAGAGACATGGAGTCCAGGATGAGCCTCCTTCCCCACTGTAGCCTGGAACATTCGGGACTGCCTGGCACGTGCCACTGGGGAGTTGGGAATGAATGAGTGAGCAAATGAATACAGATTGGAGACCCACAACAGGTTACTTATTTACTTTATTGATGAATTAATTAATTTATTGGCCATGCTTAGTTCCCTGGTCAAGGAACTAAGGGAACTGCAGGGAAAATGTTAAGTTCTAACCACTGGACTGCAAGGGAATTCAGGAGGTTGGCTATTCATTCNAAATGAATACAGATTGGAGACCCACAACAGGTTACTTATTTACTTTATTGATGAATTAATTAATTTATTGGCCATGCTTAGTTCCCTGGTCAAGGAACTAAGGGAACTACAGGGAAAATGTTAAGTTCTAACCACTGGACTGCAAGGGAATTCAGGAGGTTGGCTATTCATTCATTTTTAAAAAGAGTGATCTTTGCTTTAATGATCATTTCTTTGGGGCTATCTGCCATTTTCTCGCTTAGTCAAATTCAAACTTCTGAGTAGAATGAATGAAGCATCCAGGGTCTCCACTACTTCAGCACCATGAAAGAACCATGTTAGGTGGAAAACATACTTGGACAAAATAAAGAATGTCGGGGTCAAGAAAATCTGCCTTGATGACATCTCAAAATGATTTCCAACTTCACAGTTTTCTCATAAAATGGTAGTGTTTTGCAGAGAACTGAAAGTAGAGACACATTTTGGTTTAAACTTTATTTCTTCTGCCTGTTTAATTCACACCAGTCATTGTTTTTCAGCTTTCCCTCTTTATTATAAACATGTTTTAGAGACACTAGAAATTTCCATCAACTACACACCTACAAATGCATGGGTTCCAAGAGGTCCCTCTCTGCTGGAGTTCTCATATAATTCCACTCTCTGGGTCTAGGTTTTTCTGTTATGGCTAGAAGGAAGACTAAGATTCACAGAAAAGAAAGAAGTAGAAATGTGTAATCAGTAGAAATGTGAAATCATAAGTCATAAGGGGTAGGGTTCCAACCTAGACCTCCTGGACCAGATATCTTTACTGGGGCCCTCCTTTGGGAGGAGAAGAAACCTTTCATGGGCTGTCACAGTGCTCCAATCAACCTCTCTCCCACTCCTGTTCCAGGCAGGCTGGCAGCCCTGCCCAGTGAGCAGACAGGAACAACGCAGCTCTTTGTAAAGGCAGGAGATTTACAACAGAGGCAGACAATCGGCACTGCCCTAGCCGCCCCCCTCCTTTCCTCCCCTGTTGGGAAATGTCTCAGATCAAGAGAGAAACAAAGCCTCAGATCCCATTCGCAATGTTCACTCCTCAGCTACATTATCTTGAAAACCAAACTTTCCTGACACCCACGATTCTAAAGCATGTCTAACTTCTCCTGGAGCAACTGCAGATCAAATGGCTTGTAATCTACCAACACTCACCGACAGGCACTTGTTTGGAATGAATGAACTTGGAGGTGGAGTCAGAAAGATCACAGAGAGATGGGTAAGGATAAACGGGCATTATCACGAATTATGCCAGTTGAAAGGCAGTTTGATGCCTTTAGTAAAATGATTTTTTAAAAAATCTCAGCAATACTTCACACTGTGTGGTTATGAAGATCCTTTCGGCAACATTCAGTCATAACCATGATTAGTAACAGGGACACTGATTTGGGAGGCACTGGATTTTAACAGATAACAGTATTGGGATTTCCAGCTCAGGTAGGGCTCATCTTCCTAGGAGATGCTTAGAAGCCAAGGTCTGGATGCAGCCGGTCAGTCGCAAACAACAGCTCAGGGATGTTAAGTGGCTTCAGGAGTCGCGTGGACAGCACGATTACCTAACAGTGGGAGGGGCAAACACATTGCAGACAATTAGGAGAGCCAACCCCAGCTTATCTGATAACAAGAAATAAAATGCAACACACTTCTTTGAGGGGAAGGCAATGCTGTGGAGGAAAATGCAGAAGGCAGCTGCTGGAATGCCAGTGAGTTCTCGAGTCCCAGGTGGAAGATGGGGAATGCAGGCTGGGAAGGGTGGCTTGCAGGGACAGTGGGCTGCGTCTGCTGAGCCTTTAACCAGTGGGCACTGGGCAGGGCCAAGCCTAGCCACCACCGCGCTGCTCAGTTGTACTAAGTCAGACCTCTGCTTTGTGATCTGGTAATCTGAACTCCACACAGAGGTCCTTCTGTCCTCCAGGGAGGCTTTGCTCCTTCAGGGAAAGAGAGAAGGCAAACTCAAGAGCAGCATGTGGCTGTGGGTGATGATGACGATGATGACTGTATCTCTCTCCTAGTACCCAGTTTCCATGACAGAAAGTCATCATCTCACAGCTCAGGAGGTCAGAAGTCCAAGATGCAGGTGTTGGCAGGTTGGTTCCATCTACAGGTTGCGAGGGAGAACTTTCCCTCTCAAGCTTCCTCATGTCTTCACCCTGTCCTCCCTCTGCATGTCTGTCTCTGGGTCCCTCTTTTCCCTTTGATAAGGACACAGCTGTATAGGATGAGAGCTTACCCTAATAATCTCATCTTTTTTTTTTAAATTAGTTATTTTAACTGGAGGCTAATTACTTTACAATATTGTGGTGGTTTTTGCCATACATTAAATCAGCCATGGGTGTACACGTGTCCCCCTGTCCTGAACCCTCCTTCCACCTCTCCCCCATCCCATCTCTCTGGGTCCCAGTGACCGGCTTTGAGTGCTCCGTTTCATGCATCGAACTTGGACTGGTTAATGACCTCATCTTCATTGTGCTCAGTTGCTCAGTTGGCCAGGCTCCTCTGTCCATAGAATTTTCCAGATACAGAAAATGAAAATCAGAAAGATTAAGTCATTTGACCAAGGACACACAGGAAGAATCTGAATCAGGATTCCAACCCAGGCAGGCTGGCTCCAGTGTCCAAGTGCCTGTCGGGTCACTTCTCCATTATCAAGGGCTCTGGGAAGGCTGCTTACTCCCTGAGTCCACATGGACACTCGGACCTCTCTGGCCTGTTGTCATGGTATCCCCTTCTGCTTCCCCAAGACTCAGCTATTCCTGGGGGGCAGAGTTCCCTCTGCAGCACTGGAAGAGCTCGTTCCCAGAGCTGGGCTGGGGCAGTGATGTGCTCTGTCAATCTGCTGAGGTTTTCCCAGGTAGGGGTTTTATACCCAGATGATGAGGGAAGTGAGGAAGGAGGCACTGGAGCCAGATTCTGGAGTCCAGTCCCTGGGTGCAGGGGTCCCAGGTGGCCAGAAAGCCTGGGCTTTAAGGGGTCACACCACCTGGCTGGGTCTCTTGGTGGGGAGCAAGAGACTCACTCACTCTCTTCCCCTCCCACACCCCCATATTGTGCTAGGTAGAACGAAACCAATAAATCAGCAATTCACTGGCCCCAAACAGAGCCTACTCTCTTATGTGGAGGACAAGCGGAGGGAAGGGAGGACAGAGGAAAGCATTTTAGAAGTTTCTTGTTCTCAGTATTAAGAAGTTTTTCTGTTTAAAACAAAAATTAGCCTTGGAAAGCAGTGATTACTTTTTATTTAAAGAGAATTATCCTTGAAAATATATGGTTAATATCGGTTAAGTCATATTTTTGGCAGAAGAGGTACACTGCAGTCTGTGCTCACGTTTTTCCTTGAAAGCCATGTGATGAGAGTGTGAGGGCAGAGAGTGAATGTTGGCATCCTCTTATCACATGGTGTAGACACCATTGGAATACGCGGCTCTGGAGAGGGCCTCTATTTACCCCTCAGGGTCTTCAAGACCAAGTCCAACAGATAGTTGAGAATGGTGGTACCCAGACCAGCAGGCTCATCAGATGCTAGCAGAGCCCGGCACCATGGCTGATGGGCTACGTACCCTGGGGAAGGTCATTCCGCTTGTGGCCTCACTTTATCTGTCCCAGGAGGAAAATAAAAGCTTGTAGAATTATGGCAAGGATTACCCAAGGTGAAGACTATAAAGCACACAAGCTGCTCAGCAATTCTGAGCTGCTGTTTGATTGTGATTTTGTGATTGGATCATGGTGGTTTAGTTACTAAGTGGTCTCCAGCTCTTGAGACACCATGGACTGTAGCCCATCAGGCTCCTCTGTCCATGTGATTCTTCAGGCAAGAATACTGGAATGGGGAGCCATGCCATCCTCCAGGGGATCTTCCCAACCCAGAGACTAAACCCAGGTCTCCCACATTGCAGGCAGATTCTTTCTCATCTGAGCCACCAGGGAAGCCCAGATAACAAGTTAAAAGACCCTTATTCAGATATTTTAAAAAGAGCACACATAAAGACAAGAATCCTTTGCACGCGAGTAGACTCTCGTGAAGTACAGGAAGGCAGGTAACTAGGCCACAGGCCCCTCTCTTGCCCTGTGCTTGCCAGACCCCACCACCTGGGTTAGATGGGGCTAACCACCATGGGTAGACCATGCTGATCCCTGGGGTCCTTAGTTCCAAAGCCAAGACTGCAGATTCCTCTCTGGCTCAGGTGAGGGCAAGTATAATGGCTAGAGTGAGTCTCTGAGGCTGCGTACGTCTCATGAACACAGCAGAGGAACTGCGAGGGAAAGGCTGTAGACCTGGCTGATGTGCAAACTTCCAGGGCAGTGACAACTAAGCCCAAAGAATCCATCACTCTCAGGGTGTAGGCTGGGCTTTCAGTCGTGACTGATGGACTGTTGGCCCAGTCACCTGCACTGAACTGGCACAAAGGACCAGGATCCTGACACAACTAGACAAGTGGGTATTTGGCATGAGGGCTGAACCAGAGGACCTCTTGGGTGTGTGTTCTGGAGGGTTGGAAAGAAACAAACAGAAAACAAAGGCAGTCTGTGAAGTAACGGAGAGGTGTCAGCATCATTAGGAGGGAAGGACGTTGAGACCAAGGACTCCTGCTCGATGGTACAGTGGCCTTAGGAGTGTCCAGTGTGAGTGGGGCCTCAGCTGGCCACCTGCCAGACGACGGACCCTAGAGAATTTGCTGGATCACTGTGAGCCTCAAGTTCTTCGTCTGTGAAGTGAAAATAATGACACCCACCTCACATGACTATCATAAGGATCAAATGTGAACACAGACATAAACTATTCAGTACAATGACCGGCTCTGGAGGGGCTTAAAATGGCGCCTGCTATATCATCTTCATTAGCACCACCGCCTTCTCCAGTCTCATCCTCTGCTGCGTTCCCTCTTTTCAGCGCAGAGCAGTCACTAGGCTGACACAGGGGAGGCGGATGTGCCAGAGACGTCTTCCTCACGTGTAAGTCTGATAGCATTTACTCACAGGCTACAAATCCTGAGCGCCTTCCTCCACCCTTTCTAAGCTTGACTCGCTGATGCAGAACAGAATAAACAAAGAAGACTGAAAGAGCTGAGGACAGTCTAATGGGCCTCTGGGACAACATTAGAGCTATCAACAGTCACATTAGAGGGGTCCCAGAAGGAGGAGAGAGAGAGAAAGGGCCTGAGAAAATATCTGAAAAGATCATAGCCAAAAACTGCCCTAATATGGGAAAGGAAATCTTCACTCAAGTCCAAGAACCACAGAGAGTCCCATATAGGATAAACTGAAGGAAGAACATACCAAGACACATATTAATCAAACTGGCAAAACTTAAAGAGAAAAATATTAAAGGCAACAAGGGAACAGCAACAAATAACATACAAGAGAATCCCCATAAGGTTATCAGCTGATTTTTCAGCAGAAACTCTGCAGGCTGGAAGGAGAGGCACAATATATTTAAAGTGATGAAAGGGAAAAACCTACAATCAAGAATACTTTACCCAAAGGCTTTTTCAGACCCGGTAGGGAAATCAAAAGCTTTCTAGATAAGCACAAGCTAAGAGCACTCAGCACCACCAAACTAGCTGTACAACAAATATTAAAGGAACTTTTCTAGATGGAAAAGAAGAAGCCACAACTAGAAATAAGAAAATTATGAATGGGAAAGCTCATTGGTAAAGGCAAATGTACGGTAAAGGTAGGAAATCACCCCTACACAAATACGAATTCAAAACCAGCAATTGTGAAAAGAGGAGAGCACAAATGCAGGCTACTGGACATGCATCTGAAATTAAGAAACCAGTCTTATATGTAGATAAACTGCTACATAAAAAACTTATGGTAACCACAAACCAAAAATCTTTAAGCCTGACCCTCTTAGAGAGCATCGCAAGACTTTGGGGTCTGATGGTTGCTCAGCACTCCACACCCCAGCCCCTGGCCACAGCATCCCCCTTATCACCAGTTCCACATTCTAGACACTCTATTTTCAGTTTTGCAAATGGAACTTTGGGGGTGTCTCTTCATCTAGAATGAGAGTTACGAACTCTTTGCCTGAAGACCTTTTAGTCATCTTTCAACGATCTGCTCAGGCATCACCACCTCCAGGAAGCCTTCCCAGACCACCTCTCCCTGAAGACTGAGGATGTTCCCATGGCTGTTACTATTACACTGTATTCCTTGTTTCCTTGAGTTTCTTTGTTTTTTCCTAGCACAGTGCCTGATACCTAGCAGATCCCTGATACAATAAGTTAGCCAATGATTGATTAATTGAATAAACAAGAACAAGACTAGGAAGGACGAAGTGGGTTTAGCCATGTTCAGCAGTGAATTTTTCACACCAAGAGGCTCTGGTAGCTCAAATATAATGGCTCTGTGTAAATTTGTTTCAAATTGGCTTAACTGAAAACCCGTTTGTCTAAAATTCCTATTTTGAAGAACAAGCAGGATCACATGGCTAACATTTCCTTTCGTAAATAGCTGATGGTCCTTAAGTATTTTCACATCTCAGGTGTCTTTTGTTCATTTTCAGTTTTCTAGCCTATTTAAGTGAAGGTATTTCTGCATTATTTGACTAAAGTAGTCCTTAAAATTATACAAGTCTTAGCTAAATGGTGGGGGGGGGGGAGCAGAAAGGCACTCTAAAATGAAAAAGAAAATGCTTAAAGCAATCCTAAATCAGCCTGGTGGATATGAAATTTAAATTTTATAAACATAGTCATCAAACATGCGATATGAGGCAAATTAAGCACTAGAGACTTCCTGTCAGAGGACTGGCTTTTTCGCAAGCAACTGATGGCAAGGATGAAAGTCTCCATCTGTGAGGCAGGGCCAGAGGGCCCAAGGGCACCTCAGAACCAAGCCCCAGAAAGCAGCCTCTGGGGCTCCATGCAGGTTTTCCTCCAGCCGAAAGAAGAACCGCTTGTCTCTGTGCTCAGGCTGCCCTAGTTCCTGCAGGAGTGGCCCAGTCCACCTGCTTTCTCTCCACTTTTCGCTTTTTTGGGCCATTGCTATAATTTGCAGGTGCCAGCATCTTCCTGTGCTATTTCTGCTGAAAGAGAGGAAGCAGGGCAGCTCAGGATTTAGACTCATATCCCTTGATTTCCAACACTGTGAATTGAAAGGAGCAGGGGACAAAAAATATTTTTTCTCCATTTTTCTCTTAAACTTGGGAGATGCTTTCCAGTACAAGCAACTCACATGCACAGGCACCAATATGCATATTCACCCAGCTGATGAACTGGCTCTTGAGCACAGATCACATTCAAGGCACTATTTGCCCTCACTTGTACAGGTGTCACATGTGTTAAACGTAAAAGGTGTGTCTTGTTAAACCACTGGGATAGTGGATTAAAACAGACATGATCAAGCTTTCTGGAAAACTCATTGCCTTTGTGCTGCTGGTGGGGTGAGTGTGTTGTGTTTAGGCTCTTCTAAAGAATCCCCGGAGATTTCAGATGTCTCCGTTTTTGTCCCTTCTGATAGTTGTTTAAAAATAAGTTACTTGAGGGAAAACAATAAGAAACTTCTATTGCAAATGACTTCAGCATTGCTAAGAGGACTGCATCGAATATCAAAGATACACAAAGTATATAGGAATTAAGGGCAATATTAATAATATAAACACATGCAATGCTGTCTAATATTTCAAATTATAAGGTAAAGAAGAAAAATTGTAAATCTCACTGACATTTCCCTTGGAATAGGAAACTTCATAACAAATTAAATGCAGACCAGAAGAAAAAAAAAGAAGTTGCCTGACTTCTCTCCTTGAGGGCTTGCATTAAATTTTAGAATAACCTGGAGCCAGGGTTTAGAGTCAGGGTTTAGTTATCCTCAAATGTCTACGGTGGCACAAACTTGTAAGAGTATGAACATATTTCTGGGTCTACTTTTTTTTTCTATTGCAATCTCACTGAATGTTTGGTTCCAGAAATGTAGACACATGAAAGGGTGGTTGGGCAACGTGTACCATGAAGAGCCACGGTGGCAGGTCAGGCCCACTTTGTCTCTCTTTGTTTCCTGAGCTGGCCTTTCCCTGTACTTTCTGGGAGGGTCCCTCCCTGTTATTTTCCTCCCACAATCCCAGACTTCGGCTGGCATCTTGGCCACCTCCCAGCTCCAGGTTTCAGCCTGCAGAGCTGTCTGCAGTGAGAAGAGGCCAGTGCTGGGCACACGCGTTCCAGAGCCAAGGCAAGCCTGCAAAGTCAGCTGCTTGTGGCTGCGGCTGTTTGGGGTGGGGTTGAGAGGCTGCCTGTTTGATCCCTTTTTTTTTTGTAGTCAGGGAAGAGGGCTTTCTCTAGCTGCCCAATTTCTCTCATCAGCACGTTTAGCAACAACCAGGGGAGGAGAGCAGAGAAAACATGCCCACTGTAGTGTAGGACAGCCATCCTCTGGGACTAGCAGGTGCTAATGTGGTTTCTGAATGCTACTGTTTCATGAGATCCTTATCACCCTCTGTAAAAGGGAATTTATTTCTAGATGTGCCTTGAGTGAGTGATAGTTGCTCAGTCATGCCTGAGTCTTTGCAACCCCATGGACTGTAGCCTGCCAGGTTCCTCTGCCCATGGAATTCTCCTGGCAAGATTACTGGAGTGGGTTGCCATTTCCTTCTCCAGGGGATCCTCCCAACCCAAGGATCCTACATTGTAGGAGAGTCTTTACCATCTGAGCCACCAGGGAAGCCTAATATTAAGAGACATTTCTAGCTCAGGTGGTAAAGAACCTACCTGCAGTGCAGGAGACATGGGTTCGATTCCTGGGCTGGGAAGATCCCCTGGAGAAGGAAATGGCAACCCACTCCAGTATCCTTGCCTGGAAAATCTCATGGACAGAGGAGCCTGGTGGGCTGCCGTCGATGGGGTCACAAAGAGTCGGGCACAACTGAGCGACTAATACACAACACACTCTAAGTATAGAGACAGGTCAACTTAGAAAGTATTAGCAGATACATGCTTGACTTTATCTTATAATCTATAGACAACACATTAGAATATGTAATGAATCCATACACCTTTTCCAAAGGAATACCCAAGACAGAAGTGGCAATAAAGTTATAAAGGCAGTCATCAATCAGATGAAATGATTTAGACGAAGCTTTTCTCTCTCCAAGAAACGTGGGCCTTACATGGCTTCTACTGGCAGTTTCCTTTGATGAGTGGATCCCTGAATGCCTTGCACATCTCAGCTCATCAATCCTCTCCTTCAGGAGAAGCTGATGCCATCTGAAGGACCCTCCTGCCTCCACTCCTTTCCTGCAGGCATTCCCATCAGAGCACCTGCCTATGTTCCAGAACACTCACGTCTGGCGGGAGCTTCTGTGTTTGAGGCCAGTCAGTCACTCACTATTAGAGTGTAAGTTCCGTGAAAGCAGGTACAAGTCTGGCTTGGTCACTGCTCTATCCTCAGCACAAGAACAGTGCTTGGCACAGAGGAGGTGCTCAATAAATGTTTACTGAATAATCAACTAATCCAATTTAAGAGGCTGTTAAGTTCCTATTCCTGGGTCCAAAAAGCATCTATGTGGTACGGAATAGATATGAATTACAGCAACTGATGCAAAAGACAGGGTGGTCTTAGTTGTCCATAATCTCAGAATCAATGACAGGCTGGTGTAGTCTCCAGAAAAACTGCTTTTATCTTACAGTACTTCAATAATGCAAGTAGAATTTCTAGTGTTCAATGGTGATGGTTTAGTCACTAAGTCATGTCCAATTCTAGCAACCCCATGAACTGTAGTCCCTCAGGATCCTCTGTCCATGGGATTTCCCAAGCAAAACTGCTGCTTCTTCTGCTGCTAAGTCGCGTCAGTTGTGTCCGACTCTGTGCGACCCCATAGGCAGCAGCCCACCAGGCTCCTCCGTCCCTGGGATTTTCCAGGCAAGAACACTGGAATGGGTTGCCATTGCCTTCTCCAATGCATGAAAGTGAAAAGTGAAAGTGAAGTCACTCAGTCGTGTCCGACTCTTAGCAACCTCATGGACTGCAGCCTATCAGGCTCCTCCGTCCGTGGGATTTTCTAGGCAAGAGTACTGGAGCAAGGAAGACTACTGGATACCATTTCATTCTCCAGGGGATTCTTCACTGACTGAGCCACCTGGGAAGCCCTCTAGTGTTCAGTATTCAATGAGTATTCATGACACCTGGTGCCAGATCCTCTCTGAGGTGCTGGAATTAAAATAAGTGCAAAGTCCTGAGGCTAGGGAGAGAGGCCAGTGAAAAGGGGTAGGAAAAGAAGGCCCAGCGGTGGGTAGGGGCCCTGGTGGGAGGAGGAGGTGGCCCCAGCACCTCTGCACTGCTCAGCCCCTGGCAAGGGAGGTACTCAGGCGTAAGTGAGCCTGAAGAGAGAGACCAGGGTCCCAGGAGAGCTGCCTGGGAACTGGGATACCCAGGTTCATGGCACGGGCTGCGGAGAGGTGGCTGGAGGGACTGAAGACATCCAGTTTGGAGAAGAGCAGCCTGGAAGAGGACCTGTGGAGGAGGGGTGAGCCTGATCTGTTGGAGATTCTGTGGGGCCCGGGAGCTACAGGCAGCAACTGCTGAGTGAGACCTGAGAGGGAGTGGAGGTGGACTCGGCAGAGCAAACGGTCCTAAGGGCCAAGGCCTCCAGGACTCGGGTAGGCTGTGGGCAAGGGGCAAATCCTCATCCCCAGGGACCTTTACATGTAGGCCGGACTACATATGTATTAGACAGCAGTATTAGATTACGTATGTTTAAATCATCAGTCAGGTTAGAGTCACTCTCTTGGTTGCCAGACCTGCCCCACTTCAGCTGTTCCCAAATGTGCGCCGACAGAGGTCTAAGCAGGCGACAGAGAGCAGGCCTTTCCGTGTACAGCCAGAGCATCCAGCCCTCATCCCTCTGAATGCACCTCTGAAGCCACAGCTGGTTACATCTCAGATCTGGGCTGACTTAGCTGCCAGTGTGTGGAGGTTTAATACCGGGAGACCTGCCTCCGCAGGTGTCGCTCCAGCAAACAGGCAGGTAATCCACCTCCTTTCAGGACTTGGAATGAAAGCCATGACGGTAAATAACGCCTCTCTGGAATCTTCCTAGGCCCTGTTGACTCTTCAGGGGGAGCTTTCTGCACAAAGGACAAGCAGCAGGCACGCCTGCCCCTTAAGCCCCCAGTTCTTTGAGCCACTCTCTCTGCAGATGATTGAGCACAAGGTCGGTCAGTTGCAGCCCAGCCACTGAGCCACTGCAGATTCCAGGTCTCTGTTGTCAAACTCAGGCCACACGGCTTTGAAAAAGTGTGCATTTCATCCTTTTAGAGGGGAGATTAACACGTCTGTCAGCCAGTTAACAATGCAGCAGCTAAGAATTCACTTCACCATGTTAGGGGCAGTGAGAAGCATGCTTGCTGATAAAAAAAAGAAGGTCTTGCTCAAAAAAGCAACTGCTCAATAAGCAGACCCTGAACACTGCTGACAGAGTGGGTGTGAGATGAGGCTGACTTTTACCACTTTATCAGAAACCCCACCAGCTATGACCAAGACTGGTGTTAGTGACAGCAGAAGTGGCTATAGCTAGTGAGGGTCACTCCTTTGCTCAAAACATATCATGGCTCCTGGGACACCTGGCTCCCTTTCCTAAGTTGGGTGCTTGGAGACCCACAGAGATCTGGCCTTTTCTACACCACCAGGTGGGCTGGCCACCTCAACAATCTCACACCCCCAGACCTCAAGGTGACAGAGCTCCTGTCCTGTGCACAGGCCTGGGAAGGCCCAGTCTCTGTCCTCAAGGAATGCACGCTTGCTTCAGGAGGCTAGGCCAGCAATGGGGAGCCATCAGCAAGCTGCCTGGGATGCCAGAAGGGATAGGGGCTCCGTGGCTGGCTGAGTGGGTGGAAGTGGGAGACATGGGCATCTGTACCTCTCCCCTGGGGAGCGGGGGGCAGCCAGGCATGGCTGGAATACCACCAGGATTCTGTGCGGTTGTGGTGGACAGTTCTCTTCTGAGCCGGCATCCTACCCGCACTGGCATCTCTGTTCTGCTGTCTCCAAACCACAGAAGGCTGCTGGCAGCATACAGACCCAGCACAAAGCCGAAGACAGGCCCCAGGAGACAAGCCTCAACCTCGGGGTGAAGTCCCAGGCGCTCCAGTTCCGAGGACAGTCCTCGGCCCTGGGAGGACAGAGCCTGGGGTGCCCACAGCAGCAAGCAGCCCGGCCACACTCGCTGTACTGGCGTTTCTCCCTCCGCTCGCTCTCTTTCAGTCCCCTCCCTTCTGCTTCATGGGATCCCCTCCCATGTAAAGTCTGCTTGCGGCCTCCTATTTAGGCTGCTTTGGGAACCTACTAAGGCAAGGAGTTTTCAGTCTTACTGAGTTATAGGCTCTGCTGCCCCAGCCAGCTGAGAGCTTCCAGAGACGGGGAAGTCCTGCCTGTTCCTCAAGACCCTCTCCCCAAGCTCCTGCTGCAGGGTAGGGTGGCAACTGCTCAGAAGTGGTTTTTGATAATAACTTTGGCCACCTGTATTGAGGGCTGTGTGCTGTGCACCACACTAAGAAGCATATTCTCTCTTGTTTCTGAGTTAAGATTCACAGTCACCCCACCCTGTCGCTTCAGTGAGAAAACAGAAGGCTTTTCTCACCTGGTTAGTATAAAAGGCAGATAGAGGAGGGCTGTGCCTTAACCATCGGGGGCATTTTGTGGGGAGGGAGACGAGCCTGGCAGGAGGCAGAAAAGAAAGATGCTGCACTTGTCCCTGTCCAGACGAGGTGCCTTTCTGTCCTCTCTACAGGGTGGAGAGGGTCCCTGGGAGCTGCCCTCAATTATCTAGAGCCTGATAAGAGGTGAAACTGCTTGAGTAACTAAGCACTGCTTGGACATCAGAGAAGACATGCCTTTTAGGAATCGGGAGAACAGCACTGTAGCCCAGGGGTAGGAGAGGTCTCAGGCCTGGGACAGGCAGAAGGAGCAGGGGAGAGGACGCTGGGGGATGGTGACGCAGATGGCTGGGAAGCCTAATGGAGGCCCACACTTCCCCCGTCTAGGCTTCCCATTCAGATCATGTCACCAAGCGCCAGCGAGGACTCAGTACCTGGGTTCCCGGCTTCAGGGATGGCACTAGGTCTTTGATCATTTTGGCTTCAGAGACTGTGATTCCACCCACCACGAAGAGGATGAGGAGAGGATGGTCACTGGGATGAGGCCGGCTCACCTGCAAAACAAAACCTAATGTTAGAGGTGTCTTCAGGGGTGGTGAGCAGTCATTCGAGAGATTATAATTTGTTAGGGGTACAATGTGTTAGAGGGTGTTAGCCCATTGACCAGGAGCATGCCCAGGACGTTGCCTTCCTACAGCCCTTTACATAACTATTTTATTGAAAGAGAAGTTAAAGGAGCTGCTGCTGCTGCTGCTAAGTCGCTTCAGTCGTGTCCGACTCTGTGCGACCCCATAGATGGCAGCCCACCGGGCTCCATCGTTCCTGGGATTCTCCAGGCAAGAACACTGGAGTGGGTTGCCATTTCCTTCTCCAATGCGTGAATGTGAAAAGTGAAAGCGAAGTCGCTCAGTCATGTCAGACTCTTCTCGACCCCATGGAATGCAGCCTACCAGGCTCCTCCATCCATGGGATTCTCCAGGCAAGAGTACTGGAGTGGGGTGCCATTGCCTTCTCCAGTTAAAGGAGCAGGAACTATTAAATAACAGAGAAGACTGAGGGCAACTTTCCCTTCCTTTTCAGCAACACAAACGTGCTCCTGCCTTACAGAGCCTGTGCAGTTCCTTCCAAGCGATAGCCACAGCCTGGAGTCATCGTCCCTGCTTACACATGTTTCTTTGATGGCTCTCTCCTTTAATGGAACACAAACTGAGGAGGCAGCGATCTTGTCTGCCTGGTTCACTGCTGAAGTCCCAGAGTACTTAGTGCCGTTTCAGAATAGGTGCTCAATAAATGCCTGTGGCATTGAAAGGTGGTCACATCCCTAGGGAGGAGGAGGTGAAGGGTGGACAAAGATGCAAGAGCCCCATGCCCACCCTTGAGGGCACTTCATGCCCTTACCTTCTGCAAACCAACCTCGGCTGAGGATCGCAGCTGCATGCAGTGCTGCACTGAATGTCGTGGAGAATCCCTGCCGGGGCCTTAAGGTCTCACCAATGAGGCACAGTATAAACAACTAAAATGAGAGCAGCTCCCAGGACCCTCTCAGGAAATGCACAATGCCAACATGTAGACCTGGTGACTACCTGAAGGGGACAAGACGGGGTTCCTGAAGACAGTGTGTTTGAGTCCTACCTGCAAGTTCAGGATGGTTTGGTGAGGAGTGGGTGCAAGTGGTATGAGCCAAGTTCTGCAGCCAAGAGGTCACCAGCTGGGGGTAGTTAGCAAGACAGCCACATGGAGTCATTATAGGAAGGATGCTGCCAACTGCCTGCCTGACCAGTGAAGCCAGAGGCGGGAGAAGCAGGCTGGTCTCCAGCCAGAAGAGGGTAGGCAAAGTATATAAGTGTCTGTGCTCACCACACTCACTAACACACAAGCCATCTTTGGGCCAAAGGGTGGTCCCCATGAGTGGCAGGGTGGGCAGCAGGGTGAGAGGAAGAGAGCCAGCCCTTTTCTTACCCTGGCTCCCACTCTTTTTTCAACTTGGTTCTTCTGGCTCCCTTGCCTCAATATAACCTTTCAGTATCTTATTTAAAACACTTAGGAAGATAATACATTAAGTGCTTCCAGTTACATAAGTTATTCCTTGGCTTCTGGAGAGGAAACTCAGAGCGAAGAAGGAGGGAGGGAAAGATGGGGAGACATCGGAGGAGGGAGGGGGGAAACAAAAGGCAGGAAGAAAGAAGGAAAAGTGGGTCTAAACTTCTTCCAGATGGGCAGTGTGGAATACTGGACAAAGTTACAGAACTCTTGGATCTTCAGAAAACGACTCTAGACTCCCCGCCCCACCCCCCAACTTTCTGCCCTGCGGTCCCTCCCTTGACTGCATTTGTTGATGGATGTCTTCCAGTCCAGGTACCACACACCCACAGCCGTGCTGCCTCTGTCCAGCTGTCCCCCTGTAATAGCTCTCACTATAGTCACCAACGGCTGTCACAGACGGGGGTCGACAGACATCTGTTTTCATTTATCTGGACATTTCTGTGGCATGTGTCCCAGCTGATGACATCCTTCTTGGCTACCACAATAGCACTCTCTCTGGGGTCTTCCTTCTACCTTTCCCATGGCTTCTTCTCACATTCTTCATAGGTTCCTTTTCTTGGTCTGCTCAATTGTCGATACTTCTTGGGCTTTATCTTTGACCCTGTGCTAGGAATCAGTGAACTAAAATGGACTGGAATGGGTGAATTTAACTCAGATGACTATTATACCTACTACTGTGGGCAAGAATCCCTTAGAAGAAATGGAGTAGCCATCATAGTCAACAAAAGAGGCCAAAATGCAGTACTTGGATGCAATCATCAAAAATGACAGAATGGTCTCTTTTCGTTTCCAAGGCAAACCACTCAATATCACAGTAATCCAAGTCTATGTCCTGACCAGTAATGCTGAAGAAGCTGAAGTGGAACAGTTCTATGAAAACCTATAAAAACTTCTAGGACTAACACCCTAAAAAGACACCCTTTTCATCATAGGGGACTGGAATGCAAAAGTAGGAAGTCAAGAAACACCTCAGGTAACAGGCAAATTTGGCCTTGGAGTACAGAATGAAACAGGGCAAAGGCTAATAGAGTTTTGCCAAGGGAAAGCACTGGTCATAGCAAATACCCTTTTGCAACAACACAAGAGAAGACTCTACACATGAACATCACCAGATGGACAACACTGAAATCAGATTGATTATATTCTTTGCAGCCAAAGATGGAGAAGCTGTATACAGTCAGCAAAAACACACTAGGAGCTGACTGGCTCAGATCATGAGCTCCTTATTGCCAAATTCAAACTTAAATTGAAGAAAGTAGGGAAAACCACTAGACCATTCAGGTATGACCTAAATCAAATCCCATATGATTATACAGTGAGAAAGTGAGAAATAAATTTAAGGGACTAGATCTGATAGAGTGCCTGAAGAACTATGGATGGAGGTTTGTGACATTGTACAGGAGACAGGGATTAAGACCATCCCCATGGAAAAGAAATAGAAAAAAGCAAAATGGCTGTCTGAGGAGGCCTTACACATAGCTGCGAAAAGAAGAGAAGTGAAAAGCAGAGGAGAAAAGGAAGGATATAAGCATCTGAATGCAGAGTTCCAAAGAATAGCAAGGAAAGCCTTCCTCAGTGATCAGTGGAAAGAAATAGAGGAAAATAATAGAAGGGAAAGACTAGAGATCTCTTCAAGGGAATTAGAGATACCAAGGGAACATTTCATGCAAAGATGGGCACAATAAAGGACAGAAATGGTATGGACCTAACAGAAGCAGAAGATATTAAGAAGAAGTGGCAAGAATACACAGAAGAAGTGTACAAAAAAGACCTTCATGACCAAGATAATCACGATGGTGTGATTACTCACTTAGAGCCAGAAATCCTGGAATGTGAAGTCAAGTGGGCCTTAGGAAGCATCACTATGAACAAAGCTAGTGGAGGTGATGGAATTCCAGTTGAGCTATTTCAAATCCTGAAAGATGATGTTGTGAAAGTGCTGCACTCAATATGCCAGCAAATTTGGAAAACTCAGCAGTGGCCATAGGACTGGAAAAGGTCAGTTTTCATTCCAATCCCAAAGAAAGGCAATGCCGAAGAATGCTCAAACTACCTCCCAATTGCACTCATCTCTCATGCTAGTAAAGTAATGCTCAAAATTCTCCAAGCCAGGCTTCAGCAATACGTGAACCTTGAACTTCCAGATATTCAAGCTGGATTTATAAAAGGCAGAACCAGAGATCAAACTGCCAACATCCATTAGATCATCAAAAAAGCAACAGAGTTCCAGAAAAACATCTATTTCTGCTTTATTGACTAAGCTAAAGCCTTTGACTGTGTGGATCAAAACAAACTGTGGAAAATTCTTCAAGAGATGGGAATACCAGATCACCTGACTTGCCTCTTGAGAAATCTATATGCAGGTCAGGAAGCAACAGTTAGAACTGTTAGAACTGTTAGTCCAATTAGAACTGGACATGGGACAACAGACTGGTTCCAAATTGGGAAAGGAGTATGTCAAGGCTGTATATTGTCACCCTGCTTATTTAACTTCTATGCAGAGTACATCATGAGAAACGCTGGGCTGGATGAAGCACAAGCTGGAATCAAGATTGCCAGGAGAAATATCAATCACCTCAGATATGCAGATGACACCACCCTTATGGCAAAAACTGAAGAAGAACTAAAGAGCCTCTTGATGAAAGAGAAAGAGGAGAGTGAAAAAGTTGGCTTAAAACACAACATTGAGAAAACTATCATGGCATCTGGTCCCATTATTTCATGGCAAATAGATGGGGAAATAGTGGAAACAGTGTCAGACTTTTTTTTGAGCTCCAATGTCACTGCAGATAGTGACTGCAGCCATAAAATTAAAAGACACTTACTCCTTGGAAGAAAAGTTATGACCAACCTAGACAGCATATTAAAAAGTAGAGACATTACTTTGCCAACAAAGGTCCATGTAGTCAAAGCTATGGTTTTTCCAGTAGTCATGTATGGATGTGAGAAAGCTGAGCACCGAAGAATTGATGCTTTTGAACTGTGGTGTTGGAGAAGACTCTTGAGAGTCCCTTGGTCTGCAAGGAGATCCAACCAGTCCATTCTAAAGGAAATCAGTTCTGGCTATTCATTGGAAGGACGATGCTGAAGCTGAAGCTCCAATACTTTCGCCACCTGATGCAAAAAACTGACTCATTGGAAAAGACCCTGATGCTAGGAAAGACCGAAGGAGGGAGGAGAAGGGGACGACAGAGGATGAGACGGCTGGATGGCATCACTGACTCAATGGACATGAGTCTGAGTAAACTCTGGGAGTTGGTGATGGACAGGGAGGCCTGGTGTGCGGCAGTCCATGGTGTCACAAAGAGTCGGACATGACTTGAGTGACTGAACTGAACTGAACTGAACTGTGGTACTCCCACTTGAGGACCTCATCTACTTATATGCCTCCAATAATCTTTTAATTCTTCCCAAATCTATGTCTTTAGCATCTCTATTTAGTTCCAGTGGCCATCTCCACCTGGACGCCTCCTGGCATTCCTAAACTCAGCACATTTAAAATTTGATGCATGGTTTTAACCACTCCCCACCCCCTGCCAAGTCTATTCCTTCTCTTAACTTTTTATAAGCATCACCACCTTCATAGTCCCCTGAGCTGGATACCTAGAAGTCATCTTGGATTTGCTATCTTTTTGATCTCCTATGTAAGTCCTATTAATTCTGCCCCCTCCAATTTACTAATCTCTTTTTGATTCCCACTATCCCTGTTCTGGCTGGCTTTCATTTCTTCTTTTTAACATTTTTATTTATTATTTATTTTGGCTGTGCTAGGTCTTAGTCGCAGCATCCAAACTCTTTGTTGTGGCATGTGGGATCTAGCTTCCTGACCAGGGATTGAACCCTGGCTCCCTGCAATGGGAGCTTGGAGTCTTAGTCACTGGACCACCAGGGAAATCCCTCATTTCTTCTCTACTAGATTATTGCTAGTCTTCTAACTTGTCTTCCTGTCCCTCATCTGGCCACCCTCATCCATTCTTCTCATTCCTGCTTAAGGGAACTTTCTAAAGTGCAAATATTTATTATTGAATCTTTGTGCATTATCTTATCTCATTCTCAAAGATCCTTAGGAGGCAAATACAATCATTGGTATATGATGCAGATGAAGAGAATGACGTTTACACATAGTGACTAAATCGTGGAGGCAGGGGCCAAACCGCAGAGGTTACACTCTTAAACACCCGTCACCTCCATTGCATGCTCAGAGCCAGGAAAGAGAAAGTTCAGACTCCTCAATTCAGTATAGAAGGTTTTTCTCACATGGCTTTGCTTTTTGTCTCCATCTTCATCTCCTCCATATACACTGTTTGCTGGAGTCACTCAAAGACCGGAACCATCCATGAATGCATGGCATTACAAAAAAAAATTTTGCTAAACATGCAACATTTTACTGAATACTTGCCCTGAAAAGAGCATTTATCACAAGTGTTCAGTTTAATTTCATAAACCAAACCCTTGTGACCAGTACTTAGATCAGAAACAGAAAGCCGGCACTCTGGATCCCTTCAAGCCCCCTTCCCGTCACTACCGCGCCAAGGGGCAACTGCCATCTTGACTTCTAGCTGCTCAATACTGGACTTTGCTTTTCTTGCTCAATGATATACCCTGAGGGTTTTTCTATATTAGTGGGAAAGATCCAGGGCCCACAGGAATTGGCAGGGACCACACTGGTGGGTTTGGCCTAGCCACACCAGTGGCCTCTGTCTGCGCCCATCACATTCCAGTTATTAAACCCTTCGAGCACCATCTGCATCGTTTTATGTTACGTGGCATGGACAGCTTCCTCTGTGTAACGTGCCCTTGCTGCCCCTTCTTTTTATCTTAATATATACATTTTATTGGAGGACAGTTGACTTACATTTCAGGTACATAGCAAGGTGATTCAGTTATACAAATACACATACATTATTTTTGAAATTATTTTCCATTATAGGTTATTATAAGATACTGACTAGTTCCCTGTGCTATACAGTAAAACTTTGCTGTTTGTTGCATATTTGTCTGTTCCTCTTTACCTCCTTCCTTCTCTCTTTAAAAGCCAGCCTTGCCTTTAAAAATCTCTCTAACCACCTCTCAGCTCCTGCCCCATGACCCGAATCTGATAGACACCTCTGCCCTGGCCTTGTCACACTGGCTGCAACCTCGATAGGCCTACCTATCTCCTCTCCTAGACTGTAAGCTACTGGATGGTAGGGACTCATCGTATCTACCTTGGTATTTTGGGCTCTGGGCATAGAGCTAGCTCATGGTAAACTTTCAACAAGTGTTGCATGAATAAAAAGAATGAATGAATGGGTGAGCCCCACAGGTTAACTGGAGATGTCTTTCTTTCCTTAGCTCTCTCTCTAAGAGAGAGATCTTTTAGACACTTCGTTCTATGCATGCTTTTCCTGGCTGAGTAACAACCCGAAGTTCCTTCCAACCCTACAAACAATTGTTTCTCACTTATTCCTGGGACAGAAATACAACTGGCTTCAGAACTTCACATTGGTACAGCGTGTTCTCAAAGACATATGCTTTCCATAAGAGAGTCCGGACTCTGAAATACACTGCAAGAATCTTGGAAGGATGCATTGAAAGATGAAAAGGATAAAAGAAACAGCAACAAGGATCAATACCCCTGGGCCAAGGAGTTGAGAGAATGTTGATTTTGGTACAAATTAACGGGTGCTGTTAATGCATGTTGCTGTTTGCTATTTTGGTTTCTGTTTAGATTTATGTTTTGATACCAGCTTCCTTTATAGAACACATCAAGTTGGCAGACTATTGGGAAGTGGAGTCTTTCCAGTCTTTTCCATCAGAATAACACATTCCTTATAATCAGCCACACTTGGCTGAGTCTCATTCGTATGTGAGTTCACGGTGTAGGGCACTTTGAAGTTGCAAGATGTAAACGTCATTACTGCCATCATAAACACGCAGATTAATAAAGCAAGTCGGGCTCACTGCCCTTTCTTTCATTTTCTAAACCTTCACTGGCTGTAACTTTAAGACATTTCTAAACCTTCATTGGCTGTGATTTTAAGACATCAGTTCTGGTCAGAGAAGACCATTTCTCCCCACCATTTAGCCAGCCTTTGAAGCCAAGGCTGCCGACACCTTCTCTGCAGCTGTGGCCCCAAGAGCACTCTTTGATGTCCTGACTGGTTTCTATGGGAAGTGTTTCCTCTGCTCCTGGTTCCCTGGAGTTCTCTGGGCATTCCGGGAACCCAGCTGCTGATTCTCCTCCACTCTGTTTCTCTTCATGACTGACTCATTTGTCCCCAGCACAGGCAACGGTCAGGTCCTCCATTCTCCAACAGTGGGCGGGCCTTGCAGGAGGGAGACAGCATAATGGGAGCGTTGGCCCAAAGGTCCCTGGGCCCTAGAGCAGCTGTGCTGACTTTGAAGGTGGCCTCGAAATGGCTCTTGTCCCAAAGGAGTCAGTAACAGCACTGCTGCTGCCATTGGACACTTGATGTCCAGCTCCGCTTTTTATTCATTTATTCATCCATTCCACAAATACCTACTGAGCAAGCACTATAGGCCAGGCACTGCTGTAGGCACTGGGAACTCAGCGGTGAATGAACCAAGAAGAATCTCTGCCATCAAAGAATTTATATTTTTGTTGGGGAAAATGACAAAATACAGAAGTAAATTGATAAGTGAGGAAAGCAGTAAGTGCTACGGAGGAAATAAAGCAGGGTTGGGGTTCCCACGTGGTACTAGCGGTAAAGAACCCACCTGCCAGCATAGGAGAAGTAAGAGACATGGGTTTGATCCCTGAGTAGGGAAGATTCCCCTGGGGAAGGGAATAGGCAACCCACTCCAGCGTTCTTGCCTGGAGAAACCCATGGCCAGAGGCCAGTGGGCTATAATCCATAGGGCTGCATGGAGTTGGACACAACTGAAGTGACTTGGCACGCACTCACAGGGCAAGCGTTACTTTGCACAATCTTAGGATCGATGAAGTAGGTAGAAGCTCTGTTTTACAGACAGAGACAGTGAGGCTAACAGAGGCGAAGAGACTTGTCCCAAGTTTTCCAATTCGTAAGCTATAGGGCTGAGACAGAAATCCAGGTCTGCCTCAGAGAAGAGTGGGATACATTCCACATGCCCTCGTTTATAAACAGATTCTTCAAACTGAAAGCATTTCTACTAGCTTTCATCTCTTAAAACTCTGTACCTTTAGTTCTCTGGCAATGTCAGCCAATTACCAGTTTCCTTGTGGGACTTATTTCATCTCAGTGCAAAGGCTGCCCTGCTGCCAAAGTCACTCTGCCATTAGCTTGACCTCCCTGTTGCATGTGCTGCCGTGGATGGTGCCCCCGTTCTGGAGACTCCTCACCCCCACCCCAACCCCTCTCTGTTTTCCAAGCTCTCTCAGTGTCTTTCCTGCCTCCTGGGCTCTCCTCTTGCTTGACCTGTCCACACACTGTGTTCCTGACTGCTGGGGCCTCTTCTCCCAAACACCCTCCTTGCGTGGCCCTGCCCTTTCCACGGTCCGGGCCTCAGAGGGCTTGTGTCCCCAGGTGGCTACCGCAGGCCCAGGCTCTGCTGAGCTGCAAAGCTGTCTCACGGGCACCTAAACTCTAAAACGCAAGTTATCTTCTTCTCCATTTCTGCTTCTGAGTCAGAGAGAATGTAAACACCTGCCATCCAATCACCCCGACTGGACGAGAGGCCCTGGGCGATGCCCTCATTTACTTCCACATCCCAGCAATGCCCAGTCCAGTGGGACCCACCAGGGCTGCATCCTTGCCTTCACCCCCTCACCCCCTACCCGACCCCGACTCTTCTTACTTTCTCTCCCTAACCTGATGCCAGTCTGGCCTCGTTCCCTGCTGCCAGGTGATCTTTAGAAAATACACACTGGTTGTTCTGGTGATTTGTTTGCTAAGTTGTGTCCAACTCTCATGACCCCATGGACTATAGCCTGCCAGGCTCCTCTGTCCATGGGATTTCCCAGGCAAGAATACTGGAGTGGGTTGCCATTTCCTTCTCCAATACACTGGTTCTATATTCCTAAAAAACATGGCATAAAAATCTCATCGTTTTTGGTCAACTGTCAAGCCTCCAGCCCTTCGTGACCTGCCTTCTGCTTCTCTCTCTGTCTTATCCTCTTCCACTCCTCACAGGCTGCTCTGAGTTCCAGCCATTTGGAGCTACCTGGAATTCCTTCGACTTTCTCCAGAACTTCCACCACTTTTTATCTCACTCCTACTGGTCAGACACATTCAGTTCCTTTGACTCCCTGATTAAGCTGCCCCTTCTTTGTACTCACAGCCCGCCCGGACACCACTTCTCTCTTGTCCCCACAACTCCCAAGGTTCCTGTCCTTCTCCCTAACCAACTGTAAGCTCTCCAGTGTGAGCTGTGCTGTGGCAGGTAGGACAGCTAGCCTGTCTGCATCTTCCTTACCCACAGCAGTGACTTGCATGTAAGAGGCTCTCGGTGATTGTTCACAGGCAGGCAAAGTTTGTAGCCGGCCAAAACCAAGTTTGTGTTCAATGATTCCTTCCAAGATCTAACTCACTAGAACTTATGGATCTTATTTAGCAAATGTTACACAAAAATCAAACCATGGTATGGAGCATAATTGAGAAGGAGAAAATAGAAGCAATAGTTATAAATAGTATTGCAAACAAATTCCAAGACTTGTGCTGATTTAATCAACAGACACCAAATGCTGAGATGTTTTCCTCTCATCAGAAATGCTATGAAGTATAACGGGCCTAAGCCAACAGTTCCTCTCTGAGTTGTGTTTTTCTTATGTAAACGATGAGGAGCTGGACTTGATGACCATCCTCAGTCCAGGGATCTGACATCAAACTGCACCCGAAGCTCATCATTTTTGCCCTTTACCCTTACAGCCTCCTTCACCCCATCGCAGTCACATCTGTAGATGTCTGTCCAGCTCACACATGAGCAGTCCCCTCCATCTGCATGGCCACGGGGTGGGCTCCTGGCAGCCGTGCAGTTACAATGTGGTCCTGCCCTCCTCCGACCTCGACTGAATGGTGCAGGAATGGGCCCCTGACCCAGGCCCAGTGTGAGACCCTCCCCTGGGAATGAAGACTTGACCTAAGACAGACGGGGCCCAGTCAAGGCTCCTAAGAGGCACCAGCACCTGTGGCACAGCTCCCAGCCGTTCACTTGACTCCTGTTCACTGAGCTGGACACTGAGCTGGGATGGTTCTTCGCATCTCTGCAGGCCGCAGCCCGTCTTCAAGAACTGTCTGGCTTCCTGATGGCTTTCCAGTTCTTGGGCCCAATCTTTCCTGAGGCTCACTGCATGGCTGCTCTTGCATTCTCGGAGACACTCGGTCCTCCCAATGAAGGCTTTCCTTGATGAAGTTAGTGCCACTTGGTTAATTGCCAACAACATATCTCAGCTCCAGCTTTCCCGGGTGGGCCTGAGCAGCTACCCCCTCTATCCTGTGGGCCCAGGCCATGGAACTCCTATTGAGGGCCCAGAGGCAAGCACTGAGTCTTCTGTGAGTGTTTTTCATAAATCTTTTTTTTTTTTTTTTCCAGTTAAGCACAGCCATTTACGAAAGGGAACAACAACACGCAGTTTAACAACGCTCGTAAAAGGAGGTAAAAGGGCCTTGTGCAGTTTCATCAGATACAACTCGCCCTCCTCATGCCAATTCCAGCAGAGAAAACATCTTGACAAATCATGTCCTTTAGTCAAAACAAGTTGGAGTCCAAACACATGGAGTAGATATAAAATATATTATTTTCAGGAGACTGAAATCTAAACCACAAATTCCAGAAACGCATTTTCAAAGTGCTGCCTATTAGACATGCTCATTTTAAATTAAATTAACGCTGTTGTGAGGGTGGGAAGGTATGGTTCAACTTATTTATTAGATCACTATCAAGTTTTTTTCTACAGAGATCAAGGTGCTTCACGCACAGGCATTGGGAGAGAAGACTTACTTGACTGTTTAAAAAAAGTCAGGTTCTGCCAAAGTGGTTTCTTTGGACTTTGATACTCCCCTTCACCCAGGGCACTGCCCTTTGAAGCCGACAGTTCTGTGTGGCTAGCCACAAGTCTAGCCTCCGGTGGAGGAGTACACCGAGTTGACTCCAAACACTTTCTCAGAACCTCAGGCAGAATGACCTCGAGGGTGCCCAGCTCTGCTCCCCGGCCTGTCTCTTTCCTTGACAGGGCCTGGATGGGGAGAACTTGGAAGAGCAAAGTTCTACAGCTCAGTGTCTCATCCCTCAGCAAGGCTTTTATTATTTTTTGTTAATTTTTTAAAAAGACTATATTATTTAAAATGATTTTAGGCAAATAGCAAGCATGCCTTTTGCTATCAGAGCCTTTCCGGGCTCACTTATTTTGAAACCAGATCAGAAGCATGAGTGAATTTCCTGTCTTCTAGATTGAAGGGAAAACTTCTAGAATTCAAACACCGCTCTTGCTGGGCTGGACAGCCAATCCTACACTTAGGAGGAGGGCGGATGGTATTTTTCCAGAGTGGCCTCAATGATATTTTCTGCTCCTCATGCTCTGGTTCCCTTTTTAACAGGAAGAGAGCAGGTTCCTCCCTTTGAACCCAGGAAGGCATTTGTGACTGCCTCGACCGACCAACAGACCACTGTGGGAGTGATGCTCTGCGGCTTCTGAGGTTCCTACCTGGTGCTCTCTCTCAGGATGCTTGTCCTTGGAATGTGACTGACTTGCTGTGAGGAAGCTCAGGCCACGTGGAGAAGCCTGTGTGGAGAGGAACCGAGGCCTTCAGCTCACAGGCCGGGCTGAGCTACCAGTTGATGGTCAGCATAACCTTGGAGGCGAATTCTTCTCTGCTGAGCTCTGCCCAGACAGCACATTCATGAACGAAATAAATGATCAATGATATTTAAAGCCAGTGTTTCAACACGGCTTCTGATGCACCCAATGATAACTGGGACAGGTGGGGATGAGAGACTTGTCTGGAGAGTCTGATTTATACAGGAAAGTGTGCTAAAGCAACGGAAGGAAAGTGACTTTAACAAGTTGCAGTCTGATATCAGCACATGAGGTTCTGACTGTACTAAGGGCAGAACCCAGCTGCCTTGATTTCCCTCTCACAGAGGATTTGTTTGATGCAGAGAATCTCGGACACATGGGCATATCCCCTAACTTGCACCATCTGCAGACACGTACATCAATGAGACTGAATGCTGTGAGCCACTTTGGAGCATCTGGGATGGAAGTCTCATTTCCCTACAGCACAGAGGCTGTCTGAGGGGCACTTGTGGGGTGGAGCATTTGCCCTCTCCCGGGATGTGGAGACAGCTTCTGTAGGGCTCCTGGTGGAGTTAGGGGCCCGAGTTGTTTTGGGCTTCTGCCTCCATTCCCCAGGTGGTCAGGGTCTAGCCCAGCTGGCCTCTCCTTCCTTGAACCATCTCATCACAGCACAGGTACGGAATCTCACAGGCTTCACAGCTTGCCCCAGCAGGGATGGTCTGTGTCCCCTGAGGCTCAGGACACCAAGGCTGGACTCACAGGGGAGAACAAGGGGGTCGAGAAAACCACAGCGCGGTTGTACAAACACAGCTGCCCACAGGTCCTGAGACTCCATGTCTCTTAGCAAGAACAAGTCAGGAGTGAGAGAGGACACACTCGTGGCTTTGCGGGGAGGTGTCTATTCTCTCCTATGTGATTCACTTGTTCACTCAGCAGTCAATCCGTATGCACCAAATGCCCACATGTTGGCTCCACACAGGGGTACAAAGATTCTCAAGGTGGCTCTTGGGAACCACACTCTGACCAGGACCATGAACTTGTTAAAAATAAAAATAGAAGCAGAATTGAAAGAGACACATGTACCCCAATGTTCATTGCAGCACTGTTTATAATAGCCAGGACATGGAAACAACCTAGATGTCCATCAACAGATGAATGGATACGAAAGCTGTGGTACATATACATGATGGAGTATTACTCAGCCATTAAAAAGAATACATTTGAATCAGTTCTAATGAGATGGATGAAACTGGAGCCGATTGTACAAAGTGAAGTAAGCCAGAAAGAAAAGCACCAATACAGTATACTAACACATATATATGGAATTTAGAAACATGGTAATGATAACCCTGTATGCGAGACAGCAAAGGAGACACAGATGTATAGAATGGACTTTTGGACTTTGAGGGAGAGGGAGAGGGTGGGAAAATTTGGGAGAATGGCACTGAAACAGGTATACTATCATGTAAGAAACGAATCGTCAGTCTATATTCAATACAGGATACAGGATGCTTGGGACTGGTGCACGGGGATGATCCAGAGAGTTGATATGGGGTGGGAAGTTGGGGGGGGGTTTTCAAGATTGGGAACTCATGTACACCTGAGACGGAAAAAAATAAAAAATCAAAAAATCAAAAAAAATAAATAAAAATAGCAAATATGTACTTAGCACTTACTGTAGGACAGGCACCATTATAAATACTCTATGTATGAACTCACTTCAGTCTCACAATAGCCCTTTATAGTGGCTACTATTATTATCCTCAATTCATAGTCCACAAAGAGTCGGACATGATTGAGCAATTTTCACTTCACTTCAGTGTGTACTGATAAAGATGTATAATGATAAATCAAGGAGTAGGTGCAGCCGCAGAGGTGTGTGCAGAAAGTATGGAGCCCTGACGACACCCTGGGGCCTGGAAACCCCTCTTCTCTGGTCTTCCTATCACCGCCATGGGGCCCACAGCAAACCCTGCGGGAACATCTACTGGTCTACTTCCTAGCATATCTCTTCCCGGCTTCTCACTCCCTGCCTAGGCTACAGGTCCTCTCTCTGATGACTCTGAGCCGATGTCATCTGTGAAACCAGAGGCGAGCAGCTCAGCTCCCTTTCCAGCACCACGGCTCTCCGGTTTGGATGAGCAGCACCCCAAGCCGAGGAGGAGGCCACATGGACACCTTTATTCCATCAGGTTCAGTCCGTTTGCTCCTTTCAGGCTCAGCTTCGGTTGGCTCTGAGTGAGAAGAGGGGGAAACAGGTCCCAGAGGCAAAGAGTAGGGCAGCGAGCAGCAGGAAAGCAATGGCTGTTGGCTGCTGATACCGAATGAAGCTGCAGCGTGTGGAGGCAACCCAACACCACTGCACACATTCTCCTCCCAGGGCTGTATGGCCCGGGAGTCCCTGGACTGAGTCCCAGAGAAGCAGTACCAGCAGATGACCCCGGGAGAGTGCCCTCACCTGGGCTGTTCTGAGGATCACTCCGGGCCGGGAGCTGACTGAGGCACTGCCCAGGTGCTAATGAGTCATCAGGAAGAAAAGAAGTTATGACACATGAACACTGAACTTCTAAGAGAATACCTAGTAGCATCCTGGTGCCAAGAAATGTTGTGTGTAAGAGCGTGGACTTTGGAATAAGATGGGTCTGGGGATGAATCCTGGCATCCCACTTCCTGTGTGCTGTTCAGAAAATACCTAGCGCCGGGGTAGAACAGCCCAACCCTAGCCTTCTGTAAGTTCTTGTCTGCTGCGTACCCCTTCTGGGCTTCAGTTTCCCCATGGGTAAAAGCAGGGATAATGAAAGGGTCATTGTGAGGTTTGAATGTGAGAATGGCTGATCCCCGGGTACAGGTGACCACAGATTAGCTGCCTGACTTTGACAGTGAGAAGCCTCAGAGAACAGGACCAGGGAGACTGGTGAATGTCCACGGCCATGAGAGCCTCTGCCTCCTCCCTCCACATCCTCTTCTTTCCACCGGCCTTAAACCAAAGTAGAAGACACTCTCTCCCGATTGCACACCCCTATGTCAAAGACGGAGCTCTACGGGAAATCAAAGGTGGTTCCTCAAAGCCCTAACGGTCCTCTTTTCATTTACTGCAGGTTTGTTTAAACCCTGACATGAGGGCTGCCAGTAACTTTCCTTGCCAAGTTCTCTGGAATGATGAGAAGAGCCAGCCATAGAGGCCCAGGTAGAAACAAAATAAAACGACTCTCCCTTGGGGTGCTGGGGTGGGGAGGGTTCTGCCTAGCCCACCAAGACTCTCCCACCGCCTGCAGACAAATGAGATGCCCCTGGTAAGTGAGTGCAGAGGCCCAGCAGCTGGGGGCTGAGGAGTGGGTCCTGGCAGCTGCTGGGAGAATGCATGATTCTTTTTCCTAAATCCATTAAATGGAAACCTCTCTTTGGGATCCATCTCTGGGGGTAGGAGCATCTCTGCATGAGCCGTAACTCCAGGGATTTGAAGGGAGAGAAACATGGTAGCCCAGTGATGGCCCAGGACAGTTCTAAACATCTCCCCAGGCAAAGCCCGTCTTAGGACAGTGAAGCTTCCAATTGCACAGAGAGCTGCAGAAAACACACTGTAGAGTTTAAAAGGGTAATTAAAAGATGTGATGTCTCATGGTTCATGAAACAGTGATGGAAAATGCAAGTGGACAGTCCTCCTACAACATATGGTCTCTGTCGGCCATCAAAGAGTTGCATAGTCCATTAGTGTATTAAAGGCACTGTAACATATGACAGCAAAGACTTTTGGTTTAATTTTCTGTTTAACCAAGGGTTTTCTGAACATATTTTGTCACAGAACCCTCTTGCCAGGAAACTGTTCTTCTGTAGAACATCACTGGAGAGTTATGTTCGGGCAAGTTAGGTGTCTCACTGACACCATGCCTCTTTGCAAATCAGAAACTCCTGCAGTGAGCAGAGCATGGGTGGGTTCGAGCCTCCACTTGGGTCCTTGGCCAGACTACGGATGCAGCGGGCTGACTGCAAGAGGTCACAGTGGGCTGTCCTCAGACCTGACTGACCAGGGCAGGAAAGTCCACACTTCTTATTTTAGTTTCTCTTCAAGGTTAAGTTCAAGCTTATGAATGAAGCAATAGAGTGCTCAGGCAGAGAAAGTCAGAGAGCATGTCTAGCCGGGAAGCGTCTGTAAAAACCAGCTAGTGTGAAAAGCTGCTAGACAACCCTGGCTCACATCTACACAGGAACCCTTGGACACTTCTGAGAAGCTGATCTATGCTGTATTGTTAAAAACAAAAAACAGATAGAGGGAAAATGCCCCAGCCACAGGTTGCACCAGAAGCTGATGACGACTGGGAGCACTGGGGAGGAGATCTAGCGTCTACTCCAGCTGCTCACTGCTTGGTTTAGAGTCTGACGGCCTTCCGCCCTCTGGCTTTTGGAGCGAACCAGTTTTCCTGGCATATGCATTTATTGAATTCTGAAAGGCCAGATCGTCTATGAAGATTAATTCATGATTTCAAAGACGCTTTGAAACTGGCAAAACATTCTGTTATTTCCAAGAGTTATTACAACCGAAATCCTGGCATAGACGAAGAGGTCAGCCTGTAATCTCATTTAGATCTTTTTAAATTTAGAAACTTTACAGTGGGTTAAAAATAGATCACATTTGTGTACTTTTCCTCCTTTCATCTCCACTGCAAAGGCGGTTTGGTAGTTTTGACTTAGCCTCGATATTAGCCAGAGAAATTCTCGTACTTGTCACCGGGGAGTCTGCTAAGCCAAAATAATAGTCATTTTCAAATGGATTTTGGGATGATGCAGGTTATATGACTGAGGAGAGTTACTTGTTATCCCACACAGTAAGCTCTAGAATTAAGAGCACAAGACTACCACTAAGATCTGTATATGGATTTGTGTTAAGTGAAAATGTGAACCAGGAGGGATATTTTCAGTAGTGCTACCCTGGAAGGCTGTGTCCTTACCTATTGATCAGAAAAGATCATAATACTTAGGTCAGGGAAGCTAGAGGGCCAGGCTGCTTATAAGCAAAAGTTACATGAAGATTGTACCTGGTTTCAGAAAGGCCAGACATTCTCTTCTATGATACTCACCAGGGTTAAGGAGGTACCAGCATTTTCAAGCCCAGAAAAGATAGCATAACACTTAGGATTACCTCGTCATGGTGACTTTACCTTCATGAACATGCTGAATCCAGTTTTCAGGAGATCAGTGAGGCCTGAAGACATGTGTTCAATGTCAACTGGATCTGGCCTCTCAGGATTAAATATTTCCTCCACGACCTGCTTCAACAATGGTTTATAGGATGCCTGGAAAGACAAAATATTGTGCTGTAAGTAAAAGGGTTTGTTTGGTTTGTCTGGAGAGAGGATAGCTTTATCTGTTACCAAACGAAGCAAAATAAGTTTATTTTTGATCCTGAGAAATGGCTATGGTTTTGTGTGTGTGTGAAAAGACAATATAACAACATTGATTTTTTTGGGAAAAATGTTTATTCCACTACACTAGCACTATTTTTTGTTTCTCATACTCCCTTCCACAAGCAAACAACTCTTACCAGAGCTATAGTTATAGGATGGCTAATTTTTCAATCTAGATTTAAAGTGACAATTTAATGTATGAAGTATAAGTTCAGTTCAGTAGCTCAGTCATGTCCAACTCTTTGCAACCCAAAAGACTGCAGCACGCTAGGCTTCCCTAGCGTGTCCATCACTACCCTTCCCCTGTCCATCACCAACCCCCAGAGCTTGCTCAAACTCATGTCCAGCAAGTCAGTGATGCCATCCAACCATCTCATCTCTGTTGTCCCCTTCTCTTCCTGTCTTCAATCTTTTCCAGCGTTTAGGTTTTTCCTAATAAGCCATCTCTTTGTATCAGGTGGCCAGTGTATTGGAACTGCAGTGTCAGCATCAGTCCTTCCAATGAATATTCAGGTTCGATCTCCTTTAGGATTGACTGGTTTGATTTCCTTGCAGTCCAAGGGACTCTCAAGAGTCTTCTCCAATACCACAGTTCAAAAGCATCAATTCTTTGGCACTTAGCTTTCTTTATGGTCCAATGCTCACATCCATACATGACTACTGGGAAAACCATAGGTTTGACTAGGTGGACATTTGCTGGCAAAGTAATGTCTCTGCTTTTTAACATGCTGTCTAGGTTGGTCATAGCTTTTCTTCCAAGGAAAAAGTGTCTTTTAATTTCATGGCTGCAGTCACCATCTGCAGTGATTTTGGAGCCCCCAAAATAAAGTCTCTCACTGTTTCCATTGCTTCCTCATCTTTTTTCCATGAAGACATTAGACTGGTTGCCATGATCTTCATTTTTTCAATGCTGAGTTTTAAGCCAGGTTTTTCACTCTCCTCTTTCACTTTCATCAAGAGGCTCTTTAGTTTCTCTTCATTTTCTGCCATAAGGGTTATGTCATCTGCCTATCTGAGGTTATTGATATTTCTCCCAGCAATCTGGTTCCAGCTTGTGCTTTGTCCAGCTTGGCATTTTGCACAATGTACACTGCATATAAGTTAAATAAGCAGGGTGACAATGTACAGCCTTGAAGTACTCCTTTCCCAATTTGGAACCAGTCTGATGTTCCATGTCCAGTGCTAACTGTTGCTTCTTGACCTGCATACAGATTTCTCAGGAGACAGGTAAGGTGGTCTGGTATTCCCATCTCTTGAAAAATTTTCCACAGTTTGTTGTGATCCACAGTCAAAGGCTTTAGCATAGTCAATGAAGCAGAAGTAGATATTTCTCTGGAATTCTCTTGTGTTCTCTATGATCCAACAGATGTTGGCAATTTGATCTCTGGTTCCCCTGCTTTTTCTAAAAACCGGCTTGAATATCTGGAGGTTCTTGGTTCATGTACTGTTGAAACCTAGCTTGGAGAATTTTGAGCATTACTTTGCCAGCGCATGAGATGAGTAAAATTATTCAGTATTCTGAACACTCTTTGGCATTAGAATGAAAACTGACTTTTCCAGTCCTGTGGCCACTGCTAAGTTTTCCAAATTTGCTGGCATATTGAGTGTGGCACTTTCACAGCATCATCTTTTAGAATTTGAAACAGCTCAGCTGGAATTCCATCACTTCCACTAGCTTTGTTCATAGAGATGCTTCCTAAAGGCCCACTTGACTTCACATTCCAGGATGTCTGGCTCTGGGTGAGTTGTCCCACCATCATGGTTATCTGGGTCATTAAGATCTTTTCTGTGTAGTTCTCCTGTGAATTCTTGCCACCTCTTCCTAATATCTTCTGCTTCTGTTAGGTACAATATCATTTCTGTCCTTTATTTTACCCATCTTTGCATGAAATGTTCCCTTGGTATGTTTAATTTTCTTGAAGAGATCTCTAGTCTTTCCCATTCTATTATTTCCCTCTGTTTCTTTGCATTGATCATTGAGGAAGGCTTTCTTATCTCTTGCTATTGTTTGGAACTCTCCATTCAGATGGATATATGTTTCCTTTTCTCCCTTTCCTTTTGCTTCTCTTCTTTTCTCAGCTATCTGCAAGCCCTCCTCAGACAACCATTTTCCCTTTTTGCATTTCTTTTTCTTGGGGATGGTTTCGATCACTGCCTCCTATATAGTGTTAGGAAGCTGTCCATAGTTCTTCAGGCACTCTGCCTATCAGATATAACCCTTTGAATCTGTCACTTCTACTGTATAATCAAAAGGGATTAGATTTAGGTCATACCTGAATGGTCTAGAGGTTTTCCCTACTTTCTTCAATTTAAGTCTGAATTTGGCAATAAGGTGTTCATGTCTGAGCCACAGTCAGCTAGCTCCTGGTCTTGTTTTCGCTGACTATATAGAACTTCTCCATCTTCGACTGCAAAGAATATAATCAATCTGATTTTGGTGTTGATCATCTGGTGAAGTCCATGTGTAGAGTCATCTCTTGTGTTGTTGGAAGAGATTGTTTGTTATGACTGGTGCAATCTCTTGGCAAAACTCTGTTAGCCTTTGCCCTGTTTCATTTTGTACTCCAAGGCCAAACTTGCCTGTTACTCCAGGTATCCCTTGACGTCTTATTTTTGCATTCCAGTTCCCTGTGATGAAAAGGACACTTTTTTTTGATGTTAGTTCTAGAAGGTCTTGTAGGTCTTCATAGAACTGTTCAACTTTAGCTTCTTTGGCATTAGTGGTTGGGGCATAGACTTGGATTACTGTGATATTGAATGGTTTGCCTTGGAAATGAACAGAGATCATTTTGTCACTTTTTGAGACTACACCCAAATATTGCATTTTGGACTCTTTTGTTGATACTGAGGGCTACTCCATTTCTTCTAAGGGATTCTTGCCCACAATAGTAGTTATAATGGTCATCTGAATTAAATTCACCCATTCTGGTCCATTTTAGCTTACTGATTCCTAAAACGTCGATATTCATTCTTGCCATCTCCTGTTTGACCACTTCCAATTTACCTTGATTCATGAACTTCACAATCCAGGTTTCTATGCTTCGGACTTTACTTCCATCACCAGGCAAATCCATAGCTGGATGCTGTTTTTGCTCTGATTCAGCCTCTTAATTCTTTCTGGAGTTATTTCTCCACTCTTCTCTAGTAGCATATTGGGCACCTACTGATCTGGGGAGTTCACCTTTCAGTGTCATATCTTTTTGCCTTTTCATACTCTTCATGGGGTTCTCAAGACAAGAATACTGAAGTGGTTTGCCATTCCCTTCAGCATGAAGTGTGCTGAAAAGCAAAATACTGTCAACTTAGATAGACATGAAGATGCTCTCAGGTCTTTCCTAAACATGCTTAGAATTATGCTCCCTTCCTTTAGGATCCCAAATATTTTCTTACAATGTTTTGTCACTAACCAAGCCCAAAGCCATCTCTTTTTTCTACAGAAGTCAACTCCAAGTACAACTTGCTGAGAAAAAGAAGCCAAGGTGCCCCAAAGAAATCTGACCAAGGTCGGGACTTAGAAAAGGATGCCACATGAACAATAAGAATTTCAGTAGGGGACTTCCCTGGACACTCCCAATGCAGGGGGCCTGGGTTCAATCCCTGATCACGGAACTAGATCCCACATGCTGCAACTAAAGATTCCACATGTCACAACTAAGACCTGGCACAGTTAAATAAATGAATAAATTAAAAAAAAAAAAGAATTTCAGTAGAATTAAGTTGATGTGAATTTACAACACCTACAGTTTGGAAAATGGTGCTACATCTATTCAGGTTTTGGTAATATTTGGAGAAAGCTGCCCCTGACTAATGTGTATTCTAAATGACCAAGTACANTGAGACTACACCCAAATATTGCATTTTGGACTCTTTTGTTGATACTGAGGGCTACTCCATTTCTTCTAAGGGATTCTTGCCCACAATAGTAGTTATAATGGTCATCTGAATTAAATTCACCCATTCTGGTCCATTTTAGCTTACTGATTCCTAAAACGTCGATATTCATTCTTGCCATCTCCTGTTTGACCACTTCCAATTTACCTTGATTCATGAACTTCACAATCCAGGTTTCTATGCTTCGGACTTTACTTCCATCACCAGGCAAATCCATAGCTGGATGCTGTTTTTGCTCTGATTCAGCCTCTTAATTCTTTCTGGAGTTATTTCTCCACTCTTCTCTAGTAGCATATTGGGCACCTACTGATCTGGGGAGTTCACCTTTCAGTGTCATATCTTTTTGCCTTTTCATACTCTTCATGGGGTTCTCAAGACAAGAATACTGAAGTGGTTTGCCATTCCCTTCAGCATGAAGTGTGCTGAAAAGCAAAATACTGTCAACTTAGATAGACATGAAGATGCTCTCAGGTCTTTCCTAAACATGCTTAGAATTATGCTCCCTTCCTTTAGGATCCCAAATATTTTCTTACAATGTTTTGTCACTAACCAAGCCCAAAGCCATCTCTTTTTTCTACAGAAGTCAACTCCAAGTACAACTTGCTGAGAAAAAGAAGCCAAGGTGCCCCAAAGAAATCTGACCAAGGTCGGGACTTAGAAAAGGATGCCACATGAACAATAAGAATTTCAGTAGGGGACTTCCCTGGACACTCCCAATGCAGGGGGCCTGGGTTCAATCCCTGATCACGGAACTAGATCCCACATGCTGCAACTAAAGATTCCACATGTCACAACTAAGACCTGGCACAGTTAAATAAATGAATAAATTAAAAAAAAAAAAGAATTTCAGTAGAATTAAGTTGATGTGAATTTACAACACCTACAGTTTGGAAAATGGTGCTACATCTATTCAGGTTTTGGTAATATTTGGAGAAAGCTGCCCCTGACTAATGTGTATTCTAAATGACCAAGTACAAATGTTGGCCTTGGAGTACAAAAAGACCAAGACTTCCTTTCCTTGGGTCTCCTTACTACCAAGCTTTCCCCCTCTTCTTCCCTTCCCATCAGCTGGACTGCTTTACTCCCAGTCGTGTTGCTGCCTTTGCTGCTCCAGTTCTGTACGGCACCCCATGAAACCATGAAGGGTGAAGGAAGAGGAGTGTCTACCGTCAGAGCACTCTACTGTATCTATCAGACTCAGGAAAGCCAGCACTGCAGAGATGCGGTGAACTGTGTCTCTCTTTATACTGGCCAGATCTGTGACCAACCTCTAGCCAGTGTTGAGGACATCTGGGGTGCTGACTTCATCTCTGGCCTCGTCCTGCTTTCCCTATAGTCATGTTTTACTCTTCAGTTCAGTTCAGCCGCTCAGTCGTGTCCGACTCTTTGCGGCCCCATGAATTGGAGTGCACCAGGCCTCCCTATCCATCACCAACTCCCGGAGTTCACTCAGACTCATGTCCATCGAGTCGGTGACGCCATCCAGCCATCTCATCCTCTATTGTCCCCTTCTCCTCCTGCCCCCAATAGCTCCCAGCATCAGAGTCTTTTCCAATGAGTCAACTCTTCGCATGAGGTGGCCAAAGTACTGGAGTTTCAGCTTTAGCATCATTCTCTCCAAAGAACACCCAGGGCTAATCTCCTTCAGAATGGACTGGTTGGATCTCCTTGCAGTCCAAGGGACTCTCAAGTCTTCTTCAATATCATAGTTCAAAAGCATCAATTCTTCGGTGCTCAGCTTTCTTCACAGTCCAACTCTCACATCCATACATGACCACTGGAAAAACCATAGCCTTGACTAGATGGACCTTTGTTGGCAAAGTAATGTCTCTGCTTTTCAATACGCTATCTAGGTTGGTCAAAACTTTTCTTCCAAGGAATAAGCGTCTTTTAATTTCATGGCTGCAGTCACCCCCTTATTCCAACTTTCTTACTTGAAATATCTTAGAAGTAAATCAGGGTATAAATCATCACAATCCTAAATAATCACTTAGCTAGAAGCCAGCTAGTGTATTTAACAGGGATAAGATGCAGGGAGAAACAGGAACGGTTGAACTGAAGCTGCAGCTCTCCTCTGTTTATTAACCAAACAGACCATGGTATGCCCAGAGATCTCATAGGCAGATGCTCATGAGAGGGAGAGCACTGGGCAGAGACGCAGAAATTTAAACACAAACAAAACTATGAGTCAACCTCCTCATTATAAAGCTGTAACACCAAGTTAGATTTTTAAAATTTATCATACAGGCAAAAATGCAGAGGTTTGAAAATACACTCTTTTGATGAGGTCATAGGGACACAGACATGCTCATATCCTGCTGGTGGGAGTGTAAATTGTTACAATCAGCACAGAGAGTAATCTGGAGATACCTATCAGAGTTCTGAATGCATCTGACCTAGCAATCCCATATCTAAAACTTAATCCTACAAATGTGCTACTGTATGCAAGTGAGATCCATAAAAGTCTATTTGTTACAGCAAAAGATTGGAAACTCATGTGCCCATCAGTAGGGAGCTGTTTAATAAATGGAATCCATCCACATGAAGGAATGCTGTGGAAGTTTAGAGGGGAACTCTGTGTTGATAGGGAAAAGCAAGGTGAGAATAAACTGTGAGTGGAGAAAGCAAGATGAGGAACAGTATGAATAATGGGCGTTTGTGTAAAATGTGCCAAAGGGAATATGGAAGTTTGCACTTGCCGAAACATGCAAAAAATAAACTCAGGTGTGATAGACAGAACCTCCATGAGCAGTGATCATGAAGTGGAGGACCGGACAAGAGACAAAGGTGGAGGAAGTCTTGTCACTGTATTCCTTTTTTACAAAGCACAGTTAAAACACTACCACACACACACATCTACACCCATACATACTCCCACAGATCAAGAGCGGTCTTTTTTTTCCCTTACTTGTTAAAAATTAGTAAGTTATTTATGTCTGGAAGAGGTTGGAATAAAGCACACGAAAGTGTAAATGAGGGCTAATGCTAGGTTCTGCAAGTAGGGGACTCTATTTTCTTTTTTTTCCAAAACTTCAGAAATTAACAGGTATATTTNTCAAGAGCGGTCTTTTTTTTCCCTTACTTGTTAAAAATTAGTAAGTTATTTATGTCTGGAAGAGGTTGGAATAAAGCACACGAAAGTGTAAATGAGGGCTAATGCTAGGTTCTGCAAGTAGGGGACTCTATTTTCTTTTTTTTCCAAAACTTCAGAAATTAACAGGTATATTTCTGGAATTGAAACAATCCAATATGTATTTTCAATGTTAAAAAAAAAAATAGTTCACAGAATGGCCTCTGAATTTTCCAAACCCTCCTCCCTGAGTAAACTGTCTTGAGAAATTTCCTACCATCTCAGCCTTTCTGGATATTTAATCTCTTAAACTTTAATCTCTCTAAACTGCTCTCCAAGGAGAAGTCCTTTGGCCAATACTCTGCTAACTTATCAAATATTCATCAACTGCTTCCTTAGAAATAGAACCAGTTTTTGGCCAGGCACATGATCAATTGGCTGAAAGACTTCATTCTGCAGCTTTTCTTGCTGCTGAGTCTGGAAGTTTTGGAGAATGATATGCAAGGAGAAGGAGAGTGGGTCTTCTAGAAGCTTTCCTCCCCTTTCTCTTTTCTGCTGCCTGGAATATGAAAGTGATGGCAGCGGCCCCAGCAGCCACTGTGGAAAACTGAACCATTTCTTGGAGATGCTAGAGCAGAGGGCTGGAAGAAATCTGGGTCAGTGGAGACTCGTGGCATTACTACAGCACAGATGGACTGAATCATATGGACCTACATATGTGACAAGACAAAACCTTGCAAGTTTAAGCCATTGTGTTTCAGATCTCTGCTACTTGCAGCTTAATAAAATTCTGTTACAAAGCACAAAAGTGAAGTCGCTCAGTTGTGTCCGACTCCTAGCAACCCCATGGACTGCAGTCTACCAGGCTCCTCTGTCCATGGGATTTTCCAGGCAAGAGTACTGGAGTGGGTTGCCATTGCCTTCTCCAGGGAAGATAAATAAAAAGCCCACTTCTTCTTTCCCGGAGCTTACAGTTATTTCTTTTATTAGTCTACAAATAGTTATACAGAATAACATTGGGCNCAGGCTCCTCTGTCCATGGGATTTTCCAGGCAAGAGTACTGGAGTGGGTTGCCATTGCCTTCTCCAGGGAAGATAAATAAAAAGCCCACTTCTTCTTTCCCGGAGCTTACAGTTATTTCTTTTATTAGTCTACAAATAGTTATACAGAATAACATTGGGCAGAACCACAGAGATACACATAGGCTGTCACATTTAAGAGAAGAGGGAGTATACCCCTCAACCTACAAAAACCAAAAGAAGGCTGTTGCTTACCATAGGATGCACCTTCAGTAAGTAGGATGAGTAGTGACCCCAAGAAGAGCTCAGGCATAGGAAAAAGGTGGTCCTGTGGTCCAGCAAAAACATTATGTGGGGGCCCCCTCTGTGCAAGGCACAGGGTACCAGGGTGACAGGACTGTGCTCAGGGCCCTAGAAGCCCCTGTGCAGACTGGAGACAGGGAAAGAAGGAAGCATAGAGGGTTAGAAATCCCCTTCCTCCCCTGCTCTACTCAGCCCTGAGGAATGCAGCTCCAGGGAGAAAGGCCCTCTGAGTCAGCCTCCCCTTGAGGGTGAGCAGAGATTTGGAAGTGTTATTCCCTTAACACCTGCATTCTTGGGGATCATGGAATGTTACTGGGCAGGGCTGTAAACATGTTTTATTATTTTTTAAGATATGTAGATAACATTTATTTAGATTGAAAAAAGCAGCTACAAATTAAGTACGGAAAAGTCACAGATAACAGGCCCATCACATAATCCAGAGAAATAGTTAAAGTGCTTTTGTTAATGAACTGCCTCTCATACTTCTGTAATATTCATTTCTTCTCTTGACTGAACTCTCTCCTATGACATTCACATGGCATTCTCACATGATAGCAATTTTAAAAAATAATTTTATTTTTAATTTTGGCTGTGTTGGCCCTTCACTGTTGCATGGGCTTTTCTAGGTGCAGTGAGGTGGGGCTACTCCCTAGATGTGATGCTTGGGCTTCCCACTGCGGTGGTTTCCCTTGCTGCACAGCACGGGCTCGAGGGCACGCAGATTTCAGTAGTTGTGGCTCCCAGTCTCTAGAGAGCAAGTTCAACAGTTAAAGCACATGGGCTTAGCTGCCCCGCAGTATGTGGGATCTTCCCAGCCCAGGGATCAAACCCATGCTTCCTGCATTGGCAGGTTGATTCTCTACCGCTGAGCCACCAGGGAAGCCCCAGTTCAGTTCAGTTCAGTCGCTCAGTTGTGTCCGACTCTTTGTGACCTCATGGACTGCAACACACCAGGCTCCCTGTCCATCACCAACTCCCAGAGTTTACTCAAACTCATGTCCACTGAGTCAGTGATGCCATCCAACCATCTCATCCTCTGTCGTCCCCCTCTCCTGCCTTCAATCTGTCCCAGGATCAGGGTCTGTTCCAAGGAGTCAGTTGTTTGCATCAGGTGGCCAAAGTACTAGAGTTTCAGCTTTAGCAACAGTCCTTCCAGTGAACACTCAGGACTGATCTCCTTTAGGGTGGACTGGTTGGATCTCCTTGCAGTCCAAGGGACTCGCAAGAGTCTTCTCCAACACCACAGTTCAAAAGCATCAATTCTTTGGTGCTCAGCTTTCTTTATGGTTCAGCTCTGGGGGTGGGGAGGGAAGCCCCATGATGGCAATTTTGAAATATCATTTTTTATAACGAGATATGATGGTTATTAAGCTGTTGTCTCTCAAGCCCAATCCTCTCTTCCATGCTCAGTTTGGGGAGGCTGGCCTGCAAACTGTATTTGTGCTTTGCCGTCTAGATCTGTTCGACTCTGCCTGCAGGAGCCCAGGAAGGACACTAGAAGGCAGGGAAAGCAAGCAGGAACCTGCTGCCCTCTGTTATTTCTGTTAGCATCACCCCAGCAATGGTTCCTTACCACTTGTGCTGTCCCTTCTCTGGCCGTTAAATCATAGAATCCAATACATTACCTTTCTTGTTTAAACTGCTTTCAGCTTTTTTCTTTTTTCTATTTTCACTGGTAACCAAAAACTCATGAAATGATATAAGTATGGTTAATTTAAAGATACATGCACCCCAATGTTCACTGCAGCACCATTTACAATAGCCAGGACATAGAAACAACCTAAATGTCCATTGACAGAGGAATGGATAAAGAAGGTGTGGTGTATATACACACACACACACAATAAGGCAATGTGGCGCACACCCCCCCACACACACACATACAGAGAGTATTACTCAGCCATAAGAAAGAATAAGGTNCCTAAATGTCCATTGACAGAGGAATGGATAAAGAAGGTGTGGTGTATATACACACACACACACAATAAGGCAATGTGGCGCACACCCCCCCACACACACACATACAGAGAGTATTACTCAGCCATAAGAAAGAATAAGGTGATGTGGCGTATACACACACACACACACAGAATATTGCTCAGCCACAAGAAAGAATAAGGCAATGTGCAGCAACATGGATGGAGCTAAAGATTGTCATACTCAGTGAAGGAAACCAGAGAAAGACACATATATATCACTTATATGTGGAATCTAAAAAAATGATACAAATGAACTTATTTACAAAATAGAAATAGACCCACAGACATGGAAAACAAACTTATGGTTATCAAAAGGGAAAGGGGCAGAGAGGGATAAATTAGAAGGCTGGGATTAGCATATACACACTGTTATATATAAAACAGATAATCAACAAGGACCTATTGCATAACACAGGGAACTACACTCGATATTTTGTAATAATCTATAAGGGAAAATAATCTGAAAAAGAATAATATGCATATAACTGAATCACTATACTATATATCTGAACTAACAATATTGCAAACAATTCTACTTCAATTAAAAAAAGAGAGAGAGAGAATTTACAGTGATTTACGGTCCAGTGATTGGGACTTGGTGCTTTTACTGCTGGGGCCCGACTTCAATCCCTGGTCGGGGAACTGAGATAGCACAAGCTGTGCAGCACAGTCAAGAATAAGAAAAAAAAAGATGTTTTGCCACTTAAATAGTATATAGAAAAAGACTTCCAAATGCTTCTTTAAGACAACTAAGCACAGAACAACTAAATAATATTCTTCATTTGAAGAGCTCAATTTAGGAAAAGACTTTTTCAGCTTCAAACCAATACTTGTCTCATGATTCGTTAGCAAACACATTTCTTAGTTTCCCCAGTCAGGGTTTTAATCATGAGGACTTTTGGCTTCTTCCTTACTCAGTTTGGATTTTTTTCTGCCCTAAATCATGTCACTGAAATCTGACTAGAATGAATGGCTTTGGCAGTAGCCTCTTCTTTCTTTATATTTTAAGACTTTGAGTCTTTTTTTTTTTTTAATAACTTATTTATTTTTTCCTGTGCTGGGTAATCCTTGCTGTGCGGGCGTTTCTCTAGTTGTGGTGAGCGGGGGCTACTCTCTAGCTGCTGTGTGGGGGCTGCGAGGTATGGTGCTCCTCGGCATGTGGGATCTTTCTGGACCAGGGATCAAACCTATGTCTACTGCATTGGTGGGTGGATTCTTTAACACTGAGCCACCAGGGAAGCCCTGGCAGTAGCTTCCTAGATGAGACTCCTCTAACTATTACGGAATTTTCTATTCGGCCAGAAGCTACTTACTTCTCAGCAAAGGCCCATAAGGGGGTGATGGGAAGACAGATGTCTTTCCCTAGGGCCCTGTTCAGTTTTCCTCATGTGTTAGAGAGGAACAGAGGGGAGATCAGTGGCGTAGTTTGACTTCATGAGATGTTAACGAGAATAATTTAATTTTCCTAATCAAACATTCACTGGCAGTTCATCTTTCAGGGAGGAAGGAAGGGGATTAAAAACACAGACAAATTCATCCCTATTTCTTGCTTCTATCACATTCAGTGTGTCCCGGCAGTAGGGGGTCTATGCTCTACACAATCATTCAGACAGACATCCGTGTTCCTGCTGTTGAGCAGCCTCTGCCACCCCCTAGGGCTCTGGAATCCCACATGGAAGCCTTTGCATCTCATCAACTGAGGATGAAAGAGAGATAGTGTGGAGGATTTCCAGAGAGATTTTTATGGGCTGAAGGTGATCTGTATCACGTCTNTCCGTGTTCCTGCTGTTGAGCAGCCTCTGCCACCCCCTAGGGCTCTGGAATCCCACATGGAAGCCTTTGCATCTCATCAACTGAGGATGAAAGAGAGATAGTGTGGAGGATTTCCAGAGAGATTTTTATGGGCTGAAGGTGATCTGTATCACGTCTACCCATTGTTCATTGGTCCGAATTAATCACAAACCTACATCTACCTGTAAGGGAACTTGGAAAATGTGGTCTAATCGTGCCAGAAGGAAACAGAAATAGAGTTTGGGGAACCCACATAGCCTGTCTCTACCACAGACACACCGCAAAGTCTGAATTGAAATATTAGTTATTTCCTTAACAACTGGCAGGTTGCTTGTGGTAGGCAAAGGATTATTAAACCTCTTTTCCCTTCTGCATAAGAATTTGACCTTTGGTTAACTTTTGAGCTCTGTTTCCCTGGAAACCTGATAAGGGAAGAATGTCAAACTCTAGCCAAGTAAGATTGCTTATGATAAAAATGACCCCCGCTTAGTAAATTGCATTAGATGGGGAGAACTATAAATATTGGACAGAAAGTCAGGGCTTTGGGCTTCTCTGAGTACAATGACTCTTGTATAATTGGCATGTCCCTTGGAGGAATGCTAGAATCATGTCTGTGGAGCTGGTTCAGAGAAAGTGGCTCCTATAGGATATGAGAGTTTTAAGACAGGAGACTCCTGCCCCCACCCTTCCTTCCTTGTGAGTCTAGTTCCTTCACTCCTCAGCTGTCACACTGGGACCAAACCAAACATTTCCTGGGCAGCTGCATGGACTGCTTCATGGATGGTCACAATGGTTACTCCAGAGGAGAAAAATGCCCGCTGCTGCCTCTGGGTGAGCTATGTTCCTATCCTGGGCAGACTGGTGCCAGTGGGAGCTATGAGCACAGAGATGACTCAAGCAGTAGGCACAGGATGCATGATGCCTAGGGCCCATGAGACTGTTGGCAATCCATGAAAATGTATTAATTTCTTTTAAAATCAGAAGAAAAATATGAACTTTTAGGTGAAAGATAATGTTTTGATATATAATATAGATTTGTCTCTATACCAATGTAACTGTATAATTACATCTACATGATTGAATATATGCAAATATAAGAATATTCATATAAATACATGAATTATATACTCAACATATATATTCAAATGAATATATTTATAAATTTTACTACCTAATACTTTAGTCTTAGTGTTAGTCACTCAGTTGTGTCCAACTATTTGTGACCCATGGACTGCAGCCCGCCAGACTCCTCTGTCCAGGGGATTTCTCCAGGCAAGAATACTGGAGTGTCATGTCCTTCTCCAGGGGATCTTCCCAATCCAGGGATTGAAGCTGCAGATTCTTTACCATCTGAGCCACCAGGGAAGCCCCATATAATACTTAATAAATATTTATTTACATAAATATATATACACTAATATAAGAAGAGAGCCATGAGGCAAACATGCTTAGGGCCGTGGAGATCACAATGTGGCCCTGTGTGACAGTCTCATGAGGCTAGCTTGAAGGTTTGGCAGAACCTAATGAGACCTCCATGGGTGTTACACATGAAATAGATGAGGTTTCAAAAAAAAACAGAAACTCTTTTTGTCATTAAACGGTCAGTATCTGTTCCAGAACAAACTGGACTTTTAATATCCCATAGTTAATCAGAATATGAAAAGTAAAATACTTGTTTCTATGTCTTTGGTTCCTTTTCATGGTGGAGATAACGTATGATTCAGTCCAGAAGGTTCTTACTGNAATGTATTAATTTCTTTTAAAATCAGAAGAAAAATATGAACTTTTAGGTGAAAGATAATGTTTTGATATATAATATAGATTTGTCTCTATACCAATGTAACTGTATAATTACATCTACATGATTGAATATATGCAAATATAAGAATATTCATATAAATACATGAATTATATACTCAACATATATATTCAAATGAATATATTTATAAATTTTACTACCTAATACTTTAGTCTTAGTGTTAGTCACTCAGTTGTGTCCAACTATTTGTGACCCATGGACTGCAGCCCGCCAGACTCCTCTGTCCAGGGGATTTCTCCAGGCAAGAATACTGGAGTGTCATGTCCTTCTCCAGGGGATCTTCCCAATCCAGGGATTGAAGCTGCAGATTCTTTACCATCTGAGCCACCAGGGAAGCCCCATATAATACTTAATAAATATTTATTTACATAAATATATATACACTAATATAAGAAGAGAGCCATGAGGCAAACATGCTTAGGGCCGTGGAGATCACAATGTGGCCCTGTGTGACAGTCTCATGAGGCTAGCTTGAAGGTTTGGCAGAACCTAATGAGACCTCCATGGGTGTTACACATGAAATAGATGAGGTTTCAAAAAAAAACAGAAACTCTTTTTGTCATTAAACGGTCAGTATCTGTTCCAGAACAAACTGGACTTTTAATATCCCATAGTTAATCAGAATATGAAAAGTAAAATACTTGTTTCTATGTCTTTGGTTCCTTTTCATGGTGGAGATAACGTATGATTCAGTCCAGAAGGTTCTTACTGACCTGATTCCAACCCTTGAAAGGTTCTGAGCACAGCAACAGTTTCTGACATTACACATAAGTCAGAGACAATTCTGAAAAACCAGCTCCAACCTCTTAAATTTGGCTGCCTGAAGATGGCCGAGATCAGTTTCCAAGAAAACTGTTGTTGCCACAACCAAATCCCCTCGGTGGTGCTGCTGACCCTGGCTTTGCTGGCTGGTACTGGTGCAGCCGGGGCCCCTCTTAGTCCTCCTGCTGCAAATGCTTCTTTTCTGCAAAACTGACTCTAAACAACCAACTTCCCAGGAGAACTAGACTTGTACAGAGGATATGTACTTTGTTTCAATCCGAGATCACACAGAAAAAACTTTTGTCCAAAACTGGTCTTGGCTTTGGGCTTTGACTACTCCATGGCTTATTTATTTTTATCTTTTGCTATATACTATGACTAAATTTTTTCCTCCGTTCATTTTCTTAAGGATAATGGTTTGTTCTGGAGATTAAAAAGTGGTTTATTTGTCTATCTGTTCATCCATCCATTCGTCCATCTATCCATCCCTCAAACCACAAGCAGACGACTTTTAAAGAGCTTTCAGTCTAGTCCCTTTAACTTCAATATAAGGAAATCAAAGCCCAAAGCTATTAATCAACTTGTTTGAATTCACACACAGGCAGTTAGAAGTTAGGCTGCAGGAGAGAGTCAAGCTCCCTGGCCCCCGGTTTACGCTATCTCACGTAGATGCTTTCAAAAAGGATGTCAGCAGATCTGGAGTTAGGCAGACAGAATCAGGAGGAAGAGCAGAGCTTAGCACTTGGAAAAGGACAGCTGGTGGCCAGGGCTGGGGATTGCTGATGAAGAGACTGGGCCTACAGACTGTTCAGAGGCCCTGTTTCACCAGGCACAAGATGAATTGAGCCTCCTTGGGCCCTGTAGGTTCTAAAGGCTCTTGTTCAACATGCCAGAGGCAGAGAAGATGGTACCCATCTGTGGGACGTTTCCTCCAACACAGCACAGCACTTTGAGAGTTTTGCCAAAGCCAGTCAAGCAAGAGTCATACAGTATTTTGTCTGAAAGGGCTCATAAGCTCCTTGCCCTGAGTCATCTGAGGAACAGCAGCACATCAAATGCTGACATTCAGGAAGAGGGTTAAGCCTCCCATTAAATTGGAACATTTGTAGTAAGAAACGAAAGCAGAAGAAGGCTTGCTATAAAGGCAAAACCAGGCCTTAGGTTTCTGGTCAATAGAATCTATGGACAAACATGACTTTTCCAAACAAAGGGGTATGAGTAGTAAATTCTGACCATATGTCACAGCTAATGGGAAAGTCAACTTGAGAATAACCCCCTTTCTGTGTTAGCCCAACTCCCAACAAAGGAATCAATGAAACGCTACAAAACAGGACAAAGAGAAGGTCTATTTTGTCCTTTAAAACAACTGTTACAGCCAGTACTTACATAGCACTGTCTGTGTTGGCTTATGTCCTGAAAAGCCTCATATGTATCAACTCACCTAATCATCAGAGCACTTTTATGAAGGAGCCCATTCTGAAGGAGATCGGCCCTGGGTGTTCTTTGGAAGGAATGATGCTAAAACTGAAGCTCCAGTACTTTGGCCACCTCATGCGAAGAGTTGACTCATTGGAAAAGACTCTGATGCTGGGAGGGATTGGGGGCAGGAGGAGAAGGGGACGACAGAGGATGAGATGGCTAGATGGCATCACTGACTTGATGGGCGTGAGTCTGAGTGAACTCCAGGAGTTGGTGATGGACAGGGAGGCCTGGGGTGCTGCAATTCATGGGGTCGCAAAGAGTCGGACACGACTGAGCGACTGAACTGAACTGAACTGAACTGAAGAGGAACTAAGCTCAGAGAGGTAAAGTAATTTGCCTAAGGTCACACAGTGAGTAAGGAGCAGAGCTGGGTTATGAACCCAAAGGCTGATGTTAACCTACATGCTAACCTCCCTCTCACTTAGAATTAAGAACGTAAGAAATACCATTCTGAATAAGACCCACAGTCCAGGATCCATCTATTCATCCACCTATCCATTTACCCTCAGGTGGCAAGCACTGAGCTGGGCTCTGTATTTATTAGGGTGAGCAAACACAGAAGCTGTCTCCAGCTTCGCTGGCGTGTTCTTCAGGCCAAGAGCTTCAATGGCAGCCTCGTGGTGGCACCATGCCCACTGCCCTGGCTGTGGCAGAGGTACTGGTTCTCTTGGACCAGGTGTGTGGTGATGTTCGGGGCTCATTTCTACATACCTGGTCTAGATCCCACTCTTCTAGCTCTTTCAGATACTACAGGTACTTAATTCCTTACATGAAATCACATTTTCTTTAAAATGATGAGAGTGGTGTCTGCTTTCTACATCTGAGCTGTGACCAAAACATTCACCTAAAGGGCTAAAGGATGAAGGTTAAATAAGAAGTGCCTCCAGCTAATAGAGTAAAGCCGAGTGGCTCTAAGGGTCAACTCATTTGCATTGGAGCAGGAGAAAGGTATTCTGGGAAGAAGCCTGGGGCCGAGTAGGGCCCCAAGATCCAGGGGAGAGAGCCCAGATACACAGCACTGTCAGAGCTGAGGCAGGAATCCCTCGCCAGACCAGGTCTATGTCTTTCCTGAGTGCCCCAGGAAGCCCAGGACATCCCAACCTGATGGGGTAGAAACAGCATGGAGCGAGATAGAAAGCACTAATTTTTCCTAGAGCTGAGGACTAAACTGGGAGAAGAGATGGACAGAAAATTGCCTAGCCAAGGTCCATCTTCAAAGCTAGATGGAGCTGGACTCTGCTTCTAGTCTGGACACCTGTTATTTTCTATCTGTATATATTTTTGTCCCAACGACTCTTCTAGGATATGATAAAAATATATGTAGTGCATTCAGGATGTGCCCCAAAACATTTCTCAGGCATCCATTGTGTGCATGATACCACTACAGCAGGGAAACCATGGCAGTGGACGCACCAGGTCAAATCACTGTCCTCACAGGGCTTACACCTGTGACTTAGTATTTCTTTACCTCCAAAACACGTTGAAAAACCCAAACAGGTAAAAATTATCTGTAATCCCATCAAAAATTCTTTCTCTACACATATAAAGCAAGAAGCCAGAGTTCCTCCTTGTCCATTCAACCCTTCCTATTCCCCATGCTGCTGCTGCTGCTGCTAAGTCGCTTCAGTCGTGTCCGACTCTGTGTGACCCCATAGACGGCAGCCCCCCAGGCTCCCCCGTCCCTGGGATTCTCCAGGCAAGAACACTGGAGTGGGTTGCCATTTCCTTCTCCAATGCATGAAAGTGAAAAGGGAAAGTGAAGTCGCTCAGTCTTGTCTGACTAGTAGCGACCCCATGGACTGCAGCCCACCAGGCTCCTCTGTCCATGGGATTTTCCAGGCAAGAGGACTGGAGTGGGGTGCCATTGCCTTCTCCGGACAAAACTACAACTGATCAATTATCTGAGTGATTTTATCAGTGTTTTATTAGATCATTGAACAAAGGATGGGAGCTTATATTACTAAGTTGAGTGCCAGTTTCTAAGGTCTTCGGTGTCTTGGTGGGTGACTTCAGGTACCCACAGCACCATCGGTTAGTATTTCTAGAACCTCCATGAGAACCATGGTGCAGTGACTGGAAGTTTTGTGTGGGCAGCAAACACGGGGTCAGGTCCTGGCCACCCGTGTGTCTGTGGCAAGTCCCTGCGGCCTTCCTAGGTCTCTGAAAATAATACCTCTCTGGCCTACTTGTGTGAGGATCAAAGGGAAACCAAATGCAGGGGACTCTTCAAGTATCAGCTACGATACGAATGAATGGGAGGAAGAACCTGCATGTCGCTAGGGGATAGTGGGTAACCTGAGCTCCTGTCTACATGCCCACATTGGAGAGTCAGCAGCCTTAAGCTCAACCCCTCACTGGATCATAGTCCCCGCTAACAGTTCATTCAACTCTCCACGAAAGCCTTAGCAACTAGAGTGAATTCTGTGGACTACTTCATAGGAAGATGGGAGAGAAGATTCCTTCATCCACTCCACACCAAAACCTAATGAGCTTTCCTGTCAGAAACATCTATTCTTCCTTGAAAGTTCATCTTTGGCCACCAGCAACCTGATCGCTTTCCTCCTTGTCTAACAAAGACTACCCAGCCTCGATGGCTCTAACCTTTCTTTACCCTTTATCTTCCCTTTGGGTCCTTCTGTGCCTTACTCTACCACCCCTCTCTTCCCTTTGCCATCAAGTTGTGGTACAGTAATTACCCCGTTCATCTCGGATTTTCTTACCATTTTCCGACTTCCTGTTCAAAACATCCTTGTAAGGTTCTCCTGCTCTCCTTATAAAGTGGTGAAAGTGAAATTTGCTCAGTCGTGTCTGACCCTTTGTGACCCCATGGACTATACAGTCCATGGAATTATCCAAGCCAGAATACTAGGGTGGGTATCCTTTCCTTTCTTCAGGGGATCTTCCCAACCCAGGGGTCGAACCCAGGTCTCCCGCATGCATGCAGATTCCTTACCAGCTGAGCCACAAGGGAAGCCCATAAAGTGATGGGGGCATTTTAAATAACAACTGTTTTTGCTGTCATCAACTTTTATTTTCTTTGCATATTATTACTCGGTAATTCTGTTGTTCTTAGATCCAGAAACCTGGGCACTATCTAAAGCCAGCCCCTCATCTAGCACTTACGGACTTGCCTAAGATGGCAGGGCAGGTCTGGGCCACTGACAAAGTAGAGCTGACCCCCAGTCCATTGCTCATCTCACTGCATTAAGCCTGTGGCACAAATAAACTGGGAAGCCTTCAGATTCAGGGGAATCCAGAACTCTGGACTAGAAGAGCCTTAGGTTTCATCTTGAACAAATCCTTCATTTTAAACAGCTTAACATGGAAACTTCTCTTTGAGTCTCTGAATCCTAAAAACACAGCACAGATTAGCCGGTTACTTTAAAACATATGTACTTGCCTGGTGGGTATGATTTCCAGGAACATATACAGACTTGAACTGTTTCATGAGGTTCCGAGCTCCAGCAATATCCCGAAGCGAAGTGAAGAGTTCATCCACAGCACTTTTGGATTTGTGAAATGTCAGGTTAATTGAAGAGTCACAGCCTGAAACAGTCCAGAGATATTTTTTCGGGTGAACAAATCTTTAAACTGAGTTTTAATTATGACAGGCTGAGTTCCATGTAACATAGTTGGGTTCCTCTTTTTTTTTTTTTTAACCCTATTTCCCCCTGGCTGTTCACCAATTGGGCTGTTTCAATCATCCCTGAGCAACTGAGTATAAATGCCTTTGACAGAAGTAGAACTCAGAATTGCCTGGGATTGCAGCCACTGGCTTCGACCCCTACACTGTAGAAGTTTCACAAAAAGAAAGCTCCCTAGGGTCTGCTACCCTTAGAAAATAGCTCTGAGAAAAGAGGAGGAGACACAGAGGAAAATACAACAGAGGACTGTGATGAGCCGCTCACACTTGAATCCCACCAATGGTTTCCATAAAATAGAACAGCTAGAACGAGAAAGCTCATAGAGCTGCTCCAATAACAGAACTTGCTGGGCTGGGCATCTAAAATGCTAACAAAGCATACGGCGTATTTCAAAAGGCAACCATTCAAAGCTGATCAAACACAAAGGGGGCCTTATATGGAGACCGTTCTCGGAAACGGTTCTCTTTCTTTTTGAAACTTATAATAGATGGATTTATCCTCTATCTTGTTAGAAGTCTATTCAGAAGAGGAATGATTACGGTAAGTTAGAAGTTCAAAAAATAGAGAGAGACTTAAGATGAGCATTTTTGAGTGGTGAAATACTGCAGATACAGGAATTCATCAATCCCCATATCACCCTTATGAGGCAGGAGCTATTCTTTCTCCTGTTTTAAGGATAAGAGAGCTGAGATCCAGAGAGATTAAGGAGCACTCCCGCTAGCACACTGACAGTGCTCGGCCCACGGTGGCTTAGGCTCGTGTGTAGGTCTGGAGAGCAGATCTTGTGGCCTCTGTGTCCTGCCTCAAGTACCTGCACGTCTGTCTCTGTATCGGTCTATTTCTGTGTCTCTCTGCCTGTCTGAGGGCTTCTTCTGGTTAGAAGCATGGAAGTCAGTACTCAGAAATAACAACACAATTGTTGTTGGGGGGACAGTAACAACGGGCGACAGTTGGAACGATTCTGACTTGTGGTCTCCATAGCCTGACGGGGAGGGGGTGGTAGGGCTGAGTCCTAGTTGCCCACAATAGTAACTCACTCATGAATGCCTTCACGACTGAGCTTTCTTTCCCACCCCCGTCTCACTTCCCTACTTCCTGACCACACTGCCTGGGACATCTTTCTCAAATATAGTACTTGCACTCAAATCCTTGTCTCAGGAAACCAGAGCTTCCAGGGCGACTTGAACACAGGCAGCCTAGACCTTCCCAGATAGTGCGGTGGTAAAGAATCTGCCCACCAGTGCAGGAGATGCTAGAGACACAGGTTCGATTCCTGGATCAGGAGGATCCCCTGGACTAGGAAATGGCAACCCACTCCAGTATTCTTGCCTGGGAAATCCCATGGACTGAGGAGCCTGGTGGGCTATAGTCCCTGGGGTCACAAAAGAGTTGGACATGACTTAGTGACTCAACATCAAGAACAACAACAGTTTAAACAATTTTCATTTGGTCTCTTTCAAGTTTTTTTGAAAAGTGAGGACGATAATGTTCTTCCATTAAGCTGCTGCTGCTGCTGCTACTGTGTCACTTCAGTCGTGTCCGACTCTGTGCGACCCCATAGGCGGCAGCCCACCAGGCTCCTCTGTCCCTGGGATTCTCCAGGCAAGAACACTGGAGTGGGTTGCCATTTCCTTCTCCAATGCATGAAAGTGAAAAGTGAAAGGGAAGTCGCTCAGTCATGTCTGACTAGAAAAGGGATAACACCATATCCTGGATTGTAGAGTACTGAAAATAATAAACTACACGTGGAAGTTGTGGATTATACATTAGAATTGGATTAAGCAAAGGCTGTGTAATTCCAAAGAGGCAGGTTGACTGTGGAGCAGGTTGTTGATAGAAATGTTTACAAGTAAGCTGAACTCAAAGAAACCCAACAGAAAAATAAAACTATCAAAGAAATTGTTGAGAAAAAAGTCCTAAATTTATAAATAAACTAAAATTTCCCTGAAAACCAGTTAATAGTCTCCACTGTTCAAATCAACTGCACAACGGCAACTTCTTCCAAATCATCATCTCATTCTGATGTGTCTGTTATCCTCAAAGCAAGTGCCCCACAATGGACATGCTTCTGGAACACCAGGCCAAAGGGGTCTCATTTTTATCATCTCTGAGCATTTTCATAATTGTATCAATCTTCACCAGAAGCAGGGTTTACATTCAGTTATCCAAATCCTATAAAGAAAAGTCACACATACACACACACACACACACACGAGAAATGTGGATCAAAGAAGACAGATGATGTGCAAAAAAGCACATCACCATTTCCAGCAAAATGTCCCTCTGATCACAGGCCTGACCTCCTCCATGCACACCGCCTCCTGCCTTTCAGAATATCTCCTTTGTGAATGCAGCTCATTCCAAACTCATGCTGCAACTAATAATAGTTAAAGGAGATGTGGGAGCAAAAGTTATGAAATAGAATGAATTCTTTTTCTGTGTAAAAGCTGTAATCACTTAAAGCTCACCTAAATAACCACTTACATCAGGCACTATCCTAAGGAGTTTATACCCAATGAACTAAGTACTACTATTATTACTCCCGTTTTGCAGATGGGGAAACTGAGCCATGAGAAGTAACACATGGTCACTCAGTGAAAGCAGTAAAGCTATGATGCAAAGCCTCTGGTTTAACTCCCAAGACAATCTTATTAGCCACTCCACTCTACTGTCTTCATTTGTGCTGGAGGCCACATACATAAAAGGTTAGTAAAGTACTTTTTGTTGTTCAGCCACCCAGTTGTATCTTTTGTAACCCCATGGACTGTAGCACGTCAGGCTTTCCTGTCCTTCACCATCTCTGGGAGCTTGCTCAAACTCATGTCCATTGAGTCCGTAAAGCCATCCAACCATCTCATCCTCTGTTGTCCCCTTCTCCTCCTGCTCTCAATCTTTCCCAGCATTAGAAGTGCTTTTAAAATGGAATGAGTGGCCGATGCCTTTCTTGGGAAGATGTGGGCCCATCCCTTGGGGGTAGATGCTAATAGTGTGGTTTGCACTTATACCCCTGGCCTGTCTTTTGCATCCATACAAGGTGTGGGATCTTGGGCTCTCCCAGGACTGCTGCATACCCTCCATCGGATCTCTGTCCTGTAAGGCGCTATATTCAGTTACTTCTTAGAAGCCCCTGACAACCTGTTCCATTAAGCCAGCTTATGAGATAATGGTGTTTTGTAAGGGAATGCTAAGTGTACAGTTCCAGTCAATTCTCATTTAATCCACTTAGTTTAATAGATAATAAAGCAGAAGCTGATCCTAGCCTTTGGCCAAGCACAATCTGTGTACTTCAGTTGCCTGCTTCTTGATAAGGGAGGCCCCCAACCCCCAGGGCACCCTTGAGTTCGTCTAAAATGGGGTATGACTCATGCTCCTGCAATTCCTTTCTCTGGAGGGCTTGGCGATCTCAGGCAGGGGTCCAGTTACTTCTCCAAGCAACCAAATAGGGCTCCAATGTCCACGTCTGCCCTTGCCAGGCCCCTCTCACTCGTCTCCACTTACTGAAGTGGCTTTCCTTGGGCAGAGGGACGAGAGCAGTTTCCATGACTGTGAGGCTGCAGGGACCCACAGTTCAGGCAACAACAAAGCTAAGTGGAGAGCAAGCTGAGTAGCTGAGTGATCCTTTTGGGAGGGCTGAAATGAAGCTGAATCCCTCTCTCCAGTCTGCCCACTCCTTCTGTTTCGTTCTTGCATGGAGCAGAGTTTAAACTTTCCGGAGTGTGGGGAACTTTTTTCAAAAGAGCCTGGCTTCCAGACTTTGGGTTTTATTTCTTAGGTATTCAGGAAAATAAAGCATCTTGCAACAGGAGTCTGCCTTATCCAAAGCTTCAGTCTGGATTAGAAAGGTAGCACCTCACCTAAGGAACTTCCCTGGTGGCTCAGAGGTTAAAGCGTCTGCCTGCAATGCGGGAGACCAGGGTTCGATCCCTGGGTCAGGAAGATTCCCCTGGAGAAGGAAATGGCAACCCACTCCAGTATTCTTGCCTGGAGAATCCCTTGGATGGAGGAGCCTGGTTCACTTTCACTTTCACCTCACCTAAGGTCTTCCAACACACACACACACACGTGGAACCTTTGTGGCTGGATAAGCTGGGGAGCATGGTTGGAATAGGACTTGAANCTGGAGAAGGAAATGGCAACCCACTCCAGTATTCTTGCCTGGAGAATCCCTTGGATGGAGGAGCCTGGTTCACTTTCACTTTCACCTCACCTAAGGTCTTCCAACACACACACACACACGTGGAACCTTTGTGGCTGGATAAGCTGGGGAGCATGGTTGGAATAGGACTTGAAATGCCTCCCTATTTAGAGATATTACTCTCTTCACAGCTGTAAAGTTCCCTCACATCCAAGTAGGAAAAGCTAGGGACAAAGAATATCAAGAGGCTCTTTTCTTATCTGGACCCAAATTATCCAAAAATGGCCTCCTCATCCTTCTTCCAGCCCAAGGTTGAGAACATTAGGCCCATTTTTGCAATTTGCATCCCACCCTCCTGCCTCTCAGCAAACCCTTGGCAGCAGGGGACCCACCTCTGCGGGATCCCCAGGAAGTTAGAGAAAGGGCTGGCTTGGGAGGGCAAGTCGGCCAGAAAGGACAGAGCGCTGGGAGGTCATGACCTCCCTCATCCATCCGGCTGTCTGACATTGCCTTTTCTCTCTTTTCAAGCCTTTGTTTTAAAGATGAAGTCATTTTTTCATGGCTCTCAATAAAAGGTTGGTAAATGAAAACAAAACCAAACACAATAAAAAACCCAAATAAACCTTAGCGAGTGGTGTCACATCTGAAATCTCTTAGGGAGACTGATTGTGTAAAACCACTCCTGAGTAGGGCAGTCCTGGTAATATTTATAGTAGAAGCCCTCCTTTTCAAATGTGCTTGGGACCAGTAGGTGTTAGGAGTCATTTAGGGGAGGGATGACAGGGGAGGGATGATGAAAAACTGATCTCTCTCCCATGCATACACACATGTATGTATACACATAGACATATATGTATATCTGTGTGTATGCATAGTTTTGTTTAAAATTAAAACATAAACTATGAATCTGTTTGCAGGGCAGCAGTGGAGACACAGACATAAGAGAACAGACTTGTGAGCACAGTGGGAGAAGGAGAGAGTGGGACGGATTGAGACAGGAGCACTGAAACACATCCGTTACCATCGTCAGACATATTCAGTGGGAATTTGCTGTAAGTGCAAGGAGCTCAGCCTGGTGCTCTGTGACAACCTAGAGGGGAGGGAGGGGACATATGTCTACTTATGGCTGATTCACGTTGTATAGCACAAACCAACACAACGTTTTAAAACCACTATCCTTCAATTACAAATACATTAAAAAAAAAAAGTAAGGGTCTATTTATTCACTAATCTTTCAAGAAAAGGCCAAGGTCTTTTCTTTGAGAACTGTCTGCTGATTAGAGTTCTTTTTTCTTCTTTTAAACCATTACATACCAGGTATAATTTCCAATTTTAGTCCATTAAAAGTGGAACAAGAAGTTGAAGACCCCTGAAGCACAATCTGAAAGCAGAATTCTTCCAGATTTTAATCTTGCTTTTCCCTTCAATCTTTCACAATCACCTAGTTCAGACCTAATTCAAAAGCATGTTTAAAATGACTCATCTTTAAATGCTTTTCAAAAGCATTCAATTTGGTTTTCACTGAAACAATTTTTTTTTGAATTCATATTTTCTCAGAGAACATTTAATTAGAGTTTGCAACTTAATAAAAAGTACAATTAGCAGAGGCAGGTTTGGGAACAAACACAACTGGCTCCTGGGAATCACACGCCTAAACCAGGAAGAGCTGACATGCCCAGGCACAGGCAGGCTGCTTCGAGCTCTGCAGGGGTCACAGTCCTGCGTGAGTCGTTCTGTTTCACAGATGGATTGCAGGATGTAAGTTATTTGGGTGAATGGGTCATGTGGAGGCTAGTTGAGAACACATGAATTAGATGTACATATTATTTATATTCATTGAATTTATATTATATTGCATATACAATAAATGAAACATATATACACATAACATATTTCTAAGGTCTCATATTTATATTACACAGGCAATGTATTTATGTCATCAATCTAATATTTATATAATGATCTAGTGTGGCTTTTAAGTTCTTCTGACATAAAACATCCAAAATCTGGGTTTTCAGTCTTTAGATCTTACTGGGCTGATTTCTTTCCTTGTAGGATCCTTGATCTACACCACACGGCAGGGGCTCCTCAGCAGGTGCCGACATAAACATGCCTGGACGAGAGTATTAGTGTGCCTGACCTAACTAAGAAAATCAGCGTCAGAAATACTCAGATGAGGCCAAAAAGGGCTGGAGACGGCTCATGGAGACTGGACCACCTTCAGAAGTCCCTTCTAGATCTCCCCTCAGGCTCTTAGCCCAGGCTGATCCCATGGGCCCTTGGTGCACTGGATCCTGCTCAGGGTCCTGGAGTCTCCTAGCCTGTGGCCTCTAGTTATTGTTCAAATGACAGAGGAGGGCAGGAGGGGAGGGGTGGGGACAAGCTCCAGGGAAGCCAGGGCTCTACTTGGTTCTCCACTGGTCTCCAACACAGAGTCTTTGTTCATAGAAGAACTCATGAAATATTTCTCATTCAAATAAACGAATGAGGAAAATAGGTGACGGGAAAAAGCTGAATCAGACCAAACATGCCATACAGCAACAGCAATGATTCTTGAGGAGCTGATAAAAATGTCTCTACAGGAAATTTCAAACAAAGGGCTCCTAGATGGGTTTGAGCAAGTGCAGCTTCCACGCATAAGTGGATCATGTCCCAGGAAGGCTACTTTAAAAGAACAACCTCAATTGGCCGCATAAATTCATTTTGTCTCTTTAGCAAGCAAAACTAAACTTACATGGTTTGGGTATACGTGCATATGAGATAAAACTGTTTTAAGAGGAAAGAAAATGATAAATACAAGCTTCAGAAAGTGGTTGCCCCTAGGGGAGGGGGTGGGTGAATAAGCAACCCTTTGGGAGGGGGTGATGGGTTCATGAGTGTTTCTTATATAAGTATGCTTTATCACATACATATCATATAATCTTTTAAATGTATCCCCTACCATCTTGGGCTTCCCAGGTGGTGCAGTGGTAGAGAATCTGCTTACCAATGCAGGAAACACAAGAGATGCGGGTTCGATCCGTGGGTTGGGAAGATCCCCTGGAGTAGGAAATGACAACCCACTCCAGTAATCCTTGCCTGGAAAATTCCATGGACAGAAGAGCCTGGCAGGCTACAGTCCATGGGGTTGCAAAGAGTTGGACACAATCTTGAAAACTATAATGAAACAAAAAACCAGTCACACCACTTTCTTAAGCCTCCAGCAAATTCAGTTTTTTTTTATAACAGTTGGAAAAAGGAAGAAATGACAGCTGAAAAGCATTATTATTAGGCAGGTTTGGGATGTGTGGTGGATGTGGAAAGGCTTGTACAATCATGAGAGAATGTCACTGCCCAGAATATTAGCCCAAGGTCTGAGGCTTCTTGTGAGAAAATCTGTGGTGGGGGAAATCTGAAAGAAGGGACATTGTTAGGAATATGCTTTGGAACTTGCACCTTTAATGAAGGCAAGGAATAAGGTCAAGCTGTCAGTGAGGCCCAGGGAGCAGAATGGAGACACAGAGACAAGCAGTCTCGGGATCCTGGACATCTGTGCCGCTTCAGGAAGGACCCAGGAGGCAGCAAGACAGACAACCCTGGACCACTGCACAAATGAGGAGACAGCCTCCGCTATTTCAAAACATTCGCTCTGAGACACTGCTGAAAAAACCTCTCCAAAGCAGCTTTTTTGACTTCTGAAACTATACCCACAGAGTTTCTTTATCCTAAGATTTCATGTGATTAATCAAGGATGGAGTAAGTGTGAAAACTCTTGTGAAACTATATCATATTAAATAGTATTTCATATATCAGTTATTGTGTCATCCTATTAAATCAATCCAAATCACCTTAGACAAAGGGATGTTCAGCATTCAGAGAAAGTGAAATACCATGTTTGAGGCTATTTCTTTGAAAAGATAGACACTGGTTTTTGATCAGTTACGCAATCTCCTATTATCGGGGCTATCACCATGGGAAAAATCAGATTTCTCTCATATCATATCAACTTTGGGCCCCCTTTCCAGGAACAAAACCTGGAAGATGGAGATGCCCACATAACCACTGAAACCTGCACTCATAAACCTTCCCAGTCCCAAGCAGGCTGGCACACAGGCTGCTAACAATAATCACGGATACGGTCTCAAACCTCCATCGCATGCTGAGTGCTTCCTAATAGGATGATTGCTTTTATTCTGTTGGGTTAATTCTATTGATTTACTAACTTGCCACTGACACCCTAAGTCCCCTTTCAAAGCGTGCTGACATTTCTGATGGTTCTGAATAGCTCAACATGGAGCGCTGGCCAACTTGAGAGATAATCTGCCTCTGGTTGTTTTCACAAGCTGTCTGCAAGCCTCAGAGACCCCTGTGACAATGACCGCTGTTGATCTTGTTTTCTAAATTAGGGAGAAAGCAAGGCTGTGCCGAGTTGCGCTTTAGTCGCTCAGTCGTGTCTGACTCTTTGCGACCCATGGACTGCAGCTCACCAGGCTCCTCTGTCCATGGGATTCTCCAGGCAAGAATACTGGAGGGGGTTGCCACACCCTCCTCCAGGGGATCTTCCCAACCCAGGGATCGAACCCAGGTCTCCGGTACTGCAGGCAGATTCTTTACCAACCGAGCCACCAGGGAAGCACCGAAGGTTGTGCTGCTGCTGCTGCTGCCGCCGCTTCTAAGTCATTTCAGTCATGTCCGACTCTGTGCAACCTCATAGATGGCAGCCCACCAGGCTCCCCCGTCCCTGGGATTCTCCAGGCAAGAGTACTGGAGTGGGGTGCCATTTCCTTCTCCAGTGCATGAAAGTAAAAAGTGAAAGTGAAGTCACTCACTTGTGTCCAACTCTTAGTGACCCCATGGACAGCAGCCCACCAGGCTCCTCCATCCCTGGGATTCTCCAGGCAAGAGTACTGGAGTGGGATGCCATTGCCTTCTCCGGAAGGCTGGGCTACACACACATCAAGGCAATACCCGAGCACGGCCTTGCGTTGAGCACAGCTGGCAGTTCTTCTGTTAATGTTTGCTTGCTTTTTGTCTGTTCTTTTTTGGGTGCTACCAAAGCTGACGGAACAACAAAGGGAAGAAAACACANATGCCATTGCCTTCTCCGGAAGGCTGGGCTACACACACATCAAGGCAATACCCGAGCACGGCCTTGCGTTGAGCACAGCTGGCAGTTCTTCTGTTAATGTTTGCTTGCTTTTTGTCTGTTCTTTTTTGGGTGCTACCAAAGCTGACGGAACAACAAAGGGAAGAAAACACAGGATAGGTACACATTTATGTTGAGGGAAATCTGATCTGCTTACTGTATTTTTCTCTGAATTGAGTAAAGCGTGCCATCGTTCGATTTTATCCATGAATAGTATTCCCCCAGGGCACAGTTTCAGAACCAATGAGGTAGTTGGGCATTTCAGAGAGAGGGGAAAGGAAGCCCAGAGGCTCCTCCTGAGACCTGTGGAGGCTGATCCCACCTGTCCTCCAGGAAGTGAGCCTGATGCGTCACCACTTGCTGCCAGCCCTGTTCCTCTTCACCTCCACGCTCCGTCCCACCCTGTTCTCCCATGCAGAGATGTGTGCGTAGGGCGTGGGGTGGTTCTACCTGACACAGTTGCAGCAGAGGCCTAGAGCTCCCCCAGGAAAACCAGCTGGGGACTTCCCTGGCTGTCCAGTGGTTAAGACTTTGTGCCCCACTGCAGGAGGTACAGGTTCCATCCCTGGCTGAGGAACTAAGATCCTCATGCCATGTGGCCAAAAAAAAGGGAGACCATTTGGAAGGCTTCCTGAAGGAGCAGAAGAAGGCAGATGTGAAGGACCCCACCAAGGTGCACACTTTCTGGTCCATCCTGAATCTTATTCCAGGCCCAGTCTCACTCCTCGGTTTACAAACAGTACCAAAGGTCCATTGCCCACAAAGGATTCTTAAGAGATAAGGTTGTACTTTATTCTAAAATTCCAATAAAATTTAGAAGGTGGGAGTAATATAGTGTCACTTCTGGCTATGATGTGTCACTGAGGAAGGCTTTCTTATCCGAGTTCCAGCGAGTAAATCACTCAGGCTTTGGTTTGTCTGCTGATCACACAAACCTGTGCTGTAGCTAATCGCTTGTAGAAAAGGATGAAATCAAAAGTCCAAATCATGGCACATTTCAAAGCCTTTCAAATGACTGACTGGCCCTGCCCAGCCTCATGTTCTCACTGTCATTTAGAGGAGCTTTATAACAAAATCTAAGTCTTGTCTTTTCTCCTATGTTTCTGGAGATCCAGCCTCACTGTGCTTGTTATCATGAGACTTGTAAGTACGGAGGGAAAGTAGTGTCTCTCTATATTTTTGGGAAAGGCTAGGTGGTTAATGATACGGGATCATTTTCTGATCTGAGAAAAAGGAAAGAATGAAAGGGAAGCTTATTGGCCTAAGGTTTCTTTCATCCCTTTTGTTTCTTAAAAGAGTGGAAGAGCAAATGGAGTTTATTTTTCTTCTAAGTAGCAGCCAGATCAAATGAGACCCTACCTCACCCTTCCCCCAACGCACACAAAAATCACTCTCAGCCTCAATCTAAGGTTCCCCTGCACCTGTTGTTGTAAATCTCCATTGAACCGAGCCAGCATCGCTATGCCTGAAATTTAAGCTCCCACTAAATGAGGCCTCTTATCTATCACTTTTCTGTATTTTCTTTCGGAGGCAGCATGGCTTAATTGTGGGTCAGCCGTTCCTGATGCATAGATGGGACACAATCCAGGGAGGCTTGCCAGCGGCCCTTTGTCTGGAGGGGAAGGGGAGAAACACCACCATTGCCCTTGTCTCTTCTGGGGGCAGAAGGAGCCTTGAGGGTGGACCCCAGAAGCAAATGCAGAGAACTCCGGGAAGCATATAGCCCGAGGCCTGCCTCCTGCAACTCAGAGTTCAGGTCCGGGGGTGGAGTGGGGGGCAGGGTGGGCAGCTGTTCTCCCTGCCTCCCTAACCCTGAGTAGGGAGCCAGGCTTCCTGTTGGGGCGGAGCAGGCTGCAGGCTGCTGTCTGTGGGCATCTGGACACGTTTACCTGTCCCAACCCCAGTCCGGGCTCAGGTGGGCTCTCACCCATCAACTCCAACCTCTGATGGAGATGGCTCAGATGAACCGCATGTCTACCAAGTGATTTCAACTCTGTCGACAAAAATGAACTATCACAAAGGCTTAGCGTTCTAGGCTTTCACTTGCTTCTGGGCAGGGACATTCTTAAGCCCACAGCTGTTTCCCCAGTTACTCTCTGTCCATCACATGTCAGGGAGGGTGAGCAAGGGGGGCCCAGGGTTCAGAGCTCTTTCCCCAAAAGGCTGGGTAAAGGGAAGAGTGAAATCACCGAGCTCTAGCCAACTCTGGGACCTGCAGGCAGGAATATCACTGCCCAAAAGAACTGCCCACCATGATGGAAACGTTGTACATCTGTTTTGTCCAATATGGCAGCCACTGCCTACACCTGAGCACTTGCAATGTGACTAGGGGAATCTCAGTTTTAAGTCACATTGAATTTTAATTTGATTGCCACACATGGCTAGTGGCTACTGTATTGGACAGCACAGCTCAAGAATGTAAGCCTCGTGAGGACTAAGACTTTTGTTTTAATTACAGATGTATCTGAATCTCCTAAATAGTGTTTGTGCCTTGTAGATGGTAGGCACTCAAGAAACAGCCGTCGAATGAAATAAACCATGGCCTGTTAAAGGCTGCTACCTATGGAATTATGGGAGACTTTCTACTTGATGTACTTCTGTGTCATTACGACTTTTAAAGAAGTATATACATTTTAAGTTTCATTGAGTTAGACAAGGCTGTGGTCCTAGTGAGATTAGGGTTCCTGATGTACCTGATGTTCAAGCTGGTTTTAGAAAAGGCACAGGAACCAGAGACCAAATTGCCAACATCCGCTGGATCATGGAAAAAGCAAGAGAGTTCCAGAAAAACATCTATTTCTGCTTTATTGACTATGCCAAAGCCTTTGACTGTGTGGATCACAATCAACTGTGGAAAATTCTGAAAGAGATGGGAATACCAGACCACCTGACCNAGTTGGTGATGGACAGGGAGGCCTGGTGTGCTGCGATTCATGGGGTCGCAAAGAGTTGGATACGACTGAACAACTGAACTGAACTGAACTGAACTATTACAAACACCAACCCTCTAAATTCTTGATGCAAAGAGTGATGGATAAATAATCTATAGAGCCAATTAGAAGGCAAAGGAAAATAAACATTGACCATTACTATATTTTAGGTATTAACATATCATACCTAATCCTCTTGGCAACACTGAGAAGTAGGTATGACGTCCACTCTACAGACACAGAAACTGAAGTTCAGAAAGGGAATGGGACTTAGCCAAGATTATATAGCTAGTAAGTGACAGAAGCAAGTTTGAAATTCAAGTCTGTCTGAATTCTGTGATTTTGCAATGCTGTCAGTAGAAGCATATGCAACCAGATTCCCCTGAAGGCCAGACTTAGGGCCACTTGGAGGGAAAAGCAGTCAGTCAACCAGTCATTCACCAAACATGTACAGCCTGCTTACTCTGCATCAGGCACTGTAGTGGGCTCCTCCATTGACTAACATGGCTATGGCTCCTGCCCTGAGGAACTGACAGACCAGACTGGGCCACAGATGAGAAAAGTTGCAATTTCAATACAGTCTATGAGCTATATGTTTGGCTAGGGCAAGGATGGGGTGCAGCTTAGGAGTATACTCAAAGTCGTGGGAAGGGAAAACTAGGAGAAAAGCACCTTCCCAAACCCAGACACAGCACAGAAGGGAAACCTAGGAATGCAAATGAGATGATGGTCAAAAAAGATGTGCCATTAATGGAATTCTCTTCCTTCTCAGATCTGCACACGTTTGGTTAGAATACGCCATATGCTTCACCCTGGCACACACAACTATGGTGGCATGCTGCCACTGACCGATGACATCGAGACACCCACAGAAGCCAAGAGAGGCAGCCCCCTCTCTTGGGAGGGAACAGCAGCCCCCTGCCCAGCCGGATCAGGAATTCAAACCCAAGCAGAGAGTGTGCCTTCCCTGGCGGCTGGCACCCCAAGTCAACAGGGCTGAGGACAACCTGCTTGCTGGTCTTCCCTGCTCATCTGTTACTTCCTGTAATATTCACCAGACCTCATATAGGGCCTGACAGGAGACAGGTGCCCAGTCAATGCTGACGGGTGAAGTGCAGGCCATGAACAGAAGCTGTGGAGGTGGAAAGGTGTCTAAGGAAGCTCAGGGGCTGTTGAGCACCCACAGGTCTGAGGCCTGTGGGGACTGGAATATATTGTAGAACAGCTCAGGCTTCTTCCTATAATACTCAGCTATGAAGGTCTGAGAGCTCCCCAGATGGTGCTAGAAGTAAAGAACCCACCTGCCAATGCAGAAGACGTAAGAGACATGGGTTTGATCCCTGGAGAAGGGCATGGCAACCCACTCCAGTATTCATGACTAGAGAATCCCAGGACAGAGGAGCCTGGCAGGCTACAGTCCATTGGTTGCAGAGTCAGACATGACTGAAGCAACTTAGCATGCACAAATGAACGCATGCAGGTCTGAGCTTCAGAAGGAGACCTCTCCCACTTGGGAAAGAAGAAATACATGTCTTAGGGTAGGGGCTGCTAGGCCACATCTGGGGTCAGAGAGTCTGGGGAGACAAACACAACCTGCTTTGGAAGTTAATGTTAGAGTCTCTGTTTGAGGCGATTTAAGGCTAGAAGGGTTAACACATCACATAGGAGATTAGAAGATGATCTAAGAGAAATCTTGAAATCTGGAGATTCCAATTGCAGCTGGAAAGAGGCATGTGGGTGGAACAATAGGAAACATGAAACACTGCTTCTGTGAGTTCAGATTTCAAAAGGGGACCTCAGCATCCCCAAGTCACATGATCTCTGAGAGCTTGGACAGGGGGCAGTCTGTTCTGTCTGAGACAAAGAGCAAGGGGCTTCTTGTTGTGGGACAAAGAATTAAGGAGCAAAAGACATAAACTGATAGAAAGTTGGGGAGGGAATGGCGTTCAAAGGGTGTAAGGAGCACAAGACAAACTAACAGAAAGTTGGGGAGGGAATGGCGTTCCAAGGGTGTAAGGAGCACACGCCCCTTCGTGCGGGTGGGGTAGGAATGGGTAGGTTCTATGGAGAGCAGCAGTCAGGACCCTCAGGCATGCTCTTCCCTCAGTTAGAAACATCTGTCTGGACTCTGTGCCTGAGTGCCTTTTCTTTGCTTTATCAGCATGGATGTCACCTTTCCCTGTGCGGTCCCCTTCGTGCCCCCCCAGGTTCTGGATAGTAGTTTTGTAGCCTAGGGGGTGAGACCCTCTCCCAGGCCAAAGAAAGACACTGCTAAGTCCTGGCACTTTTCCCTGTAGAAGTGGGAGGCAGCCTCACACCCCTTCTTAGTACAGTTCCAGAAAGCTACTTCCAGCTGACTGAATTAATCACACACATATTTACTGAGTACTCACTTTGCAAAGAGAACACACTGGTCATAGCAAACACCCTCTTCCAACAACACAGGAGAAGACTCTACACATGGAGATCACTGGATGGCCAACACTGAAATCAGACTGATTATATTCTTTGCAGCCAAAGATAGAGAAGCTCTATACAGTCAGCAAAAACACACCAGGAGCTGACTGTGGCTCAGATCATGAGCTGCTTATTGCCAAATTTAGACTTAAATTGAAGAAAGTGGAGAAAACCTCTAGACCATTCAGGTATGACCTAAATAAAATCCCTAATGATTATACAGTGGAAGTGAGAAATAGATTGGAGGGACTAGATCTGGTAGACAGAGTGCCTGATGAACTATGGACAGAGGTTCATGACATTGTACAGGAGACAGGGATCAAGACCATCCCCATGGAAAAGAAATGCAAAAAAGCAAAATGGTTGTCTGAGGAGGGCTTACAAATAGCTGTGAAAAGAAGAGAAATGAGATGCAAAGAAGAAAAGGAAAGATATATCCATTTGAATGAAGAGTTCCAAAGAATAGCAAGAAGAGATAAGAAAGCCTTCCTCAGTGATCAGTGCAAACAAATAGGGTAAAACAATAGAATGTGAAAGACTAGAGATCTCTTGAAGAAAATTAGAGATACTACGGAAACATTTCATGCAAAGATGGGCACAATAAAAGACAGAAATGGTACTGACCTAACAGAAGCATAAGATATTAAGAAGAAGTGGCAAGAATACACAGAGGAACTGTACAAAAAAGATCTTCATGACCCAGATAGTCACAATGGTGTGATCACTCACCTAAAGCAAGACATCCTGGAATGTGAAGTCAAGTGGGCCTTAGGAAGCATCACTATGAACAAAGGTAGTGGAGGTGATGGAATTCCAGTTGAGCTATTTCAAATCCTAAAAGATGATGCTGTGAAAATGCTGCACTCAATATGCCAGTACATCTGGAAAACTCAGCAGTGGCCACAGGACTGCAAAAGCTCAGTTTTTATTCCAATCCCAAAGAAAGGCAATGCCGAAGAATGCTCAAACTACCGCACAATTGCACTCACCTCACATGCTAGTACAGTAATGCTCAAAATTCTCCAAGCCAGGCTTCAGCAATACATGAAGTGTGAACTACCAGATGTTCAAGCTGGTTTTAGAAAAGGCAGAGGAACCAGAGATCAAATTGCCAACATCCGCTGGCCCATAGAAAAAGCAAGAGAGTTCCAGAAAAATGTCTATTTCTGCTTCATTGACTACGCCAAAGCCTTTGACTGTGTGGAAAATTCTGAGAGAGGTGGGAATATCAGACCACCTGACCTGCCTCTTGAGAAATCTGTATGGAGGTCAGGAAGCAACAGTTAGAACTGGACATGGAACAACAGACTGGTTCCAAATAGGAAAAGAAGTACGTCAAGGCTGTATATTGTCATTCTGCTTATTTAACTTATATGCAGAGTACATTGTGAGAAACGCTGGGCTGGAGGAAGCACAAGCTGGAATTAAGATTGCCAGGAGAAATATCAATAACCTCAGATATGCAGATGACACAACCCTTATGGCAGAAAGTGAAGAAGAACTAAAGAGCCTCTTGATGAAAGTGAAAGAGGAGAGTAAAAAAGTTGGCTTAGAGCTCAACATTCAGAAAACAAAGATCATGGCATCTGGTTCCATCATTTCATGGCAAATAGATGGGGAAACAATGGAAACAGTGACAGACTTTATTTTTGGGGGCTCCAAAATCACTGCAGATGGTGACTGCAGCCATGAAATTAAAAGACACTTGCTCCTTGGAAGGAAAGTCATAACCAACCTAGACAGCATATTAAAAACAGAGACATTACTTTGCCAATAAAGGTCCATCTAGTCAAGGCTATGGTTTTTCCAGTAGTCATCTATGGATGAAAGAAAGCTGAGTGCCAAAGAATTGATGCTTTTGAACTGTGGTGTTGGAGAAGACTCTTGAGAGTCCCTTGGACTGCAAGGAAATCCAACCAGTCCATCCTAAAGATCAATCCTGAGTGTTCATTGGAAGGACTGATGTTGAAGCTGAAACTCCAATACTTTGGCCACCTGATGCAAAGGGCTGACTCATGTGAAAAGACCCTGATGCTGGGAAAGATTGAAGGCAGGAGGAGAAGGGGTTGACAGAGGATGAGATGGTTAGATGGCATCATCGACTCAATGGACACGAGTCTGGGTAAACTCTGGGAGTTGGTGATGGACAGGGAGGCCTGGCGTGCTGCGGTTCATGGGGTCACAGAGAGTCAGACATGAATGAGCGAATGAACTGAACTGAACTGAACTGTGCACTAGGTATAGTTTCTAGAAGATGCATCTGTGAACAGGCACAACATTCCCGCTTCGTGGCTCTTATATTTTGGCAGAGGAGTCGGACAGTACACAAATAGGTACATGAGCACATGTTTGAATGTGAGTGACATGAAGAAAACTAAGCAGCCCAGGGCAGACAGGGTAAATGGCTTTCCTGACTCCTCTTTTTGCTTCCTTTGGTGAGTCTTTCTGTATACCAGATGCCAGAAAACTAAATGCTCCACTTCTTAGAGTCTTGCCCAGGAGCTCAGAAGTTCCCTTGCTGTAGAATCAAAGACTCCAGAGATACTGTACTGGGGCATCATCCCATTGTGTTGAGCCTGGTTCCATTATTGGACAAGGAGCTTCTGGAAGTCAGGCACTTACAGTGGTCCACTAGCCTGGCACACTGAAGGCACATATGAAATACCTGTTGAGGGAATGGCTCCATCTAAAACAGACTACCTCACCTAAACATGAGATCTGTCTGGTAGAGATGAGAGAAATTCAGAGAATGCGGACATGGGGGCAAGTTACCCATTGGATGGTAAATGCTAGGAGGCCCCGGGAATACTGTATTAGTGAAAGAGAACCTATTGCTTGTTCTTTAGCAGTGGCAGGAGTTTGGTAAAAATGGTGAGTGCTAAGAAATATTTTTCTAGTATCTATGCATGGAGGAACTAGAACTGGCAGAAAAGGAGTGGGGGGTGAGGTGAAAATACTGAATCTAGATGGTAGAAAGGTAACAGCTAAAGGAAGAGGAAGGTTAGAGCAGAGGCCACAGAGTGAGTGAAGTCGCTCAGTCATGTCTGACTCTTTGTGACCCCATGGACTGCAGCCTACCAGGCTTCTCCGTCCATGGGATTTTCCAGGCAAGAGTACTGGAGTGGGGAGCCATTTCTTTCTCCAGAGGATCTTCCTGACCCAGGGATCAAACCCGGGTCTCCTGCACTATAGGCAAATGCTTTATCATCTGAGCCACCGCAGAAGACCTGGCAAAAAGACTGACTTGTGAGCTTACTCACTGAGGGACAAGAAGGAGGTGGGCCGTGTTGGAGAAAGTCAGAAACCGAGTGTTAGTTTGAAAGAAGCTGAATGTTCTGATTCCAGTGCCGATATTCCCCGGGAGGAACTGGGAGCAGATATGCAGAGGTGCCACCATCTTGGTTAGAGGCAGTGACTCAGGAAACGCAGAGTCAGGTGGCTGTTAGGAGAACTGGCTCCCAGGCCAGGCAGACTGGTGTGATATTGCCAAGCACAGGCTGTGTGAGCCTGGATGAATGACCTAACTTCTCTGGGCTTCATTAATACAGGTTTTAGTGGGGAGGGGAAGTAGGTGAGTGAATATATAGAAAGGTCTTGAAAGTTAACTACTGTTAATGTTATCTTTAGATAGCACTGAGTGAGCAGCATTTCAGGGCGAGGGGTATAGGAGGGAGAGGGGCTGAGGTCCAAGGAGAAAGCACTTTAATGACTACCTCTTAAAACAAGTGGGCCATTGGGTTGGCCTTGGAAATACTTTAGATGTCCTGAGCATTTTGATATGAGAATATTCCTCATCAAAATGAGATATGCCTATATAGCATAGCTTAAGATAGCTGGGGATCTGACTTATTTAAGTCTATTATGGAAGGGAAAAGCCCAAAAAAAGGTTAAAGAAAAAAAAAAAGCATTAGGCAGAAGGGAATTTGGCATTATTTAAATATGACACTGGGCTTCCCTGGTGGCTCAGATAGTAAAGAATCTGTCTGCAATGTGGGAGACCCGGCTTCAGTCCTGGGTTGGAAAGATCCCCTGGATAAGGGGATGGCAACCCACTCCTATACTCTTGCCTGGAGAATTCCATGGACAGAGGAGCTTGGCGGGCTACAGTCCACAGGGTTGCAAAGAGCTGGACACGACTGAGTGACTAACACTTCTTTCACTTTCAAATATGACATTACTCTGCTGCTACTAAAGAAAATCTTTTAACATTGTAAAAAATAATTAAAGGTGTGAGAATAAGCCAGTGATTCAAGGTGGTGTGCCTAACTCAAGAAGACAAGGGGCAGATTCCAGCTTTCCTGGCTCTTGTGACCAGAGTAGGAATATGGTATTTTTAAATCTCATTTTAAAGTGTTAGTTGAAAAAAACAATCCCTGTAAAAGATAGGCACTGGGCTTATCCATTACGTACATGAAAACCTAGCATAACAGGACTGACACAAAGAGAAACCCTGACTTACACTGCAATGGCTTTGTACGGTCCATCTCAACTCGCCTGTTCTTTCCCAACCCTTCAGGATGTCTAAAATAGAACCACAAGCAAGGGGTGAATTCAGACACAAGATACACCTTTACTTTTAGCACACTTAGAACATTTTATTTACCAAACTATATAATGAAATGAGAGCCTAAACATAAAATCTCCAGGATGTCAACATGTCAGTGGCATAGACAATTATTCAGCAGATAAGTCTTTAGAAATTGACGAGGATAATATGCTCTAAAAATATTGTCAATGAACTCTTTTGTGCAATAGATAAAACTTGTAATTTTATACATATTCTGTCCCTTTTAGTTGTGTCTAGAATAATATAATTAAGCATAAGATCTCTCAATACTTATGTCAATTGAGACTAAGATTGAGGATTCCTTTGTTCCTTTATTCATTCAAATAATGTATTATCTCATTTTTAAAAAGATTTCCATGCCGCAGCAATATCATAGAATTCATCACCCAGAAGGTCAGTGGCTGGGGAGGACCCTGGAGATGATATTGCTTTGTAACAACTATGTCCTGGAAATGTTAAGCTCCCTCTCATACCCCAAATGTCCTGGACATGAGAGTAGAACCTCAACAAATAGGGTTAAGCACTAAAGGAAGAAACTATTGGCAACAAAGAGTATCAATCTATATTATTCTTCTATTCATGTAAAACACTGGGCTGGATGAATCACAGGTTGGAATCAAGATGGCCAGAAGCAATATCAACAACCTCAGATGTGCAGATGATACCACTCTAATGGCAGAAAGTGAAGAGGAACTAAAGAGCCTCTTGATGAGGGTAAAAAAGGAGAGTAAAAGAGTTGGCTTAAAACTCAACATTCAAAAAACTAAGATCATGGCATCCAGTCCCATCAATTCATGGCAAATAGAGGGGGAAGAAGAAAAGGTGGAAACAGTGGCAGATTTTAGTTTCTTGGACTCCAAAACCACTGCCAACAGTGAATGCAGCCATAAAATTAAAAGAGGCTTGCTTCTTGGAAGAAAAAGCTATGACCAACCTAAACAGCATATTAAAAAGCAGAGACATCACTTTGCCAATAAGGGTCTGTATAATCAAAGCCATGATTTTTCCAATATTCATGTACAGATGTGAAAGTTGGACCGCAAAGAAGGCTGAGCACTAAAGAATTGATGCTCTCAAATTGTAGCTTGGGAGAAGACTCTGGAGAGTCCTTTGGACAGTAAGGAGATCAAACTAGTCAATCCTAAAGGAAATCAATCCTGAATATTCATTGGAAGGACTGATGCTGAAGCTGAAGCTCCAATACTTCGGTCACCTGATGGGAAGATCTAACTCACTGGAAAAGACACTGATGCTGGGAAAGATTGAGGGCAGGAGTAGAAAGGGTCAACAGAGGATAAAATGGTTAGATTGCATCACCAACTCAAAGGACATGAGTTTGACGAGTTTGAGCAAATTCTAGGAGATAGTGAAGGACAGGAAAGCCTGGTGGATTCCAGTCCATGGGATCACAAAGAGTCAGACACGACTTAGCGTCTGAACAACAAATTATTCTAATCCTTCAGAGTCCATGCCAGAGGATGATGGAACCCTATAAAGAAACAGATGTTATGACTCTTCTATAAAAGAAAATTGAATTGCCTGTATCTGTTGTTCTAATGATACATTTTATCATCCAAACTTTGCTCTCAATGACATAATTGGCTGACCTCTCTTCTCATGTGTCTTAAAGAACGTCATAGAGGAACTATTTCAACTTTCTAATCTGGTTTCAAAAACATTTCAGTTGATTAGCTGGGAGCTACTGCCTACTCTCTGAATAGACATATCCCTCTGAGCAGAGCTACAGGCAGGTGAGGTGACGGCCAGGTCAGCGGGTGGGTGGGGAAGGTGACCTCCCCTCCATGTTCCTCCTGTAGTCAATGTCTTTGAGCTCCCCAGAAGTAATCAAAACTTGTATCTGCCCTTTTGTTGCTATTTTTGTTTTAGTCCCTCAGTCGTGTCCAACTCTCCAATCCCGTGGACTGTAGCCTGCCAGGCTCCCCTGTCCATGGAATTTCCCAGGCAAGAATACTGGAGTGGGTTGCCATTTCCTTCTCCAGGGATTGAACCCGCATCTCTTGAGTCTCCTATATTAACAGGCGGATTCTTTACCATCGAGCCACCAGGGAAACCCTGACTTCTGGACTACCTTCTCCCTCCTGAATTCCATTCTCTCAAGCCCTTGTTTATTCCTGTCAACTATAATAGCTAGTTTCATAGGGGAGTTATAGAACGTCAAGCTGAAAGGGCTATGGAGGCCATGCAGTGCTCTCATATTACAGACCAACTCCTTTCCGTGCCAAGGGTCAGTGCTTCATCTGAAGGGATCTGTTTTCTGAAAGAAATTTCCAGGCTTCGGTTTACACCAGCAGGAAGGATATTTTCCAGAAACTACTGTCTATCTCACCTCCTCATGTAATAGTCGCCCCTTCTCCCTCAGGATCTAGCATAAAGCTGGTTGCCATAGTAGCCACCTAGCCTGTCTTCAATTTGGGCTCTAGAGGAAGTACTGACTAGAGGCTGTAACAAGGCATGTTTACAGTGAAGCTAAACACGAGCATATGCGCAGACAATAGGCTCTCCTCTGTGTGGATATGCATTTATTAATATGACAGCTCTCAGAAGGCATTAAATATTAAATCTAAGTATAATTAATTGCAAGCATTTTAAAGCATTTGACTACATCAGGCATGGTGGTGATATAGAGTTGGTGGAGATGCGGATTGGTGAAATCGTCTGGAGGATGGCCACCCACTCCAGTGTTCTTGCCTAGAGAATTCCATGGACAGAGGAGCCTGCCAGGGGACAGTCCATGGGGTTGCACAGAGTCAGACATGACTGAAATGACTAAGCACACACACGCACAGGGTGGCTTCTACGAAAACTACAAATACGCAGGCCCTTTGACCTAGCAGCCCTGCTTTTGGCAATCTACCCTGGAAATAATCTTACTTGGGTACAAAGAAGCATGTAGAAAGGTGGTCACTATGCCTGACTTACAGCAAAGAACGACTAGAAACAACTGTTTAATATGTGCATCAATGAATAAGGGTTAAATTAACATAGAATAGTATGCAGCCGTTAAAAACAGGATGGGGTATATCTATACGTGGTCGCCTGGAAAGAACTCTAAGACATATTTAGTGGAAAAAACAAGTTGCAGAATAATATGTAGACTATGATATCATATCTACTTTAAAAAGGCCTGTATACATCTTGGTATATCATTGCACATCCATCTGGATGTGAAAACTTGAAAAATAATGTGGATGATTATATTCAAACTGATGACCAAGGTTACTTATAGAAAGAGGAGTGGAATTGGAGAAGGGGAGACATCAAGAGGAACTCGTGTCTTTACCTGTACTGGTTAAATTTGGTTCAATAGGCTATATTCATATATCACAAGTGTTATAAACTGAATTTTACATTTAACTTACCTTTCTTTAGGGAACTAGAGGCCTAGCCCCAAATTGACTTGCTTATTTATTTCTATAGCTCGAGCCTCCACTAAAGATTTTCTTCCCTCAAATCCTCTTCCCCCAACCCACACAATTTGGAACTGATACACAATTGTATCACATCCTTGTTGTGGAGACAAACATGAGGGTGTAACACTAACCTTTTCATAAATGTTTCCTTTTTTCATCAGTTCCTGGTGTTAATCCATAGAGAAATGAGTTGTGTTTCTGCTAAAGTCCAGGGGGAAAAAACTCAAATCCAAAAAATACCACTACTAATAAATAAAACCAAGGGGACAGAATTCCTTATCAACAGAAAGTTATGCTTCCACTAGGACATGGCTTTCTCACAGGCCTCAGTTATCAGATATTTCTGGACATTCTTTCCAAGAAATGTAAAAGGACACAAGTTTCAAATGGAATGATTCTTTTACTGACTTTAAATTTAATTCTCTTTTTCTTTCTCCAAACTTCCACTTATAGAGAGACCCATGAGAACTGTAATACTCTTCTTTTTTTTCAAGAAGGAATCACGAGCTTGGGATTTCTACATCAAACATCTTGTCTTATTCTTCTCTTAAATTATTAAGTTAACCGGATTTTAAAAGCAAATCCTGCCTCCTTCCTTTTTTTTTTTTTTTTGTTATTTTTTAATTTGGCAGAGTGGTGGTGGGGGGCGCCTGAGGACAGTCCCTGTGAGCCAAATGTGGCATCCTTTTAAAATCATCTTCTAGATCTTATCAAGAGAAAATAAAGCCTATAAATTTAGAATGATTAATTATAGTGGAAAAGTGGAATATGTTACTTGTAAGAAGTTGAAAATAGGTTGCATGCCTGTTTTAAAAGCATAGAAAATTGTCCCAGGCAGCTAACACAGAATCTCTTGTTTTTGGCCACACTGTGTGGCATGTGGGATCTTAGTTCCCCAAACAGGGATCAAACATGCACCCCCTGCCTTGGAAGGGCAGACTGTCAATCACCAGGGAAGTTCTGGAATCTCCTGGACTGGGACTTAGGGATCTGAACTTTTACTGCCATAGTTGGTTATGATGGTCATAGCCAGGTCCCATGCTGGTGTAAAATTCAACTTCAAATGAGTGATTATCCCCCATGGATATCATAGGTTTCTCTTAGAAGAATTTTAAAGATATTCTCAAGTCTCATAGGAAAATATTAAAAAATTTTTTTCACTTTAAAATAAATATATTCAATTGAGTACTTTTACAAGATTAGGGAGGCTGTGTTTCAAAATTACTAAATGCTAGGGTATTTCAGTTCTAAAAAGGTCGAGAATATCTGCCCCTTAAAAAAAAAACATTGATGTATAAACCTCAAATTCATTATTCCTTCTTTAACAAAGAGAAAGGAGTATCATCATTCTCATGATAATTGGAACTACAAATGACTTACCATGACAGTGCCTATGATTAAAGTCATGAGCAGTCACTACAGTTTTCAGCCCTCAACTCAAAAATATTACATATGTGTCTGTAGTTTAACATAATCCAGATGCTTATTTTTATTTTCTTGACAATCTTAAGAATTAAAACAGGCTCCCATCCTTTAAAAATCTTCATTTAATATGCATCAGAGCCTTCCAGAGTAAAGGATCAGCACTGTTACTCTTCAGAATGCAGGGACTGTTTTTCTTTGACTCTTAGGTATTTACGGTAGGAGAGCTGGGAGGAACAGGAAAGTACTCATCAGAGGAGAAGGGTAATAATCTTCAGGATGAAAATGGCTGGGACATGTCATGCTCAGCAGGTTTGAAGACACCCTTCTTGTTTTCTCATTATTCTCGTTTGAATCTTGTCTCACTGGTAGAGTGTCCAGCCTGTGAAAACTGCTCACTGTGTCCTGATGTTTATGAGTGTTCTCGTACTGGGCAGCAAGGGAATCCAGCTGCCAGAGCTGTGCTGGCCTTTGCACTGTTCTTACGGGCTCTTCTCTTCTTAACTACATATATTTGATCTCTCAGCTAGAAAAAAATCTTGGCAAATTGCACTATAATAATCATTTCCCACCTTGGCTCACCATGCAGAGAAAGAGCTGCTGTAATGATGGACCCACAGTTCAGTCAAGGATGGCCATTTGGAAAAAGCTCTCCATTTACAGGGAAACCACCAGACAGAAGCCAGGTGTCCCTTCATTATTCAGAGCGAGCTCTGACCTTCATGCACCTGTGACAAACTCAAATTCCCTTAGGGATTAAGACTGCAACTATATCAATTCTCTCTAGATAAATCTATTAACTCAGTATACCTTCAGTGCAAATCAAGAAAGTGAGGGGTGTGTGTGTGTATGCATATGTAAAACTTCACAATTTGATTCTAAAACTTCTACGGGAGAGCAAAGAGTTAAGAGAAACCAGCAAAAAGCTGAAGCTGGACAAGGTTCATTATACAGATTTAGTAATGAAGACAGTGTGGTATTGGCATAGGGAGAAACCAAAGAATGAAATGAAAGCAGAGAGCCTGTGAACTGTCAGGCACATCATAGAAACTTGATACTCAACCAAGATGATGCTGAAATTCAGTGTGGAGAGGATGAACTAATCAGTAAGTGGTATTTGGACATAATCAGTATAAAACTTGATTCCTATACAATTTATCATATGCAAAAATTCAGAGATATTTCCCAAATATGAAAAAACAAAATTCGAAAATTTTTTAGAAAAAAAGGAGAGATACCATGCATGCGTATGTGTGTGCTAAGCTGCTTCAGTCGTGTCTGATTCTTTGCAACCCTGTGGACTGCTAACCCTCCCAGGCTCCTCTGTCCATGGGATTCTCCGGCCAAGATTTTGAATTCTGGATCTTCCTGACCCATGGACTGAACCTGCATCTCCTGTAACTCCTGCATTNCCTGAGAGGTACTAGGGAGGCAAGATAATTTAAAGCATTAATGAGTTTCATATACATGCACAGAATCATATTTCTTTTGACCCTAAAACCCATCACCTTCCAGGTGTAGAGTGTCAAAAGGTAGACTCTGAGGATTCTCAAGAGATTGAAAGCAGCAGTGGCAGAGGTAGACGTCCAGTCTTCTTGCCTAGAGAAAGGCCCCTGGGGTGGGGATGTCTGGGGAGAAGGAGAGAACCCTCGGATACGTCTGTAGGTTATAGAACAAAGGGCGTCTATGCTTCCCCTCTCAAGTGAGCCCAGGGGAGCAGAAGCCCCAGGGCNGGATTCTCAAGAGATTGAAAGCAGCAGTGGCAGAGGTAGACGTCCAGTCTTCTTGCCTAGAGAAAGGCCCCTGGGGTGGGGATGTCTGGGGAGAAGGAGAGAACCCTCGGATACGTCTGTAGGTTATAGAACAAAGGGCGTCTATGCTTCCCCTCTCAAGTGAGCCCAGGGGAGCAGAAGCCCCAGGGCTGTGTCAGACATCAGAGGAGGTCACAGCTTCCCATGGCCCCAGACTGCATGTGGCCCAGAGGGGCCGGGCCATCAATGAAGCCCTGAACAGACTCACAAGAGCCCCCTGGGCCCTTGGTCAAGGGCAGCGGAAAGCCTCTCTTGGCCTAAGGAAGTTCAAAGAGACTCAGAGAGATAGAGAGCTTGGCCAGAAAAGCCTTGCAAACAGCTACCTGTCGGGGACTTGTGGACTGACAGCGGGGATCCTGTGGAACAAGGATGCTACAGGGGTGCCTTCAGGGACAGACAGCATGTGGAGCACGGGCACCAGCCTTAGATAAGACCTGGGAGAAAGGTGGGAGGGTGTAGAATTGCCAGACAGAAATTTCCACCATGCAGAGCAATAGGAGCACATACACCAATGAAGAGAGCTAAGAAAAAAAAAAAAAACACACACACACACACACAACAATAACTAAGCCTGCATTTGTTAGATACCCAAATGTGTACATTGATAAAATCAAAACCCACCCCAAGAGGTGGTTTTATTTGTTTGATTAATTGACTGACTGACTCATTCCTTCCCTTCNTTGCCAGACAGAAATTTCCACCATGCAGAGCAATAGGAGCACATACACCAATGAAGAGAGCTAAGAAAAACACACACACACACACACACACACACACACACACAACAATAACTAAGCCTGCATTTGTTAGATACCCAAATGTGTACACTGGTAAAATCAACCCATAATGGATGAGTCTAATTTATAACTAACCCACCCCAAGAGGTGGTTTTATTTGTTTGATTAATTGACTGACTGACTCATTCCTTCCCTTCTTTTCTTCCTCTCTGACCTACCAAACAGACAGGTACTCTGCTGAGGACTAACAAGTCTTGCTTGCTTGCTTATTCATTTCTCCATTCATTGATTGATTCATTTGTTTAGCTAGCTGTGCCTGGTTTTAGTTGCAGCAAGCAGAATCTTTGATCGTTGTTAGGGCACGTGGGATTTTAGCTGCGTCGTGCTCTTGGTTGCAGAATATGGGATCTAGTTTCTTGACCAGGAATTGAACCTGTGTCCCCTGCATTGGGTGCACAGAGTCTCAGCCACTGGACTACCAGGGAAGTCCTGAGCAATGCTTTAAAAAAAAAACAAAAAAAAAAAACACAGACTTCAAATATGTGTTTTCTGCCCTCAGATTTATTAATTTAGTTAGGAGAGGAAGAGGCAGGGGGATGCAGAAATAGAGACACTGAAACTAAATCTAACACGATTTGGTAAGGACTGTGATGAAAGTGCACACAGTGTGGTCTAGGAGCACAGAGGAAAGCTTACTAGTCCGANGTGTCCCCTGCATTGGGTGCACAGAGTCTCAGCCACTGGACTACCAGGGAAGTCCTGAGCAATGCTTTAAAAAAAAAAAAAAAAAAACAGACTTCAAATATGTGTTTTCTGCCCTCAGATTTATTAATTTAGTTAGGAGAGGGAGAGGCAGGGGGATGCAGAAATAGAGACACTGACAACTAAATCTAACACGGTTTGGTAAGGACTGTGATGAAAGTGCACACAGTGTGGTCTAGGAGCACAGAGGAAAGCTTACTAGTCCAAGATTCGAAGTCTCTGAAAACTGATGACTCCCTTCTATCCGACCAGTACTCTTAGGAAAGCTACCTTAAGCTGTCATCCACTCAGTCACATGGAAAATCTGAGGATCAGTTGTGGCAGAAACCTCGTCTGCATACTGGCTCTCCAAGGGGACCCGCCACATTTTTCAGCCTCCCTTGTGGTTAGCAGAGGCCATGTGACTAATTCTTGCCAATAGGCTACGAGAAGGGGGACTCCTATGACCATCCAGCTCAGCTTTCCTCTGTCCCTCCCATGGTGCCTGTGGAGCCTTCTTATTCCAGGTGGTGTGGCTTCAAGATGTCTGAGCCTTCATCGTCCTGAATCTTTAAGAAAATGTGTGGGAAAGAGACTCCATTGAGCCATAGTCAACATGTACTATGAGCAAGAAATAAGTTCTTGATTAAGTCCCTTAACTTTTGGGGTTATTTTGTTACTGCAGCAAAACTCAGAATATCCTGACCAATAGTAAGAATGATGATGGATTAAAAGGGGGAGCTGGGTTATTGAAACGCATTCCAAAACTGTTCAGAGGAAAAGGGGCTTTGCTCCTAGGTGACCAGTCTTTTAAGAATAATCTCCTGAAAGAGATGAAAGCGACAGAGAGTAAGCAGTGTGTTCTCTTCACTTAGAGCTGATACTTGGATATAGGTTCAGACGTTAAGCTGGTAAAGAGAAGCCTGAACAGAAGACAAGAGGGCACAGAAGATAAGAGGGAGGCAGGAAAGCCACATTTCTGAGTTCTCTGTCTGTCTAGGTAACAGTCAAAGCCATTCCCTACCCCCAGCCTCTCCTACCCGTCTACCCCAGATGGTCCCATGCGGGACCCAGACAGTAAGGCACCCCCATCAGGGACCTCTCGGGGGGCAGTCTCAGGGTAGTTGCGCCTTTCTCTGCAGGCCCCTAATGTCTACTGAGAGAATGACTAGCTTAAGAGCTGACGCCTTTGAAAGGGTAGTAACTCCTGAGAGGGAAACAAAGAAAACAAACTAAGCAAGGCCAGTGTAACTTCACCCTGGAATAAGGTTTCTTTTCCCCACTCCCATACTAAACATAGACTTTAAAATATTTCCATTACTACTGCAGCAGTTAATTTAAAAATATCTTTTGAAATAAGCAGTAACCACATATGGGTAACATGTAGGTGAAGCGGGTGTCAGGGAGCTGCTCGACAGACTGCTGAAGGCATTTTTCTTTCCTGATATGTGACTCATGATTTAGTGTGGAACAGGAGGGTTTACAGCTTTACAATCTGCTAGTGATAAGGGGACCCATGTTGGAAACAGGTCCATTAGAAAAACGATAATCCTTTCATGCCCCTAAATGCTACTCAAATTCTCCCTGGCTTTTTCCCAGATAAAAATAGAAATCTTCATGTGTTCCCTGGGAAAGTCACCAAGTAGCAGGGAATGGGTGATAAAGTGACAGCTGGCATCCTGAAATCTAGCATAAGTATTTTTTTAGTAACTGTAGAACAGTAGCAAAGTGCTCACAGTTTTATCATGTCCCACAGGGCTGGCAAGCTCCTCCACTGGTTTGGTTGAACATAAGGGCCTGGTGGACAAGTAACACCACCACAAACAACAGCGACAACTACAGCAACAGCTACATCATCTGAGATCTTGTAAAGCGCCAGGCCCTGAGCTCTACCCATCACCTCCAGTCCTCACAGACAGCTCTCGAGGGGGTTACTATTATTATTACCGCCCCCACCTGGCAAATGAAAACCCTAAAAGCAGTCATTTCATGACATTAGTTTACAACCAGAGAGTGGTGAAGAATGTGTGTCCAGTTGAGTTTGGTTTGTACCCTCGAGACCTGGAGTCAATATATGCCCATAGCTGTGACATGGAATCTCTCAGCATAGTCAGCCTTGGGTAGAATAGATATGAAGGAAGGAGACTCCTAGTCTACCACCTAAAGAAGTTTGTGACAGTGATGAATACCAATCCTGCAGCTATGAATACCTCCCTTCTAAAAATAAAGGCACAGGGTTTTCTTGGTGGCTCAGTGGTAAAGAATCTGCCTGCCAAAGCAAGAGACAGGGGTTTGATCCTTGGCCCAGGAAGATCCCACACGCTGCAGAGAAACTAAACTCGTGTGCCTCAACTTCTGAGCCTGTGCTCTAGAGCCTGGGAGCCGCAAGTACTGAAGCCCATGCACTCTGGAGCCCGTGCTCCGCAACAACAGAAGCCCCAGCAATGAGAAGCCGCAACAACAGAAGCCCCAGCAATGAGAAGCCCGTGTACCCCAACTAGGGAGCAGCTCCCACTTGTTGCAACTAGAGAAAAANCCTGTGCTCTAGAGCCTGGGAGCCGCAAGTACTGAAGCCCATGCACTCTGGAGCCCGTGCTCCGCAACAACAGAAGCCCCAGCAATGAGAAGCCGCAACAACAGAAGCCCCAGCAATGAGAAGCCCGTGTACCCCAACTAGGGAGCAGCTCCCACTTGTTGCAACTAGAGAAAAACCCACACAGCAACAAAGCAAAGCCAAACATAGATAAACTTATTAAAAGACATGGAAGCTGGGGGAGGGCAGATGGCCTCACCAAAGCCACATACCCTAAGTGTGGAGAGGGTCATGCATGTCTTCAGTGCACCAAGTGAGTCCTGGGGTGAACCTCCCATGGAGTCACGGTCAGTGCCTGCCTGACGGGAGTCACATGTGTGAGCTGGGAAAGTCCTTTCTACTCTCAGCGTGCTGGTTCCCTCATGCAAGAGACAGGGTTTGTGAGGGATGAATGAGAAGATGACGGTGAAAGGTTTTGTAAGTCTCAGACGCTGCATACATGTGAGATCAAAGAAGTGGAAGGTGGTGGTAAAATGCCAAATATAAATAAAATCCTCAAGCAGGTAATTACTGATGAATTTATATTAGAGCTTATCCAGAAATGCAGTTTCATCCAAGTCAACAAGAGCTGGGCAGGCGGGGCAGGAGTGTTTGATGAGTGATAACAGTACAGTCTGCAGCAATGGACCTATGGGCACTGCTGACTACTCCACTATTAGGTCAACTTTTTTTTTCTTTGTCTTATTTGCATTAAAAAAAACCCCCACATGTTCTTTTTTTTAAAAAATTGAAGTAGTTGATTTAGAATGTGTGAGTTTCAAATGTATAGCAAAATGATTCAAATACACACACACACACACATATATATATACATTCTTTTTCAGATTCTTTTCTATTATAGGTTATAAGATATTGAATAGAGTTCCCTGTGCTATTAGGTCCCTATTGTTTAGTTTATACATAGCAGTGTGTATCTGCTAATTTCAAACTCCTAATTTATCCTTCCCCCACGCCCATTCCCCTTTGGTAACCATAAATCTGTTTTCTATGTCTATGAATCTATTTCTGTTTTGTTAATGAATTCATTTGTGTGATCTTTTTTTTTAAGATTCCACATATAAGTGGTATCATATGGTATTTGTCTCTCTCTGTCTGACTTACTTCACTCTATATGACAGTCTCTAGGGTTCATTCATGTTGCTGTAAATGGCATTATTTCATTCTTTTTTTCATGGCTAAGCATTATTTCATTATGGGCTTCCTTGGTGGCTCAGTGATAAATTCCTCCTACCAAGGCAGGATTTGTGGGTTCGATCCCTGAGTCGGGAAGATCCCCTGGAGAAGGAAATGGTAAACCACTCCAGTGTTTTGCCTGGGAAGTACCATGGGCAGAGGATCCTGGTGGGCCACAGTCCATGGGGTTGCAAAAAGAGTCAGATACAGCTTAGCAACTAAAACAAACAACAAAAAATTATTACATTACAGGCATTTGGTCAAACATTCTGTCGTGTAGTGGTTAAGACCACTGACTCCTGAGCTAAGCTGTCTGGGTTCGAATCCCAGTTCTGCCACTTGCTGGCTGTGTAACGGTGGGCAAGCTCCCTGATCTCTCTGTGCGTCTGTCCCCTCATCACAGAGGGGGACCCCCAAGTACCCATGTCATAGGGCTGCTGTGAGGATCACGAGCAAGAACGGGAGCGGTGCCTAGCACAGAACACTGCTTGCAAAGCGGGAGCTGTTCATGTGTCCTTTGTCTGCTCTGGATGGTTAACCAGCTTTCTGTCACCATCAAGCCTCAGCGACATGTCCTCAGGGCATGTGGCTATGGCCCCGTGCCTCTGGAAACTTACGGTTATAACCTAAATGTGAACAAATTCACTTGTACCCTAAGAAATGGCTGTTTTGGTAAGTCAAAAAAGTGGGGGGGGGAATCCCCAATTTCATATTCTTCAACCTAACACACATAAGCAAACAGAGGTAAAGCTTGGAAAAGCAGGGGAGAAAACGGAACAAGCAGTCTAACAAAAATCAGAAAGGGAGAGTCAGATGAAATGTAAAATAACCACGGCTTACACAGCTGCATCAGTATCAAAGAAATGTATAAATTAAGTGCAGGATCTAATCATGTCCGTTAAGCACAGACATTAGCTCAAGGGGCTGGTGGGTATGCAGATGTACATGTGTGACTAAGAAGTGGGAAGAGGAGGGCTTTTTTTTAAGGCCATGAAAGAGACACGGAAGGGAGCCAGGGAGCTCGTTCCTATGTGCACGGCCGCACACGCCTCTTGCACGCGCCGCTTTTCTTCTCTGCTCCTTTGGGTCCACAAAGGAGATTCTCACCCGCCCTCTTCACCCACCCCTCCTGCTCCACCCACCCTTCCTGCTCCTGACGTCAAGCCTCCTCCCACGCTGTACCCTCTCCTATTCCCTTCCATCCCCTCTCTCTGACTAAGGCAGCCTGTTGGGGAGGAAGCAGAGAGCAGATACATGGCCCGGCTTCAGGGATTCTCCCTTTGCACTTGTACTAGGCAGGAGGGAATAGGGCAGTAGGTTTCAGCACCGGCAAGAGGTCATGCCAGCATCTTTTTCTTCCTTTATCGCACTGCTCTTCATTCTGTCAAATTTTCCAAGTCCCACTTCCTAGCAGCAAAATATCTGACCAAACATAAGAAATCAGATCCCAGAGGCTCCAGGTGAAAGAACTAATATTATTGTTGTTGCTAAATTATTTGCTAAATATTTATTACTGCTGCTGCTGAGTCGCTTCAGTCATGTCGATTCTGTGCGACCCCATAGACGGCAGCCCACCAGGTTCCCCTGTCCCTGGGATTCTCCAGGCAAGAATACTGGAGTGGGTTGCCATTTCCTTCTCCAATGCATGAAAGTGAAAAGTGAAGTGAAGTTGCTCAGTCGTGTCCAACTCTTAGCAACCCCATGGACTGTAGCCTACCAGGCTCCCCCATCCATGGGATTTTCCAGGCAAGAGTACTGGAGTGGGGTGCCATTGCCTTCTCCTAAATATTTACTAAATGACACTAATGTGATAGAACCTATGCTAAGGCCTGTATATCTTTTAGAATATCTACTCTTCACAAAGGTCCTTATAACAGGTGGTATGGTTATCCCCATTTGTCATACATGAGAACTCCTTACAGAAGGGGTAAGTGACTGGCTTTAGGAGCCACCATTGGTAGGTGACAAAGCTGAGCGCTCAACCAGGCAGCTGAACTCTGCAGCCGCTGCTCTTAGCCTTACTCTAAATATCACCAAGAATTGGTCTCATTTTGCTATAACCTTGTAGGTCATTCATCAGAAAATTCTGGCAGCAAACTCTGCCTTGGGATTGGGAACAGAAAACATACTTAACATACACAAAAGTAGAAAAACATGATTTTCTGTAACGGTATTCCAGGACAAAGGCAGTGGGCGACCACGATGATTCAGGACTGAGAAAAGCAGTCCTTGTATTGCCTGAAATCGAACGCTGAATTCAAGTAAAGGCAGCTACTTGATGGAGAAAACACCTCCCAAGGACAGGTGACCGATTGTGTTAAGCCAGTGTCCCACAACAGGTTGAGATACCTAGTGCTGTGGTCAGTGACACCATGGGGACTTCAGATGTGCTGGTCAAGTGAAGGTGATACGGGGGTCCCAATTTTCCTTCCGGCTTTCGGTTCTCTGAAGTATCACATGAGGGGCCTTGATATAAATTTCTCCACAGCCTGAGTTTAATATCTGGAATAAGCCCAAGACTACCTTTAGGAGCTCAAAGAAGCCCCATTCCTGAAAGCAGTGGCTGTCTCCCCAACAGCACGTCACAATCACCCATCACGTGTGGAAGGAAAAACCTCCTTCCTCTCGGAGAACAGCTAGGGAGAGGCTGCCGAGGGGCCAGAGGAGAATGGAGTGACTTCAGGACAGAAGTCAACGTGACTGCATGAGCTAGGACTCTTGGTCACAAGTGACAGAAACCCAACTTAAAGTATCTAAAGGCAAACAAGGGAATTTATTGGCTCAAGTAACTAAGCCGAAGGAAGGCCAGGTGGCTAGCTGGGTCCTAGGGCAGTGAAACCAGAGCCCACTCTTCCCTCAATGGCTCATTTCTCTTCTCTCTGATGATCAGCTGACGTCTCCTGCAGACTGGCATCTTCCATGAAGCATGAAATGTGGCTGCCAGCAGCTGTCATGAGCCCATCTTCTCAGGTAGGAGGGGAGGCTCTTCATTTCAATTAGTAACATCCCAGACGAGAAATCCAACTGGCCCACTTCTGTGGCCAACAAGGCAGGTATTGTGATAGACAGCCCCAGTAAAATCAGAGGATGAGGATGAGAAACTGCTCACCTAAGTTTCCCAGTAGGGGGACTGGTGTGGGCCAGGCAAAACCACAGATGGCCGCCAAAGGACCTTGCAGTCTTGGATCATCAGGGATCTGCAGTCCCATGCGGAGTTGCCCCAGGGTGACCAGGGGGAAACAATAAAGGGGACGGAGTTGCTGAAATCCTAGCAAACATGGGCTGGAGCGCAGATGAAACCCTCTTTCATACTCCAGTCTTCAGTGCTCTGGGGAACTCACAGCCTGGGAGACTGAAGTCACATAGCGGAAGAGGGCAAGTGGACTACAGACACTCCACAATTCCAGAAACAACTTTAAGCTTCAAATGCAAATGCTGCCCTTCCAGAGGAATGAGACGCAGCCATCCTAGGCCAGCAGGGTTGGCGGATGGGAGGGGCCCAGGGTGGGCTCAGCACCTCCACCTAGGCAATGCAGAGGCCACCGTGACAGCCAGTATGAGAAGCACGCACCTGGATCCGTGTGCAAGTCTATTGACGCGAATAACCCTGTTGCGCCGTGTACACATCAGATGAACATGAAAGCGGCAACATCTGGANTCCACAATTCCAGAAACAACTTTAAGCTTCAAATGCAAATGCTGCCCTTCCAGAGGAATGAGACGCAGCCATCCTAGGCCAGCAGGGTTGGCGGATGGGAGGGGCCCAGGGTGGGCTCAGCACCTCCACCTAGGCAATGCAGAGGCCACCGTGACAGCCAGTATGAGAAGCACGCACCTGGATCCGTGTGCAAGTCTATTGACGCGAATAACCCTGTTGCGCCGTGTACACATCAGATGAACATGAAAGCGGCAACATCTGGAAAAATGTCACCATCTGCCACTCGGAGAGGAACACTGAAAGGATCAGCAGGACAGGAGCGGTATGGGGTCTGAGTTAAAAAAAAAAAAAAAAAAAAGTGTTGGCAGCAGCTGCCAGCTCTCCACTGCCGAGAATAGCAGCCATCCTCCTGACGTGGCAGTTTATGGACGCTCACAAATCCCGGCTGACCCCGCACAAAGGCGGGGGTCCACACACCGAGCGGCTCCAATGGCCATCGCTCATCAAGCACATTCAGGAGCTTTTGTCCCCATCTCTTCTGCAGCCTCACAATGGCCAGCGCGCACCAGGTCCCACCGCAAGAAAGAAAGGGAGGTGGCAGCTCGTGGAGATCTCAGCAGAAGCATTTTCCTCGTGCCTGACTCCTCTGACCTGCTCGTCGTTTGATTTTATCCACAGAGACGAGCTTGCATGTGTGGCTCTTAGTGCTGGCTTAGATGAAACCCCAAACCCGGTGGGGTCATGTGCTCACGTCAGACCAAGGTGATGCTTATATCTTCACGTGTTAATACAAATCTAAGTTAACCAGACCGAACAGGACTCAGCCGGGACTGTTTTTTATTAACTGGCTGGTCACTGCTGTTTTTAAGAGAGAGGGCCGTTAAACCCGACAGACGGCCCCCTTGTGCAGTCAAACAGTAAACGGGATTGTTAAGACTCCGGTTGCCATCTCCAGGCTCTCCTCGGAACACAAGCTCTTTGTACACGAGAAATAAAGTCAGACACAAAGGAGAAAAGGTTCATTTTCTCCTACTGCATCTAAAGTGTTCCTTTAAATTGAAAGGGGCTATTCTGCTCCCCAAGGTGGGAAGGAAAAACAGCGACACTCTGAGTGCAGTGAATAAATACACCGCTACATAAACATTTGATCCCGGTCTGCATGACAAGGTTACGAACTTGTGTTCACATATTAAAATCTGCCTGGGCTCTGGGGCCCTTGTTGATACTGTAAGGGAAGTACCACCAGTTTGTTTATTGCTGTTCAGGAAGGGAATTCACTGGGTTCTTACCCTAGCTGTCTTGGACCAAGTACTTCTCTTGCTTATTGACTGAGGGAGGGGCCCACTGGACCAGGACTGACCTTCGGCATTGACCTTCTATGATGCAGTGACTTTGTTCACGTGCTGGAGAGGTTCTCGTTACCGACCTTTCTTAGTGTTTCACTCCACTGTCAAAAACTGACTTTTGTCTGCTTACCGTCTGAGCCAACATCTTCATGTCTGTGGCAGACTGCCTAGTTCATAGGTACCACAGGCCAAAGGAAAAGCTCCCACATGGGCGGCCTTAACCTGGGGGACAGTGGAGTCTCACGTCAGTCACCCATGTCGGAATTGCGGAATGAAAGCTTGTGTTGGAGCTGTAGAAGAGGGGCTCTGCCCAGCTCTGCGGTACCTCTCTTCCTCCCCAGGGACACTTTGTCAGTCTATCCCGAATGACCCTGGTACCTTTTAGCAACCTCTACAGATAACTAGAGTTCAAACAGGGAAATAATATACCTAAAACGGTACCAATAAGCTGATAATAATACATTAACCAGAACCTATTACATATTAATATTAGGCATGATGCAAAGTGCTCTACGTGTACTATCAAACGTAATCCTCCCCAAAACCCTTGGAAATAGATGACGCTGCCATTCCTGCTTTACTGAATGCAGAACTGAGGCCTACAGAGGTAAAGCCTGTATGGCTGTGTGGTGCCCACAACTACTGACTGAAGTTTCTTCCTGCCTAAAAGCAGGAGGTTGGCTGGGGGTCATATTTCCCAAAATGTGGTATGTGGACCACTGTCCCGAGTCACCAGGGGTGCTTATTGATCTGCAGACTCCTGGCTCCACCCCAGACAGGAATCCCTGGGGGTGAGGCCCAGGAATCCAACAAGAATCCCAGGTGATTCTTAAGCATGTTAAGGTCTGAGAACCGCCCCCCCAAATTTCACCCAGCTCTACTATGATGGCCTATGCTTTCCTTTTGTTAGAGACTCTTCAAGCGTTCCCCTTCCATCCCACCCAGAATTAACCCTTAAATATCCCACACATTTTCTTTAGATCAGCTATGTACAACATGCAATCTTGTTTCATATAAGACACAAGCAAATTCTTTTTTCTCTAAGATGTTTAAACCGTACGAACCAAATTCCTCCCATTTAGAAGGAATGCAAAAACAAGATGACATGACCTTAGCCAAAAGAATTTTCTTAAAGGTATTTTACAAGTAGAAATCCACGCACATATGGAAGTAGTTACTGAGAAGAGTCACTGGACCAAAGAACATAGACAATGATCTCTCTCATTTCTCAGAGAAGGGGGTGGGAGGAGAGAAGGTATTTTTAAATCAACACACACACACACACACACACACACATTCCAATCATACACATAGAAGACACAGGTAACACTGGGCTGTGAGGGAAGAGTGTGAGAGCAAAGAGGCCTTTTTTCACTAAAAACATGTTACCATCAGCCATGGTCTTGACTTTTCCTCCTAATTTATTTCCTTATTTCCCCTAAAAATGCCCTCTTACCTTTCGTTTTCACTTTTCCCTCTAGCTTGCCTTTTGGTCTCTTTATTTTTGTCCTTTCCTGCTGGCATCGAGGTCAGAGTGACAAGAAAGCCTGCACTCAGCCCACCTTGTAATGTCATCATTTTACGGCCCAGCACAAGGATGCAAGACCCCTCAACCGAGGCCTCACCCCTGGCTGACCAAGATGGCCAAATGCCCACATCAATCACGCAGCCACCAGGCTCAGGGGCTGCCCGCTGCTGTGTTTCCACGGAGACGCACATCTGCTTTTTCCATGCACTTCTTCCCTCTTTCTGACAGATACACACGAATGCTAATATTAGCCAGTCACTACCACAACAAAAATTTATTATGTATCAGTTGTGCAAAGCACAGTACCAGGCACAATGAGAAAAAACAAGACACTGCATTAGATGTGGTCTCTCCCTTCAAGGCCCTTAGCACCTAGTTATAGACATGCTCCAGAAAGCAAGCATGGTGGGAGTTCAGGAGTCACAGTGAGTAGGCTGGTTACCAAACAGCCTCCGGGGGAAAGAGGGACCTGGGTCTCGGAGAAGCTGAGGAGAGCTGGCAGAGTACCTGGGGTGGAGGGGATGACTGCAGTCTTCATTCCCACTTCTTCTGGTAACAGTGCCTTGGTCTTCCTTAAACTCACCCTTGGCCCTGTAGTTCAGGTGGGCCTGAACTTGACCTTGCTCATCAAAACCCTATCTATTTGGCCACTATAAGGGTTCAGGATTGAGTTACATGCTCCAGACCAGTCCAATGAGATTGGATCCCGAGACCTTTGCAGGAACCATGGATAAAGAGAACCTCTCCTGTCTTCGTGGCTGTCTGCTAAGAGAATGTAATCCTGGGGCCCCTGTGGCCATTTTACTACTACATGGAGAGGGGTGGCCTGAGAGCAAAGCCATCACAGATGGAAGCAGAACCCACAGAAGTCTCTGTCCTGAGGATGAAGACTGAGGAAACCAGCTCTATACCTGGACCATTCACATCATGTGAGCAGCTGTGTTTTTGTTTTTTCAAGCTAGTTTGGTTGATTAACTTTTTGTCACTATAGGAATAAATGTGTAAGAGTGTTAATGGCAGAGTGGGAAGATGAGTCACATTGGTTGATGTTGTTGAAAGGACAGCTGGAAGAATAAACTGGGGCCAGACTTGGCAGGAGATGGGAGGGAGGCATGGTTACAAAGCTAGGGAATAAGAACTTTATAGCCTATAGGCACGAGAAGCCATGGTGACCTCTGAGAAATGGAATGCTGATGATAGAGGAAATGTTTTAGTAAGGGGTCAGGCATGGGATAGAAGGTGGAACAAGATGAACTCTCTGGTTTCTTCCAATCTTGAGACTGTGCGGTAGATGGCAGTCGCTGGTGATAGTCTGCATCATGGCTTAGAGGGGGTAGGCCTGGAATCCGGGACATTCTCAGGCCATTATCGACAGGCTCGAGGCAGTACTGGAGTGGTGATAGGAATGAGGAGGGGAGACTCAGAATGGCATTGTGAAAGCACTTTGATGACCAGCTGGGGGAGGCAAGGGGAAGAGGAGGCAGGTGATGTGGAGTGCCTGCTCCTCTGAGTCGGGGGGATGCCAGCTCCACTGATGGAAACTAGATGTGGGGCTGGTTTGAAAGTGGGGAGGACTTCTCCCGCCTCAGATTAAAGGGTAGCACTGGGAGGAGAGGGACTGGAGCTCAAAGGGGGCCATAGCTAGTCCCTTACCCCCTCTCTACAGGGTTGAATAAGGTGGCCTCTGAGGTCATGGCCAATTCTACAGCTCCCTGATTCCAGGAGTGAGGCTGGGGTTGCAAATGCAGATTTGGTAGTGAGAGGGAACTCACAGTTCTGAGTGACCTCAGAGGTTCCAACCAAAGCATAAGCTCCAACTGAAGACAGGAACCCCCCTTTCCAGAAATGTTGGCAAATGGCCCTTCACCCCTTCTTTACTCCTGGCACCTCACAAATTCCTAAGGCCATCAAGAGTTTGTCATCAGGTAGCTTTAACACAAAGTGATTCCTTTCATTGAGCTGAAATGGACTTCCCTGTAAACTCAACCCACAGATCGTAGTAGGAATTCCTCTTGAAAGCCATTCAGTTAGGAAGAGCATAGCTGGGCTGCAGAGTGGGATGCCAGAGGCAACTCTCCTTGGCCACACTCTCAAGAAGCGGCAGTATTCTCACCTATTTAAGCAACACGTTAAAATGACAGCCGTATTAAGACTGTGATGTAAACAGTTTAGGGAAAATAGAATGACCACGAGCCACAGTGAGCAAGTAGATGGAAGCTGTATATTCTTGGCCTCTCCTCCCCTTCCTCTAATCAGTGGGTGGAAACTTGCCTCATCCCCAGGCTGGCTTCCAGATGATGAAATGAAGCCTAATCCCTTTTACCCAGAGCAGCCTCTCCAATATTTTACTCGCATGGTCACTGTGAACCTTTCTTTTCCAAATTAATTATCTCCATAGATGATGTAGCTAAAATTCTGAGCTTGGATGAGATCCCCAAAGGAGACAGAGAGACTAAGAGAAGAGCCAAGGCCTCAAATTCACATAAAAGTGACTTGTTTATATACAAGCTCATTGATTTCTGTCTTCACACACACACATACTGGTTTTGCTGAAATCAAGAAGTCACTAAACAAACATGTGCTGGACCAAGTTTAAATCCTCACAGTTATTCCACTGGCTACTAAAGCATTTTAACTACCTTCTATTATTATAAAAAGAACAAATGAATTATCGTAAGCTTGCAAATTATNGGTTTTGCTGAAATCAAGAAGTCACTAAACAAACATGTGCTGGACCAAGTTTAAATCCTCACAGTTATTCCACTGGCTACTAAAGCATTTTAACTACCTTCTATTATTATAAAAAGAACAAATGAATTATCGTAAGCTTGCAAATTATTATTAGAAATGCCCTAGTTACTAATAAAAAAAAAAATTACCAGTGAGATTACTATTGGGATCATATGGGTTCATCTGTTTTCTGATGAACAGAAAACAGCCAAAGAACCTACTTTTCTTTATTGCCATCATTTTTGCTGTTATTTTCTTCTGATGCAATACAAGGTCAGAGGAACAGCAGGAATATTTGGGGTTACTCACCACATTGCTATAAAAATGTTTACATATACTTAATTCTTCTGCACTGAGAATTTGCTGGAAGGTCCTTGAACTGCCTTCTCTTCTCCATTTTTTGAAGCCAGGTTCTACAAGGCACTCTATATTTCTGAGAGTACCCATGACCTTGACATGACATTTTGTCTTTGTGATTTCCTCCCCCAACATTATTGACCTTAGGGTCAAACTACTTCAGATAGAAGTTTCAAGGATAAAGGTATAAACTCAACTGTGTTCAAAAGAGTCTCTATCAAATGAACTCAAATTCTTTCTTTTCTAGCCATGATTATCTATTTGGTTCTCTCAGGAAGAGGGGAAAAGAGCTTCTCTGAGACAGGAATCTCTTCACCAGCCTGATGGGCAATGCCCGTGTCTCTCAGTCAGTCCTAGTTCCTCTCTCCACAAGACATATGGCCAAAAAAATCAGAGGTGATGGGACGAGAAATGGTTGCTCTCTAGTTTCCTAAGTTGGACAAAACAAGAATCTATAAGGACGGAATTTTAAGGTTCCGTTATGTGGTTATCTGAATCGTTAAATACATGGAATGCAAAAAGGTGCATAAGAAAAATTAGACATAAGAGTGAAGGATTAGGCATACATTTGTCCTTCCCAAAGTACATTATGTTCTTGTTATTAATTGGGAGAAAAAGTAATACAAAGATTTTATTGAATTCTTTCCACTGAAAAGCTCAACAATGGATTAATGAAATCCAACACATCGTTCCCTAAAGCAAACCACTCAGCAATATTCTGGGCACCAGTTTTAGAAATGGAAAGATTCCAAGCTGTAATGTTCCAAGACTTCTCAATTAGTGTAGAGAACTTATTTTTATCTCTGCATCATGTAAAGATTCAAAAACTAGGTCAGGAATGTTTTCTGCCTATTGTTAGTTGTTTAAGGTCTGGACCAGTTGAAGGCATAAGAGTTTAGCAAAGGGTAAAGCTGTATTGTGTCACCAGGTCAGACCTGATCCAACAATAAGTCATTAGAACCTCATGAACTGCATAAAAGGCCAAAAAGTCATTACTACTGACTACTAATTGCTTTCGCCAACAGGCCTAAAGTTTTCAAAATATTAAAGAGAGAGATTTTACTATACTCAGAGGAGCCTCACCCTTTTCTAAAACCAATGTCATTGCCAGTGTCCCCTAAAGCTTCTTGGTTCCTCCATCCACGTTCCCAGGCATGTTCTATGAGAGTTGCAACTCAATGGCTTGAGTTTTCCTTTCATTGAATGGATGGCTAAATAACACTGGTTAGCAATGTGAAGACAATATACTCAAGTACTACAATCCACCTATGAGTGGATTTGCAATATGATTATAAAGAGAATACTGACCCTGGGGGACTTGTTGGGGGGGAGTCCACAGAAAAATGGACTTAAAGTCAGAAAGGATGCTTGAATCTTTTAATCCCAGTTCCCATTCAGTGTAGTTGTTTGTCCAGCCGTTACCCGAGTGCTTCTAAGTATGGGCCAGCATGAAATAGGATGGGCTGAGATAAGCATTTCAAATAAAATATCACCATGTTAACTCAGTCTGGAATTTAGAAAACTGTATCACTATAGATTCCATTCCACAAGGGGATAAAAAAACCTCACAGAAGCTGTGAATAGTTACAAAGATGCTAAACTACATGATTCTTGACCTCAAAGGCAATAATATATAGTAAAAAAATACATTAAAAAAAGCCTCNTTCAGGATCCAATCAAACTTGATGGACAGCATGTGGATCATACCAGACCCTTCATAACAAGATTCTTTCCTCTCTTTCCGGCTTTATCTGGCCACAGACCCTCTAGAATCCCCAAAGGACACAGCTATTGCACTCCTGTTTGTCTGTATACCTGATTTTCTTTCCTGAAATGCTGTTTTCTTCTCTGACAGGTAAATACTATTCATGCATCACACTTTGCCCGATCACTCCATGCTGAGACAGTTGTCCCAGAGCCCACAGCATCTTCCTTTATTTTTTCACCAACTCTTTTACATGATGGGCTTTCCCGATGGCTCAGCAGGTAAAGAATCTGCCTGCAATGCAGGTGTGGGAGATCCAGGTTCGATTCCTGGGTGGGGAAGATCCCCTATAGGGGGAAATGGCAACCTACTCCAGTAGTTTTGCCTGGGAAATCCTACGGACAGAGGAGCCTGGCGGGCTGTAGTCCAAAGGGTCGCAGAGTCAGACACGACTGAGCACACACTGGACTTTTACGTGATTTGTTTGCATCTGGGTCTGCCTGCTGGACTGTGAGCCCTTCGAGAGCTGAGGCCAGTNTCCTGGGTGGGGAAGATCCCCTATAGGGGGAAATGGCAACCTACTCCAGTAGTTTTGCCTGGGAAATCCTACGGACAGAGGAGCCTGGCGGGCTGTAGTCCAAAGGGTCGCAGAGTCAGACACGACTGAGCACACACTGGACTTTTACGTGATTTGTTTGCATCTGGGTCTGCCTGCTGGACTGTGAGCCCTTTGAGAGCTGAGGCCAGTACCTACTCATTGTAGCCTGGTACTTGGTAGGTGTCTGGCATCCAGCAGATACTCAACAAAGTTTGCATAACTGGACTGAATTGGTGTAAGATTGGCTCAGTTAACAAACATGTTTTAAAAATTCACCTTCATTGTGTGTGGTAGACTGGTTTAGGAATATAGGCAGTGGAAGAAAGAAAATGGCTCAAAATCCTGGCTTGGGTGTCTGACAATCTGAAACTGAAAACCTGGTAACACTATCCTGTCGATGAGAAAAGGATAAACCTTGAAAATGCACTTTTAATACAGGATGGTTGGAATGCCAATTTAGATAGGTACCCACATGTAACTGGTGTGTTCAAATAGAACCTAGGGAAAGAGCAGTAAATTTACTTTGTAAGGATTAAGTCTCCTGCCCTGCTGTAATTTGAGGCTTTTAGGCTTCTCATATGGTATAAACATCCCTCTATTAATTGAAAACAGTGCTGGTTAACATATACATCTCAGTTTCAAAGCACTTTTTATTCCTGTACTATCCCTGGAAAATATGTTCTGATGGACATGTGGCTAGCCTCTTCTGCTATCTCAGGATCAGTGTTATAAAGTTAGAAAGTTATAAAAAGACAGATTCACGAGAACGCCTGTCTCATCAAAGGAAATAGGAGGAACACTGGTGGAAAAGGACCAAGCTCCCGCCTTTCAGAGGAGAAAGCCAAGGCCCAGGAGACTGAGTGACTTCCCCAAATCACACAGCCTCCAGGCACAGGCAGCATCATGTGGAAGGTCCCAAGTCCAAAAGACTTTGGAGAGAGTGCAGGGGAGGCAGGAAAGCTGGCGAGGGCTCGGTGTGCCTGCGCCAGGGATTGACATTGCCTTCCCAGCTCAGTGGGCAGTAGCTGAAGGGTTTTACTCAAGAGCATGCCAGGATCTGACCCATGTTTTCAAATATAAAGACCATGTTGCTTCCCAGAGCAGAAAGGCCACTTAGAGGCTCTGGCAGTCCACAGGTGTGAGATGATGGTGGCCCAGCTGCAGGTGTGACGATGGAGTGAAAAAGAAGAGAAAGGATTTGAGGGTTTTAGAATTGGAGGCATTCTTAGAATTAGAGCCTAGAGGACTTGCTATTGTGGGTTATCAGGTAGAAGGCAGGTCAAGGATGATTCTTATGTTTCTGGGCTTGTGTGGCTGCAGGGACTATTTGTGAGATGGGAAAAAAAATAAGGGCAAGGAACCGAGAAGCCACTGTTGGCCAGGTGGTCCAGTGAGGCTTGAGATGGAACAATACAGTAGACGTGGACTGCCCTGTGTCTGGCAGGAGTAAGCATGGAGGCAGTGACGTTGTTGGCTTCTCGGTTGGTGTTTTGTTTGCTTCTTTGTTAAACCACTGCTGTATTCACTACCACCCCAGTGGGGTTACCAAGGCCAAAGGGAAACATCAGAATTACGGTGTACTTTCTACAAAGGCTGGTTTGACTACAGAGAGAGTGGNGCAGGAGTAAGCATGGAGGCAGTGACGTTGTTGGCTTCTCGGTTGGTGTTTTGTTTGCTTCTTTGTTAAACCACTGCTGTATTCACTACCACCCCAGTGGGGTTACCAAGGCCAAAGGGAAACATCAGAATTACGGTGTACTTTCTACAAAGGCTGGTTTGACTACAGAGAGAGTGGCAAGAACATTTGTTGGGAAATTGATGCACGTGTCTTGAATGTTCCATGTAAGCCGGCATTCACAGGAATGATGATTATGGCAACTCCTATACGATTAGTCTGTGGCCTGCTTTAGATTATAATGCTGCTGCTGCTGCTATTAATGATGATGGCGCTTGTACAGAAGCTTTTACTGAACGTTTCCACGCCTCCAAAGGGAATAGCTTTAATTCTAATAAATAAACAGCTGATCAGTATAAATACTGGCATCCTTATTTGATAACTTATTGTTTGGATGTTACTTAGCCATTCTTTAAAAATGGATACATTTACAATATAGGTCAAAAGTGTCTTTCACTGTCAGTAGAAACTCAACATCATCTTAGGAGAATATGCCTTGATTTTGCTTTACAGGCTCTTGGTCTTTGGCCAGCTATGTGCTCTGACACTCTTCTACTGCTCTCTACTGTTCAAAATTATTCAGCAGCCAGCTAAGCTTGCACACAGAGCAATCCACTAGCGAAGTAGCAACTCTGCCTGCTATTTCATCCTGATTTATTTTAGGGAAAGTCACATGACAGAAATATTCAAAATAATGATTCATGAGGTGTAACAAATATTTTAAAGCAAATCTATTGTCAAAGATTTCCATTGGGTGCTATTTATGATCACCATTCCCTACTCACTCTTAGAGAAGGTGTTTTTATCGAGTTCTAGTGTGAACTATTTGATCCCTTGCTTTTGACAATGTAATGGTTTGATGCCTTTAACATGAAAACCTGGATGCTTGCTAGACAAGAGTCTATGGAAGTTCATAAGTAAAAGGACAAAAGGGCATGATGACTCTGCCTAGCCACCTAAGGGCACCAGAGCCCATAAAGCCAAATTCCAGTGCTCAGTATGTTCATCTGTCATTTTCCATACCTATAGAATTGGTTTTAAAAGGTATATATAACTAAAGTCACAGTGCAGCAGAAATTTGCAATAAGTAATATTTATGACTCTTCTTTGGGGCTAAGTATTCTATGGGGGGATGGAAAGCCATATTATAAGGAGCTCAAATAATTTAAAAACAATAGTTGTGTGTGTACAACACACATGTGCATGTGTGTGCAAATATTCAAAGGAGATGTCTTCAGCTTAGTCGAGACATTTTAAATACCAAGATCTAACTTAAACTGCTTGAACAGTCTACAGTTTCTAGATCATTGCTGTTTTTCTTTACGCACAGAATAAAGTGGCCTGTAGATGATCTGTCCTCAGTTCCAGGAACTGAGGGCTCAGTAACCACGATCCTTTCAATGTGTGGATTCTAAGCACAAAATCCTTTCAGATCATGAAAATGGTGACCTCTGCTGGGAAAATCAAGAGGAACCTCTCCTTTCCTTTGGCTTGGTCCCACTACCTGGAGCGTGGAAAAGGAAACACTCACATCCTAGCCTGCCAGTAAACAGGCGCTCTCTATGACGGATGCTCTATCTGCTCTCATCTATCATGAAGAATTTAAATTAGGCTGTTTGGTGAGCATTTATTTTCCTAAGAGAAAGCTCTCTCCAAATAATGACTCCACACAGCTTTTTGACTAAGTTCCTAGGGTTATCAGTTTGCCTCCTCTCTGCAGAGTGGTAGCAGTGACTTGTGTCATGAAGGACTGCATCAACAGAGTCACGGACTTTTCACACAGCATGTCTGAAGTCTGCTCGTGGTTGCTTTTCCTGGGTTCCCAAACAGGAAGCCAGTGGAACAGGTTGTAATTATGACACCAGGCGGAAACTTACGCCAAAGGCACTTTTTCTAAAACTCTAACTGTGGAAGAGGAAGGGGCTGGGTTAGATACATTCATATTGAAAGGAAAGGGAGGAACGTATAATGTCAAAATCACTGACCTAACAAGTTGGAGAGTTTTGAGTGCTGGTTTGTCTCTGGAGCGCCTTTTTGTGCTGCTCTGTAAAATGATGACCTCAACATATCACAAAGCCACCATTGTCCAGGGTGTCCTGCAAACTCATTGAGAGGATCCAACTCACTTCTAATTCTTATTAGGGAAACAAAAGAGCCAAAAGGTGATTGACACTGAAATCAGACGCTCTCCAATGGGACTAGACTCATACCAGAGTCTGCAACTTACGAAGAATTAAGTTGCTCTGAAACTAAGGTCCTCTGGGGGCATCTATGACCTAAGAGTAACCATTATATGATAGGAAGAACGGGAAATGGCTTGTAAGCTGTGAATCCTAAATGGATCTAAGTATTAATAGCTCTGTCTGAATCAACAGTGACAAACCCTTAGGTCAGCAGAGGTCTGACACTGCCTATGCTCCTGAGAAGAACAGGAGTAGGGCAAACTGAGCCACGTGCAATGTGTCGCCTCAGGTGCCAAGGACTCACCTGGAGTCTTCCCTTCTCATGAGCCATCTCAGGCTTCCCCAAATGGCTCTAACGGAGTGTACTGGGTTTTGTACCTTTCCTAATCGTGTAGAACATGGGAAAAATGATTCCACTTACTTGCCTACATTTTTTATGAGTTAAAGTGTGAAAGGAGCTATCAAGACCTTTGGAAACTTATTAAACTGAATTCTGTCGCCAGTAACACATTTACAGCTTTTTAAAACAGTTATGGAGAGGGGCTTCCCTGGCAATCCGGTGGCTAAAATGATGTGCTTGCACTGCAGGGAGGCGTGGGTTCAATCCTTGGGGAACTAAGATCCCACCTGCTGCACAGTGTGGTCTAAATAAATAAATAATTTAAAAAGCTATGGCGAATTTTCAGCAGGGCATAGGCATTTAAAGACACAACTCAATTCATTTAATTGGGAGCCATATTGCTAAATCTCAGACAATTTCATTTTTAAAGTTTCTATTGGGGTTTTAAGAGTATTGACCTTAAAATCCTTCTCTAATATTGTTCAACTGTATTGACTGCTCCCTGGTAGTAGGGGTAAACCCTCACCCAGTTTTTACCCAGTTCTAAAGAGCTGGGCATAATATTCAGGATGTGTTTGTGAAAACATATGAACACATTCAGCCTTATTCCACAGAGCACAGATTCAGGATCTTTCCACTGCAGCACAGTCATTTTGGTTATTTCCAATAAATATCTATTTCATTTGGCATGGTGTTTAGCTTCATATTTTCCTAATTAGCCTTATGTTTTATCCTAATAGCCTTTCAAGTTACTGATGATTCCAAATGCATTTATGATAAAATGCTAATATCATCTTTGTGACTGGGGATTTTGGTATTGATAAATTTTAGGATGTTTTAGAGTGGTGTCTAGTGAAAATTCTAGCAAAATTTTTTAAAAAACGAAGGTAGTTTTATCTGATTAAGAGATCACCCCCTCAAAGGTGTCTGGAAAACTTCCTTTAGCAGGTTTCAAAATGCCAGATGCAGATATTTTTGTATTAAAAAAACAAACAGATCAGGAACACAAACATCAAATGTTTATGATTTTAGAAAACCCACGTATCTGTCTGGAATTCTAGGTTAGAGTTAGCAGGTTAGTGTCGAGTTAGGTTTTAAAAAGTTTCTCCAAATATGTAACAGATGACACTCTGCAATTTCAACTACATTCACCCATTCTAGAGCAAAGCCCTAAACACACTTGGGGAATTTCCAATCAGATCAGACAAACACCAGAGAGAGCAGGCTGGGGTTGGGAATTTTTTCAAGTGCTGAAGCGATCGCCAGAAAACAATTTCTCCTTAGACACTGAGTGGGCAGAAGGGGTGCATAATTCCTCTCAAGATTTTTGCTCTGGTCCCCACGTGACCTCTGGGAGGAGCACAGGGAAGCCGGCTTGGTCTAGCCACCTCCCTCAGATTCCGGGGTGCCTGAGGGTGCCTGAGGGCGGAGGCTGGACCCCAAATCCTCCTTCTACAGCTGCTCCTCTTTGCATCTTGGAGGGGGTACCATCGTTCCCTCCTCTTCTCCCTTCTCTGGGCCGTTTAAAAGGGAAAAAAGTACAAAGTTTTCAGTTGCAGGTCACAAGTAAGGGTTTTCAACTTCTTGCACTTTTCACTTCCTATATCAAGGTAAAGTTTGCTGATTAGAATTGAACTCTGCCATTTTGTGGCTAATAATGAGTTCCAGCCTGACTCTGAGTTTGTGATACAAGTTAATAAGTATTCTGTCAGCAACCACTGTGTGCTGGGTACTGCAGGGATTGCAAAGATAAATAATCACCATTTCTCATCTCAGGAAGTTTAGAGATATGTGTGGGATGATAAAAGTACCTCATTTAAGTTTTTAAATTTCTAAACTACAAGGTGTAATTCAGTATTAGTGACGAGAGGGAGTGAAAAAAGTCTGAACCAAATGAAATTGCTAACATTTGAACATTCTTCTAGTCTAAAAATATCAGAATTTTCATGGCTTAACAATACTTTGTGAGTATTTAGGGCCTGATACATAATGCTTTGTAACTTAGTTGCAAACTCACAATTGTTTGACAGGATTTTAAAATGAATGCTTACGTATCACCCCCATCTCCCTTCATTGCTTCATGATTTGTTTTTCTAAAACACCAAGCAAACTCATTGTAAAATGGCCATCCCTTCCTTCTCAAGACAGCACCATTCCCTACTCTGCCTACCCTACCCATTCCCCACTCCCCCTTTTGAAATCTCCAGGGCACAGGTTTCTGTAGAGTTTCTCTTTCAGCAGAGCCTGTGGAAAGGTGAATCATTTCATCTGAGGAGGGGAACCTTTCAAAAACTGGGGATTGGCAATCTGCCAATATCTGACTCTTTGCAAACCTATGGACTATAGCCCACCAGGCTCCTCTGTTCATGGGGTTTTCCAGGCAAGAATACTGGAGTGGGTTGCCATTTCCTCCTCCAGGGGATCTTCTTGAGCTAGGGATCAAACCCGTGTCTCTTGCATGGGCAGGTGGATTCTTTACCACTGAGCCACCTGAGAAGCTCCAATATCATTAAACCTCTTGTAAATCAGAATAATTGATACGTTCTTGGCTGTACTAACTCTAAACAATAGCATTTCTGCTCAAATTCACCAATCTCCATCTTTTCATGTATTTGAATTATTCTCCAAGCTTTTTGCATTATTAACTGAGTGGGTGGTGGCACACACAACTCCTATCCCTAAAAGAGTGGCAGGAGAAAAAACACCACGAGGCAGCTGCTCCTAACCGCTGACCAACAGAGCACAGCATTTCTCCACACTGAAGGACCCACAGGTGATCTCCAGGGATATGGGGGTCTCAAAAGGCCCTGCCAAAGTGCACATGAGAAAAAGAGCAGGTTGATACAGCTGCCGAGACCAGACAGTGTCAGATCCGCTCATCACTGTGTCGGCGAGGTAAGAGTTTCCCTATACCCTGCCCCTCTGCTATCTCTCAGAACCTTGCAGGTGCTGGACAGTGCAGATTTTCAGCTATGGGAGGAGGAGGAGGAACCTCAGAGGAGCGAAGAGAGAGCAACTAGCCACACCTCCCTTCTTCAACTGCAGGAGGCAGAAACTGGGAGAGAAAGAATGCCTGAACTTTAAATCAAGTTTGAAGCTTTGACTATTCCATGGGATTAGACACATAAATTACTAAATTGAGACCATTTATATTTCCTTAAGGGTGACCATAAAACTTATGGACTTGCCCGATATTCATCCAAAGATAGGGAAAGAACTAGACCTCAATGAAAAACTGAAAGTAACACGGAGAAACAAAGTAAGACTGCTTTATGATCTGACCTCCCTTGTGAGCCATGATTATTCAACATATTAGTTATATGATTTAGGGGCCTATACAACTTGGGGGTCTAGCGAGGATATAAATGCGAATCATCAAGACCGGGAGGAAAAAGGTTACTGTTATTGTTTAGGGTTTTCAATATCAGCAAATCAAGGTTTAACTATGGAACACTTGTTTTTATAGTGTCACTTCCACTTACCTCTTTACCTTAATCTTAAGGTACAGATTAAGACAGCTTTGGAGGGATGGCAAACCTCCATTTTAATAGCACTTCCTTACATCTGTGGCTGAACTGACTTCCTTTCTATATTGATTTTCGTTTAGGTACATCAATCCAGGGCTCTATAGGAATACATTTCCCTTTAGTTTGTGACACACTAATCCCAGTATGCTTTCTCAGCAGTGACAGATTTCATTTTCTTGGGCTCCAAAATCACTGCAGACGGTGACTGCAACCATGAAATTAAATGATGCTTGCTCCTTGGAAGGAAAGCTATGACAAACCTAGGCAGCATATTAAAAAGCAGAGACATCACTTTGCTGGCAAAGGTCCATGTAGTCAAAGCTATGGTTTCTCCAGTAGTCATGTAGAGATATGAGAATTGGACCATAAAGAAGGCTGAATGCCGAAGAATTGATGCTTTTGAATTGTGGTGCTGGAGAAGACTCTTGAAAGTCCCCTGGACAATCAGTCCTAAAGGAAATCAACCCTGAATATTCATTGGAAGGACTGATGCTAAAGCTGAAGCTCCACCAATACTTTGGCCACTTGATTTGAAGAGCCAACTCATTGGAAAAGTCCCTGATGATGGGAAAGATTGAAGGCAAAAGGAGAAATGGGCAGCAGAGGATGAGATGGTTAGACAGCATCACCAACTCAATGGACATGAATCTGAGCAAACTCTGGGAGATAGTGCAGGACAGAGGAGACTGGTGTGCTACAGTCCACAGGGTCACAAAGAGTCAGGCATGACTTAGTCACTGAACAACAACAAGCATACTTTCTCATGTGACTATTTCCCTTTTCCTCCTTATTTAATCTTGCCACTCTCTTCTCTCCTTTCCTTGTTGATGCAATAATGCTTTTACTTGACTATAAAGATATATATCACTAGTTTCTGTTGCATGAAAATAATAATAGCTGAAATTTATTGACCATCTACTTGTTCCAAATGCTTTACTGTATTTTTATCTCTAATAGGTATAATGATCTCTGGGGGCAGTGGGGGTGGGGGTGGGTGGGGGAGTGGCAGTATCCCCATTTTACAGAGGGAGGAAATGAAATTTCAGGCAGGCCAAGTCAGCCGTTCCAGTTTATAAAGTTAACACATCAGGGAGCCTGGACTCTCACCCGAGTACGTCCACTCCCCAGGCTCATTTGTTTATGGAAGATGAACAGAGTCGGGTGTCGTAAGAATGGAACAGAAAACTTGATGATGTTTCTATTCCATGAGTGACTACGGATTATCAGACTAGTCTTTTAATTTCTTCTGGTGGCTCAGATGGTAAAGAATCCACCGGCAATGCAGACCTGGGTCTGATTCCTGGAAGATGCCCTGGAGAAGGGAAGGGCTAACTACTCTAGTCTTCTTGCCTGGAGAATCCTTGGACAGAGAAGCCTGGCAGGATGTGTCCATGGGGATGCAGAGTCAGACATGACTGAGTGGCTAAGCACAGCACATGGTGAAACAAAAACCATGCTGTATCTTACCTGTAAATATATCTTAAAGGGATATCATGAGTCAAATATACCATTGCTAATAAAGCAGACTAGAGAGAGATGATGCAAACAGTCTTATTAACAGCGTAACTCCAGTTTTTCTCTACTCATACTATAATTTCCTTTATACTATTTATTATAATACATTATATCAAATTATTTCAGCATTTGAAATGCCACAGCTCAGGAGTTCAATTTATTATAAAGATACTCCATAAATTTCCTTAGTTTGTCCATTTCAAATGTATTGTAGAAAAAAAAGAAAAGAATAACACAGTCATGGAATGCTTATGGTAGTGACTTAAGAGGAGTTCAGCAATCTCTATCAGGCAAAACAGTTACTCCTTGGCTTATTAAAAAAATAGCCACAATCTAATATGTGTTCTCCATTTATACACTGAATTATATTCTTCTCAACTTTCTGTTTCCATTTTGTTTATTCCACTTTTTTCCTAATGTGCCTGATGTATTTTGTTTACTCAAAATTCAGCCTTTTCGTTGGCGGACAATGCCCTCTCCCTCTCTCTGTATCCTCTTTCCCCTTGCCTTCTGATGCCCACTTCCTGCCCTCTCTGCTCATGTGTTTCCAGCCCAGTTGCTCACCTCCCTTTATGTTTCCTTCCCGACTTGCCTCCTCTGTCTTCACAGTTAACGTTCTGGCATTGATTCCCTCCCTCTCATCCTTCATGCCTCCTTCAACTTTTCTTCATTAATGCTGAACTCAAACATCGCCTCCAAGTGATCTATCACTTATCCAAACATGCTCAGATAATCTCCTGCCACATCTCACAGACAGCAGTGAACTGCGACAGGCAAACTTCTCCTGCTCATTTATTATCCTCTTTGGAGAAGTGCTGAAGCAGGGGGTCAGAAGTGAAGGAGACATCCTGCCTGATTCAGCAGCTCCTGAAGGGGGAGCGAGTGATAGTTAATAAGAAAGCTGTCTTCTTGCATCCAAGGGTGATTGCAAATGTTTCTAAAGAGACAAAGTTGCTGCAAAACCGAATGATAGCAATCTCTGTACGCCCAAGGTGTTTCCTTAGTTTTATCACTCCAATTAATAATAACATTATTGTGTACTTACAAGGCATCAGCTCTGTTCTATTAAAAGTGAATGAGCAAATTCAGGGCTCTTAACACAGCTGAGCAGTCTGTTACTGTGCTGAGGAGTCCAGCAGAGACGAGACTTGAGGCTGTTTGTTGAACTGTAGGTAAAAGCTACTGCTATTCCATTTTTCAGATGAAGAAGATGAAGCACAGACAAGTTAAGTAATTGGCTCCAAAATGGAAGAACCATGTAAATTACAAAGTTAAAACGGGGCCTTTAATACATTTTAACAATTATGTAACCTATCATGCTGTATACTAGTCCCTTGCTAAACAGGCACTCAGTCCACTTGTTCATCCCTGTAGCTATTATTTTTGGAATGAATGAAAAAATAAAGAGTAAAAGTCACGAAACACCAAAAGGATTGATTTTTCCAACAAAAGAGACATATAATGATCTTAACTGTAAGATCTCACTGTTCTAACCCTTAAGCATTAGTTCTCTCTTTACGTCAGAACAGGGCTGAGGTGACCAGGGCGAGCGTGGGAGGGTTTGGACACCTACACTTGAACTTGGAATAGGTGTGGCTGCGGGGGAGCGATGCAAGGCAGGCCTCTGATATGCAGAATCAGGACGTCATGGTGATGGGGGTGGAAAGTGGGCTGGAGGAAGGAGGGAGGTCCAGTAAGGAGTACTGGGGAGTACCCCGGAGGCTGAGTAGAGCTGGCGACCGGAAAGCCTGTTTACAGGTGATTCAGAAAGACTCAGGAGGTACATTGCTGCCGTCCCATGTGCTTAGGGAGAGGCAAGTTCAGCAACAGCGGCGACCATGCCTAGATACTCTCGTGTCAGGCCCTGCCTACCAGAGGTGTTTTCTCATCTGCAGCAGAACCTCTGTGATCAGTACTACTATTCCTCCCATTTCAAGCCGAGGAGACTGCAGCTAAGCAAGTGGTCAGGGCTTTATGGACAGTGAAAGGCAGATCGACTCTGGATTCATTCCCAGATCGGCTGCTTTCAAAGTTTATACGCTTCCCCTTCACTTTAGGAGGAGAGGCTGGGGTTCAAACGGAGACCCTTTGGGATCAGGGTTCAAGGGGAGAGCTTCTGCCACAAAGAAGACTAGAAGGGAAGGCTCCTGAGTTGGAGGACCAGGAAAAATCACAGACTTTTGAGGATGACCTTAGCCTTCGGGAACAAGACTGGCACCCTTAGCTTGGGTTAAGGTCAAGAGAGAGGAGTTGATCACCAAAGAGAGATGAGGAGTCTGGTTATTACTTCTGCACTTCTGAGCAGAACCAGCCTCAAGGTTACTTGGCTTGGCTCCACCCAACTGCCAAGTGAGGGAAGTACCTTTGATTCTCTCTGGTTCTGACAACTGGAGTGGAGTTGTTGCTGTGTAGTCCTATGCTGGCAGGAAGTCATTCTGGCCTGAAAATGTTGAGTGCAGATGGTTGTCTGCCAGTGTTTGTCCCGAAGCTCTCTCAAGTCCTTCTGGAATGAGGCAGGCTATGAACTCAACAAATGTACATGTCTGTACAGTGGATACATTTCCCCAAGCAGCCTTAAAAATGGTGTGCATTTTTCTTAAGTACTTTTTTTCTTTAACTGGATCTTTTATTTATGTGCTGCAACTAAATCATCAAAATATTCACTACGATGCATGTCTGAAAGTAGCTCTGTGTTTTGGCTTCAACTACGTTCGTAGGCTCATAATTTTTTACATATGCTGTCTCTCTCCTCAAAGTGACTGCTTCAAAAACTAAAGACACAGAGACAGTGGCAAGGGGCTGGCACACACAGGCTGTCTGGTCAAAGCAAAATGCCATGCTGCACAGTGTGGGGAAATGTAGACAATATTGCTGGATTTGTACCCTCAAGTCTCCAAACTACAATCAAAATAATTGGTCATAAGAGGCTTCCACGGTCGCTCAGTGGTAAAGAATCCGCCTGCCAAGGCAGGGGACATGGGTTTGACCCCTGAGCCAGGAAGGTCCCACATGCCGCAGAGCAGCTAAGCCTGTGCATCACGGCTATTGAGCCTGTGCTCTAGAGCTTGGGGGCTGCAGCTACCCAAGCCGGAGCACCTAGAGCCTGTGCTCCCAGGGAAGCCCGCAATGAGAAGCTCAAGCACCACGATGAAAAGTAGCCTCAGCTCGCTCCCACTGGAAAAGCCCACGTGCAGCAACAGAGACCCAGCACAGTCACAAATACATGACTTGATAAAGTTACTTTATAAAAACCCCATAAAATCAATGGAAATCATTTAAACTCTCTAGGACAGGTACTTTTGTTTGGACACTGAAATTATTCAGAGTGCTTTGTCCTTGACAGCAAACACCGTCGGGAGAAGAGGTGGAGATAGGAGGAGTGTGGGAAATTCTTGGGGCTGTCAAATAGATAGCCAGCGGCCCAAACTGTGGGTCTGCTGGCAGTGCTGTGGAGAGGGGCTGAGGACACAGACAAGCCTTCTGCCGCCCCGGCGCCCCCATCCCCAGTCTGGCCTCCTTGTCCGGAGGCTGGCCCTGCTCTCGACAGCTGGGTTTGGAGTAGGCAGCACCCTCTGGCCGGTGGCTCCCCTGAATGGCTGGGGGGAAGGATGACAAATACCCTAGGGCTGTGGATCCCAGTGGGGGGTACCTGAGGAAGCCCAGGTACTCTGGACACGTCTTGGATGGACCATGACCAAACAGAGAGGATCCCTATTTTTCTGTCATGCTGCTGTGTTATTAGACGTTTCTGCAGAGCCCTAACATTTCACTAATATCTCACACTGCCTCTGACTACCCTGAAATTATGACGGGGAAGAGGAAAGGACCAGAGACTTGTCCAGAGAACTGGATTCTACTTCTGGCTCTGCTACCACTGACCTCAGGTGGGCATTGGTGTTCTTATCACTCAAAGGTAGAGGGTGGATGCAAGCCCCAGTGGTCAGCAAAGAGCCTGGAGATCATCTAGCCCATTTGACATGTGGAACTGAGCAGGGCGGAAGCTGAAGCATCACACAGCCTATGCTCCCCTGGAATCCCGGGTGCTAGGGCCCGCGCTCTGTCTCCTGAGCCCTCCCGCCTCCTCCTCCCCACTCCACACCCAGCCACACTATCATCAGATGAAGTTCTGTCTGCCTGTGAGACTCCATAGAACCACGGACACTCACGTCATTTCTGCCCTGAGTGTTGACAACGCAAAGGCACCCACTCATCAACACTAAGAGAGGAGTGAGAGTTTCTGCATAATATCATAAAGCATATTTGCCATAATCATGACCAACATCAACACAGAAAAACTTCCCAACACCTACTAAGTTTATGATACCACCACCATCTGTTACTAGAGAAGAACAGGATATTGACTAGAGCTCAAAATTACTTTTATTGACCTCTAATAATATCAACTGTAAGAAAGGAAGCAAACTGGTACCATAAGTAACTATTGTGTTTACTTGTGTTTCCTCTTCTAGATTCAGCTTCTTAAAGGCAAGGACTGCATGGACTGCTGTTTGGGCAGCACTTGTTTAATTAGCACCATGACTGGTCTCCGTAAAACAGAAAGAAAAATAAAACTTTGATCTCCTTCACACCTTTTCCAACAAAGCGCTGCCTGCTTTGAGGAACTAACAGCTCTCTGGATCCACCTCCAAGGAAAGGGGCAAAGAGAGCAGCGTGAGAAGGATAGAGGGGAGGGGTCTGAAGTACTCCAGGTCTGCAGCGGGAAGGGTGGCTGTAAGCAGATCACTGTGGTCTTCCCCGTGCAGTGCCAGCACAAAGCATACCATCCCCTACACAACCTTTGGAGGCTGCCCTGTGCCCCAGCTCTAGAACCCAGAAAGGCAGGGGACTCAGAAGCTGAAAGCAGGACAGGCCCTGCTGATGGTAGTCCAGACACTGAGCTGAGGTCTCTCTCTACCCCGGATCTAGCCAGAGCAGCACTCTGGTTGCATTTAGCCTCTCAGTTCAGTTCAGTCGCTCAGTCGTGTCCGACTCTTTGCGACCCCATGAATCGCAGCACACCAGGCCTCCCTGTCCATCACCAACTCCCGGAGTTCACTCAGACTCACATCCATCGAGTCAGTGATGCCATCCAGCCATCTCATCCTCTGTCGTCCACTTCTCCTNGCCTGGAGAATCCCCATGGACAGTGAACAGTCCCTCTACAGGGACTACAGCAGGCTACAGTTCGCTCCCTAGCAGGCTACAGTCCATGGAGTCACAAAGAGTCAGACACAACTGAGCGACTAAACCACCTGTGGCTGAACAACATTACACAGAAGCCCTGGGTCTGCCTTTGAGTTGCTTTCTTCCCCCACCTTTGGTTAAAAGTGAGTAAGTCCCAAACAAAAGGTCACTGTGGATTGCCCAGACGCTTGCTCACATGTTCACCACTCTGAGTCAGATTGGGACCAGGCCTATTATTTGAATTTTTAAATGCTGAAGGAGACAGAGGGGCCTGTGAGGTCATGCTGACATTCCAAGCTCTCCAGCCTTGCGTACCCACTGTCTCCTGGAGCGATAGTAAAAAGGTCTTGGGGCTCTGATGCCTGGATGGTAACAGGGCAATGATGAAAGCCCTCCAGCTGGAGACGACTCCCCTCGGCCTCACTCCAGCCTCTGTCCTGTTTCCTGCGCGCAGCATATTGGAGACACATTGAGGTTATTTTCCCTTTTAAAAATGCTGTTTTATGTTTCAGCTTTCAAGATGTCCTAGCTTCTGCATCACAGCATCTTCACATACCGACTCCATGTGTTTCATGTTCAAGCGGAGAGAGCCCGCTCTGTCCTCTCCCTCTAAGGCATCAAAGGGAAGGTGCTGGCCGAGGGGCTAAGCGTCTATAGGGCTGTATGGGGTTTGGGGTGAGAAGAGGGAGAAAGCAATGAGATTATGACTAATTTGGCCCATGTCAGCCCAGAAAACCAGAACCCCGTGAATTATTTATAATTCTCCTGACCTCCACAGAAATGCAGATTGTGGCGCCTGCCAAGAACAAATGAAGCTGTCTGCATCTGTTACTCTTCCCAATCAAGCAAACCTCCTTGTGTGAGGAAGGAGAAAGGTCAGCAGCCAGGACACAGGATCAGCCCAAGAGAAGGAGGAGATAAGGCTGCATTCCAGGGCTTCTACCAGAAGAGCCATTCACTGGAGGCACAATCGGGTTACTTTTCAAAACCCAGCCTGAGCACGTGGTTGCATTTGTGCATCTAAGACACTCAGGATGGCAGCGTCACCAGGCACATTTCAGATGTCTAATCTGTACCTGGCTTCAGGGGCAAGCGTGACTTCAGGTCAGCTATGGACTAGGTTTGGCTCAGGGGACTGTGACCTTCTTCCCCCAAACCAAGGACCCCTCCCTGCTATAGCATATGGGTATGTTATGTTTAAGACTGTGTCCCTCTGAGCCCACTTGAAGTTATTACTGTTGGCACCATACATAGCTTTTGAAGGTGGCTCATGATAAGAGACTAAATCCCCCTTATTCATTCTCAAATGCATATTCATGAAAATGAAAGGGAATATTAATCTCAAAAGAGCTATCTTAGCTTTCCTAGTGCCTACTCCTTCATCAGCATCAATCCCACTTACATTTCTTGAGCATCTCCTACGGCTTTGATTATGGTTCTAAGCAGTGGGTCTAAGGGTACAGACAATGCAAAGACGATCCCTGTCTCTGGACTTAAGCACCTGTAAACAAATAACATAAATACTAGGTCCTACCTGTATCTTGAGTTCTACAAGGACAGAGACCTTCTTCCCTCCCTCTGCCACCCCTTCTTTCTCTCCTTCACATCACCTGCCAGGCATTGTTCTTGGTGCTAGAAGTACAGCAATAAGCAAAAGAATCTGTGGCCTTCTGAGGCATATATTCCAGAGCTATTTAATACAGTAGTCATCAGCCACATGTAACTATTTAAATGCAAATTTAAATGAATGGAATTATACACTTATTTCCTCAGTTGCATTAGCCACACTTCAAGTGTTCCACAGCACGGGGGGCTGGGGACTTCNTTCCAGAGCTATTTAATACAGTAGTCATCAGCCACATGTAACTATTTAAATGCAAATTTAAATGAATGGAATTATACACTTATTTCCTCAGTTGCATTAGCCACACTTCAAGTGTTCCACAGCACGGGGGGCTGGGGACTTCAAGAATGGGCAGTGTCGATGCAGAACACATCCACGATCACCCACAGCTGCATTAGGCCGTGGTGCACTGGAGTCTTAGTTGTGATTAGGTCTTTGGTGTCTCACACTGTGCTGGGCACACAGTAGGTACAATTAGCGGCTACTACGTATTAAGGCAGTGTGAGAAGTACAACAGTAAAGATACATCCCAGTACATAAATATCAGAGGATAAAATATTTTACATAACAGGATGGGGGTCAGGGAATATCCTCCCTGAGGAGGAGAGAAGAATCGGTGATAGGATTTGAAATATGTTAAAAGTTTTTATATATGTTTGGTCGACAAAGGCAGCTTCCTACAATTCTAAGGGGAAAGTGGAAGAGGATTCTTTTCCAGGTTGAATGACCACTTTAATGGTGCACTGTTCAGCTGCTCCTTGGATGGGGTAGGCTGCAAAATGCAGGGGAAGAGGAAAAGGCCACAATAGCAGCTTTCAAACTCCTGAGGAATTCTCATTAGGAGGAAGTAAACAAAAGCATGGTCTCCCTATTTTAGGAAATTGACAGTTTGCAGTAAATGCCTGGAATAGTGCTGGTTTTTAAGTATCACTATATGCCTCGAAATGAACGCTCTATGAGGCCTCCCTTTTAATCAGCAAATATGCTAGTCAGAGCCTTCCATAAAAAGAAGCAGTACTTAGGTGTCCACTCCTTAGCCACGAAGGAAACTGAATGACAACGTACACACGCCATGTGGTCAGTGATGGAGACCTCTGGGGTCTCATTCAGAATCACACTTGTCTAGAGCCGTCTGATTCCGTGAGTGGCTCAGCTACATGAGAGCCAGACGGCTGGGAGGTATGGAAGAAAGATGTAAACAAGCAGTGCATAGAGGCCAGGTCAGGCTGACTTCAGCTACCAATGTCTACTGACCAGAAAAGCATGAAGTCAACCTGGCTAGACCTGTGTAAAGGTGACCAGGCGGCTGACCAGACACCACCGTCTATCACTAACACCTCTTCAGCCTGCGCCACATGCCAAGCATCATTGAACGTGTTTAGTTCCTACAACAACCCTAAGAGATGGGTACCCTTATGATTCCTCTTGACAGACGAAGGAACAGAGGTACAGAGAGGCGAAGTGACTTGTCCAAGGTCACACAACTAACTGGGAGCAAGCTCCGGGAGTTGGTGATGGACAGGGAAGCCTGGCAGACTTCCGTCCACGGGGTTGCAGAGAGTCAGACATGACTGAGCGACTGAACTGAACTGAACTGAGAGCTGGAATCTGAAAGCACTGATCATATGCCAAGTGTGGTTGGGGAGAGACAGGTCAAAGAGAGCAGAATGGTAGGAAGGTTCAACCCTTGCTTATACTGGTGGGGGCATCCTAAAAGGTGGTTCCCCTACCCAAATCCTTGAGGACAGGTGATACACCACCAGAAATGAGGAAAGTAGAGTTAGGAAAATCACTCATCACCTGATTTTTAAGTCTGATATATCCTTTTTGGCCTCCTAAAATCTCAGTGCTCTCGGGAGAGATGGGGATTTCTACTCCGCTTTGGTCAAGACTGCACTCCCTGAATCCATAGAGGCCAAGGCAACAGATGCTGATGAGATCTGCAAATTCTGTACTTTTCCATGAAGTCCCAAGAGGTATGAGCAAGAGTGACCTATCACAGCAGATCTCTGCTGGTGGGAAAGCCCCTGGCTTGCCTGATGGAGGTCTGGCATCTGATCCTGCTCAGCCAGGACCAAGCGCTCCAACTCTTGGCCAATGCCGCAGCCCCAGCCACTGACGGTGTTTTCGGCTCATGTGGGGGAGTTCATGTGCCTGCTTTGCACATTAAACTGAGAGGGCTGCAGGTACCACCACCACTTCATCTTCCTTTAGCCAGTAATCAGTAGGTGTGCCAATTACAGCCTTACAAATACAGCAGCCCCCTGGCTAAGGAAAGAAGATTCATTTTCCTAAACTGGCATCTATCTCTTGAAGTCGTTTTTGTCCCATAAAGAAGAGTCAAACTGTAATAAGATGAATTAATAAAACCTGCAATCAAAGAGATGCAAAGAATATCATGCCAAAGAAAAATAATAAAGGTTTATGTGCCCTTAACATGATGAAGCAAGCTTCTTAGCTGTACTTTATGGTAACATGCAGATTCTACTGAAATGGCCCACATTCTAATCGCAAAAGCAAAAGGCATCAACCCCAAGAGGGCATTTTGCCATGCACCTGCCTTAGAGGAAGCACTCCTGCCTGCTATGCTCTACACACCAGGAAAACAGAGGAAGAAGAGGGGGCCCCCAGCTCTGTGCGTTCCTGGCAGAACCTTTCCCTTCCTCCATCCCTGCCCCACCTTTCACACCCAGGTTTCCACTACTGCAACTGCTTTGAAGACCATTAGGACTAACTCCAGCATATCCAGCACCCCTTTTTATATCTGTCACCCAAGGCTCCCAGTTATCCCTCATGTCGCCTGTTTCCAATATGGCCCTGCACACCCCTACTCTGCCTCCATTTCCTTCTCCTGCCCAACTTCCAAATGCCTGTGCCTTCTAGAACCTCTGTCATTCAGCAGCAAGAGCCTCTGTATTCTCAACTTCTGCTTTGAAACATTGCTTCACCTTGCTGCTCTTCCAGAGTAGGCTCTCCCCTGTCCCACCACCCTCTCAAACAGTGGCTGCTTTCTCTCCTACGAACTTCACGGCACGGGCCTACAGGGGATGTGGATCCTCCTTTAGCTGGAAGCAGTAGCGATGCTGCTCAAACCTCATCTAGCTGGAGAAACAGGTGTTCACATGGGAAATGACCAAAGGTGTGTGAATGCTTTCTAAAAAGCTATACATCAGAATCACTCTTATTCAAGGGTCCCAGACCCAATGCTCCTGAGGATGGGAACGAGCACTTATGTAGGACCAAACTGAGCAGAGATCCCCCAGCCCACCCTATGAGCTGGAGAACACATCCCCACTTCAACGGGGTAGCTCCTACTGACCTTGGGCCAACCGTGGCCATGGCCTATGGGCCCCAATAACCAGATGATTTATTTTTTCAAGAGACATAGAAATGCAGATTCTAAAGTGACATATGAATTTTAAGTGATAACTGGTGATTCAAAAACTTAAAAAAAAAAACACTGTGAGAGGTAACTTAGTATAGTGTTAAGGGCATAGATTCTAGAGCTGGGCAGATTAGGTTTACATCCTAGTTCCAGAATTTACTGTTGGTGTGTCCCAGGACAAGCTACCTAACTTCTCTGGGTCAGCATCTGTATTTGTAAAAGGAAGATTATAATTGTGCTACCTGTTAACTTTATACTCTGCTTAACAGTGCCTGGAAGCATTCTATAAAAGTATGGTAACTGGCCAATAGTGGCCAGTCAGGTTGCCAACTGGCAACCTCCACTCATTAGCCTTCCTTCCTGCATACCCATGAGACAGCAGCTGCACACACGAAGGGCATCAGTCTTAGAGCAGTTAGGCTGGTATACAAGAGGGCATTTTTAGGCGCTGATGAGTGGCACAGAGTATAAGGGCTAGCAGATCTCAAGAAGAGATTCTTGAGATGTGGAATGGAGATAGTTCCTGAAGAAGGTGAGCCTGTGCCAGGCTCCACTGAATGGTGCTATTCATTAGACCTCAAGAAAGACAGAAGAAGTTACAGGCAGGTGGGTATGTGAGTCAGAGTCTCTGCAGGAAAGAGACAACACAGTCAAACTGGGTAAGATGCGGAGAGTGTAAGAAAAGGGCTGTTTACAAAGCTGTGGGCAGGGCTTACGGAAACTAACAAGTAGAAGTGCAGCACTAGAGGGCTAGTAATGCCAGAGGCACGTGCAGGTCTGAGACACAAGGGAAGGAAGCTGTGTCCAGAACACGAGAAACAAGCTCTAGGGAGGGGGTGGTGGACAGACACCCAAACCTCACTCTCCTCCTACAATCTCCGGCTGGGGCCTCTCCATCAGCGGATCCCAACCGGAAGCCAGAGGGCAAGGGAGCCCACTGGTGCAGTCCATACAGGTTAACCTTTTCCTCCCTGCCCCCACACAATGCACAGTGGCGAGGAGTGGGCCAGCCCAAAGGGATGGAGGAAGCAAAAGGAAGAGAGGCCAAAAACATGCTGGAAAGCAAGAAAGTTATTCTCAGCCTTAGTCTTTCAATCTACCGTATATGTTTGTTCTCCCTAAAGTTCCATAAATAACAGGAAAACATTTTAGAATGTTGGAAGGACACCGTGGCTACATACACACGCTCAGTGAGGTAAGGAAGTGAGAGAAAGGAGGGAGAGTCGACCAGTGGCTCCATGGGTGGAGAGCTGCATGCATAAAACAGTTTTCCAAAATAGCAAAAGGTTTCCAGGGAAAAACAACCCAAGCACACCAGGCATAAAACCGTTGAACCTGAATCTTTAGCCAGGTTTTTGGAGACAAGCTATAGTAAACAACTGATAGGGTCTTAATGGACATGAACTCAAATCTTAAATAATGGAATGTGACAGGTCAAAAGGTCCAGGAGAAGTGTTTTCCAAACTGTCTGTAATTTCATTATGTTGCAGGCCGCTCTGCTTGCTTCAGCTAAAATTTAAATGAGCTGTCTCTATGTACTTTCTCTTTTGATGGTGCCTGTCATGTCCTGATACAACAATCTAAATCCAGGGGCCTGGGTTGAAATTTGTTGTTGTTGTTTAGCCGCTAAGTCATGTCTAACTCTTTGGAGACCCCACAGACTATAGCCCTCCAGGCTCCTCTGTCCATGGGATTTCCCAGGCAAGAATACTGGAGCGGGATGCCATTTCCCTCTCCAGGGGATCTTCCTGACCAGGGATCGAACCTACATCTCCTGCTTGGCAGGTGGATTCCTTCCCACTGAGTCACTAGGGAAGCCCGTGGGTTTCAACAGTAGCTCCCCAAAGCACTGTGTGCACTCTAACAGCTTTTCTTCATATTGTGAACCTATACCTCTCAGTTACCTTTGACAAACCTGCCACTCTCCATATGTGTGTGTGTTAGTTGCTCAGTTGTGTCTGACTCTTTAAGTGGCTATAATTTCTACTACTTGCGAAGTATGGTTTTCTTCCTGTATCAGCTCTAGAAGTAGTAAGTTTCACATGATCAGGAAGCACTATCTTTGTCTGGGACGAACTTTCAGGGACCTTAAAGATCTTGGACTCCAGTCTTCCCAAAAGCATTTTCAAAAGTCCTCGTAGACACTATGTGAACCAAAGATTCCACATGGTCAGATGAGTTTGGGGAAATAGTGATTGAGTTCCATGAAAGTTAAATAGATTTCCCTTAAGAATGAACTTCTGAGAGCTTTTAATAGCAAATGCAAATGGTGAATCTCCTGGAAGAACCTGTGGTACGGAGAGATTTTCAACTTTATTTGGCTAAAGAGTACCTTTTTTCCATGCAAGCATTTTGCAGAACAGGTGTGCTGCTAACGACGCTTTGGAATGCGGGTGACAAAGGAAGAAACTCGGACTCCAAGAAAAGAAACATCTTGCTCAAGGCTTCGCAACTGATACGGCTCCCTCCTCCTGCTTCTAGTAATGCTGAGCTTTAGCACTGACCTTGTGTGCAACCTTCTTTCATAGACACAACTAGTCTCAACCTCCATTTTGGCAGACTGAAGAATCTCAACCTTTTCGATTTTTCCTAATATGGCCTGCGTCCTCTCTCACCATCACCCTTTGCTCCTCTTTATCATTTTAATTGCATTTCTCTGAACCTCGTCCAATTTCAAACTATTTTTCTCGAGGAACAAGGCCAGGAACAGCATATACATTCCAGGTAGGAACACCAGATAGCTCTGGACATGCTTTCAGTCTGGCTTCTTGTAACCTTCCCAAGGTCCCAGAGTTTCATTGGCCCTCCAGCCACAGGAGCCAGTGCTCCCTGTACTTTCTGCGGCTGCACTGATAGCTTGGAGCACATGGTCTTCTAGGTCAAGGGCTTAAGCTTCATCTCTTGCCCTAGGTTAGGATGGGGACAATCTGTCCTCTGTCATGCCTCCCACAGTGTCCAGTCCCCCACTTGAAGACTGAGTCTCCAAAAGTTCTGCATTTGCTTCGCTAAGTTAATATTTTAGAAATTTCACCCTTGATTATACAGCTCTTGCCCCAAAGAAAATACATTCACTGCTTTTCCACAGATGTGCCAGATGTCCTTGATGTTTACCCTTGACAGTGAACTTTGGAATTATGCTAAATTTATACAGTTACTTTCTTTAAATGACTCAAAAACTATTTTCTATAAACTGTTTCTTACGGCCTTGTACTGCTTCTTCTAGATTGGAGAAGGCAATGGCACCCAACTCCAGTACCCTTGCCTGGAAAATCCCATGGACGGAGGAGCCTGGTAGGCTGCAGTCCACAGGGTCGCTAAGAGTTGGACACAATTTCACTTTCACGCATTGAAGGAAATGTCAATCCACTCCAGTGTTCTTGCCTGGAGAATGCCAGGGAAGAGGGAGCCTGGTGGGCTGCCGTCTATGGGGTCGCACAGAGTTGGACACGACTGAAGTGACTTAGCAGCAGCAGCAGCTTCTTCTAGATACAACAGAGATTTACGTCCAATTAGAAGGTTGCCTTTAAAATGAATAATGGCTTTCACACAGTAGCAAAGATGCCAGCAATGAAAAGAGCAGCAGCCAAGCAAACAGGTTTGTGCTTTCAGAAGCAGACCCCCTGAGTTCTGCCAGATGTCAAGGCTGAACTGGGGCATCCAGTTGCTTCCTGCACTGCAGCACTGAAAACAGAACGTTCTTGCCAGAAAAGTCTGTCCTTGAGGGCAAGTTGCCTTCAAATTAGACCTCCCAGGGTCTGGCATAGTTCTGGGCTCAGAGTAGATGCTCAATAAACACTGCTTAAAAGAATACATGATTGAATAAAGGAATGAGCACATGAGCAAAGAAACATTCGGGAAAAGATACATCTCAGGTAAGGTGTTGGTCTCTGTTCCCTAGCAAGAGTTTTCATTTCCCTGCATTCTCTTTTCCACCCACTGGGCTCCTGCCCCTAAAACACTTCCTTTGTGCTCTGAGGACATTCCTGGGGCCCCAGTAGCAGGAGGCAGGCTAGTTAGCCGCGTCTTTAGATAATAAAAAGTTTCTCCAATTCTTTTGTTCTAAAGAGAATTAAGGTCATAAAAACATTAATGGCAGACCCTTCCAAAAGGCCTTTAGGAAATAAAGGTGACATTTGTTTGAAATGTCACCTTTGAAAATCATTCAGTTCAAACACTGTTCTAAAGCACTAAATATGTCTGTTTTAGTATCCACATTTGGACTCTATTGTTTTCCTCTAAAGTAAAAAGACAGCAGAATATTCAATGAACAACTGTTATTATACTGTATCCATTTCTATGAGGATATGGTTGTGGGACTGTGCTCATAATAGAACCTTCATTTTAAAGCCCTGTAGGCCTCATGAATTTCACTCCATCTTAGCTTCTCCTCCCCCCTAAAGAAGTCACGCAGGTTCCTTTAATAACCCCAGTAAAATAGCTGCAGCCTTCCACAGCTGCAGAGGTTTACTGTCCTGGGAGATTTTCAACATTACAATTCATGCTTCCAATCAAAACAGTGACAGAGTTGACATGATTTACTGAGGAGAAGGCCTTGATGGGGGACTAGCACACTACCCAGTAAATATTAAACAACTACGGGGAATTTTTAATATGCAACACTCTCTTTGTTCACAACAACAACAAGCCAGAAACAATTTCCTGTGCTACAGCTAACTGCAATGGAAGCTCGTTTCTAAGGCTCCTTGCTGTACGCTGTATGCATTTCAGCAAAGCAGCCTTCACCTAGGAGAAGCACTGGCTCCTTAAACAGCTCCCTCCTTCTCATTTCAAATGGAAACCAGCTGTATGTTTAAACTGTAACGAGAACACCTATCCACAAGGTCAGAGCTGGGCTGAAGGCACCTCACTGGAAAATACATCAAGTCCCTTTATCTGGGTTAAAGTTTGTCTGCGGTGAATTGTCAGTGACAACCTGCGACCCAGAATTCAGTTCACTGATGCTTTCAGAGCATTATCATTTCTTCCTCTCAGGAGGCAGACATAAACACACAATATATTATGAACCGGAGGCTGTAATAGACCTTGATTTGGGGGGAGAGAGAAATAGACTTTGGAAAGACAAATCTGGGGATTTTCCACTGAGAATAAGTAATTTTGAAAACAAGTTTCAGGCTTAAAAAAAAAAAAAATGGCTTGACTCCTTTGCACTGGGACACCATTTGCAAACGCCCCATGCCTCCACTCTCTGGCCCCAAATTTCCAAAAACAACAGCAAAAAAGATCCTGGCAGAAGTCAAAGGGTCAATGGCTCCTAAATAGTTTTCAGGCTCAATTATACAATGTCAACGAGAAAAGTCCTGCCGTGCTATAATGAGTCACCCCTTGACAAGAGATTCCAGACCATAAAACTGAACAACTGCATAGTTAGCACAAATCTCAACAGGGTAAGTTTGAAATTGAGAAAGGCTGAGATATCACACACAGTGACGGCAAAGGGGGAGGTGGACGCAGAGGATGCGNTACGTCCAATTAGAAGGTTGCCTTTAAAATGAATAATGGCTTTCACACAGTAGCAAAGATGCCAGCAATGAAAAGAGCAGCAGCCAAGCAAACAGGTTTGTGCTTTCAGAAGCAGACCCCCTGAGTTCTGCCAGATGTCAAGGCTGAACTGGGGCATCCAGTTGCTTCCTGCACTGCAGCACTGAAAACAGAACGTTCTTGCCAGAAAAGTCTGTCCTTGAGGGCAAGTTGCCTTCAAATTAGACCTCCCAGGGTCTGGCATAGTTCTGGGCTCAGAGTAGATGCTCAATAAACACTGCTTAAAAGAATACATGATTGAATAAAGGAATGAGCACATGAGCAAAGAAACATTCGGGAAAAGATACATCTCAGGTAAGGTGTTGGTCTCTGTTCCCTAGCAAGAGTTTTCATTTCCCTGCATTCTCTTTTCCACCCACTGGGCTCCTGCCCCTAAAACACTTCCTTTGTGCTCTGAGGACATTCCTGGGGCCCCAGTAGCAGGAGGCAGGCTAGTTAGCCGCGTCTTTAGATAATAAAAAGTTTCTCCAATTCTTTTGTTCTAAAGAGAATTAAGGTCATAAAAACATTAATGGCAGACCCTTCCAAAAGGCCTTTAGGAAATAAAGGTGACATTTGTTTGAAATGTCACCTTTGAAAATCATTCAGTTCAAACACTGTTCTAAAGCACTAAATATGTCTGTTTTAGTATCCACATTTGGACTCTATTGTTTTCCTAAAGTAAAAAGACAGCAGAATATTCAATGAACAACTGTTATTATACTGTATCCATTTCTATGAGGATATGGTTGTGGGACTGTGCTCATAATAGAACCTTCATTTTAAAGCCCTATAGGCCTCATGAATTTCACTCCATCTTAGCTTCTCCTCCCCCCTAAAGAAGTCACGCAGGTTCCTTTAATAACCCCAGTAAAATAGCTGCAGCCTTCCACAGCTGCAGAGGTTTACTGTCCTGGGAGATTTTCAACGTTACAATTCATGCTTCCAATCAAAACAGTGACAGAGTTGACATGATTTACTGAGGAGAAGGCCTTGATGGGGGACTAGCACACTACCCAGTAAATATTAAACAACTACGGGGAATTTTTAATATGCAACACTCTCTTTGTTCACAACAACAACAAGCCAGAAACAATTTCCTGTGCTACAGCTAACTGCAATGGAAGCTCGTTTCTAAGGCTCCTTGCTGTACGCTGTTTGCATTTCAGCAAAGCAGCCTTCACCTAGGAGAAGCACTGGCTCCTTAAACAGCTCCCTCCTTCTCATTTCAAATGGAAACCAGCTGTATGTTTAAACTGTAACGAGAACACCTATCCACAAGGTCAGAGCTGGGCTGAAGGCACCTCACTGGAAAATACATCAAGTCCCTTTATCTGGGTTAAAGTTTGTCTGCGGTGAATTGTCAGTGACAACCTGCGACCCAGAATTCAGTTCACTGATGCTTTCAGAGCATTATCATTTCTTCCTCTCAGGAGGCAGACATAAACACACAATATATTATGAACCGGAGGCTGTAATAGACCTTGATTTGGGGGGAGAGAGAAATAGACTTTGGAAAGACAAATCTGGGGATTTTCCACTGAGAATAAGTAATTTTGAAAACAAGTTTCAGGCTTAAAAAAAAAAAAAATGGCTTGACTCCTTTGCACTGGGACACCATTTGCAAACGCCCCATGCCTCCACTCTCTGGCCCCAAATTTCCAAAAACAACAGCAAAAAAGATCCTGGCAGAAGTCAAAGGGTCAATGGCTCCTAAATAGTTTTCAGGCTCAATTATACAATGTCAACGAGAAAAGTCCTGCCGTGCTATAATGAGTCACCCCTTGACAAGAGATTCCAGACCATAAAACTGAACAACTGCATAGTTAGCACAAATCTCAACAGGGTAAGTTTGAAATTGAGAAAGGCTGAGATATCACACACAGTGACGGCAAAGGGGGAGGTGGACGCAGAGGATGCGTTGTGATCCTGGTCACGTCAGGCTGCCCTCTGAGATGGGCTCCCTAATTCCAAAGGAATCCAGGGCTAGTTGTCTGGCCTGGGCACCACTCTGATGGACTTTTTGGGGACATAGTTCTTAATAAAACAAAGTTAAAAAAGGAATACTCTCTCTCCCTTCCCCTTTCTTTTTCTTTGTTTCTCTGTTCATGTAGGTTAAAATCAGCACCCCTTTCTGCCCCGCTGAATTTTTGTAGCTTTTCAGAAGAGACGAACCATCTAATGCTTTTCTAGAACTGCTCACAAGCCTGTTTCAGCCAGCAGGCCAAAAACAAAAAAATATATATCCATCTGCATTTATGGAGTTAATTGACATCTATTAATTTTACTCAGATTCTCTCTCCTCCTTCCCACCTCCCTGTCTCTCTCTTTTTTTTAAAGAGAGAAAGCTAATGAAAACCATGTTTATGTGCTCAAAGGCACAGAGGAAATTCATTACTCTGAGGAATAGCACACTCCACAAGTGAAATGAAAGTAATCTTATTTATGACAGGAAGGGGCCCCAGCTAGACTGAACGCCACCACACTTAGACTGTTCCAGAGACAAGAAGCTGCAGGGGCTCCGGCACCAAGTCCAGTGGCCGCCTCAGTGACAACAAACTGTTTGCAGCCTGTGCTTGAAAACTGTTAGAAGCCCCCCCGCCCCTCAAGACAGCCATCTGAAAGAGACAAGAAAAGAAATCTGTCTAGAACAGGCTAATTGTTTTACTTTTTTATTTTGTATTGGGGTATAGACAATTAACAACGTTGTGACAGTCTCAGATGAACAGTCAAGGGACTCAGCCATACATACACATGTATTCATTCTACCCCAAACTCCCTTCCCATCCAGGCTGCCCCCTAATACTGAGCAGGGTTCCCGGGCTACACGGTAGGTCCTTGTTGGTTATCCATTGTAAATATAGCAGGGTGTACATGTCCATCCCAACCCCCTAATTATCCCCTTTGCCCCAGCAACCATAAGTTTGTTCTCTAAGTCTGTGAGTCTCTTTCCGTTTTGTAAGTTAAGCTCACCTGCAGCGTGTCTTTTTGGATCCCACATATCGGGCATGTCATATGATATTTCTCCTTCTCTGCCTGACTTACTTCACTCAGTATGACACTCTCTAGGGCCATCCATGTTGCTGCAGATGGCATTATTTCTAGGACAGGCTACTCTTTTTCTCACCTTCCTTACTTTCTTGGGACTCCTTGTTTCTAAATTTCGAAAAGACACTCGGTCCCTTCATTAGTTCACGGCATTTTCAAGCACTGATCCGTAAGGACAGTTACACTAGCTTCGAGGTCTAATTCTCTTATAAAGGTTTTGTGCCGTAGATCCGGGCGCCATTGCCCAAGTAAATAAATAATGCAACTGTTTAAGGAACACGTTTTCACAATAAATGTCCACTTTGGCCCCTGCAGACAATTCTCCCTTTCTTGAAAATCCCATCAATGGTACACGTATTTCCCACCGCTACCTCATCTGTTTTTTCTCATTCATCTTGTCAACAAAAATCATTTAGGTTTTGTGTGCTAGAAGCTACAGGAGCGACAGTCTCTTTTACCTTCTCTAAATTCACAGGAGTACTTTATAAAATCTTAACAAACATTACGTGGAATTTTGGCAGTATCAGAAAGTTTTATAGTATTTATGGTGTGGCTTCCTAGAACCACTTTTGCTGGAAGGTACCCTGAGATCACCCAGGCCCAAGCCCTTGTTTACAGATAAGAGAAGGCAGTGGCACCCGACTCCATTATCCTTGCCTGGAAAATCCCATGGATGGAGGAGCCTGGTAGGCTACAGCCACGGGGTGGCAAAGAGTTGGACACGACTGAGCCACTTCATTTTCACTTTCACTTTCAAACAGGCGAAGGGCAGATAATAGACTGTGTATCTTTTTTATTAAGAAGAACAAACAAACAAACTTTCCTGTACTCCAAGAAACTCCCTATGTTTACCACAGAAGAAAAGGCCATTGCTTGGATTCTATGCAGTGAAGGGTTTATATTCCCCATATCTATATGATAAGAGCTTGTCTCTTTTCCCAGCATAAAATAAAATAGGGCAACTAAAATATTTTACGTTTCCAAGGTCACACACCAGAGAGCTACTGGAAATTAAACAGCTAGTTTGATCAACACATTTTATTACTCCTGGAGGTGTCAAGCTAGGCCTGGGCCCTGGAGGAAAGAGAACACACCCTTTTCCACGTGGCTTCAGGTTGTGCAGGGAACCGGGCAGGTAAGCAGGTGAACCTGTTTACATGATGGCGTGGCAGGTGCTACGGGGGGCAGCACAGAGCCCTGTGAGCGAGGCGACCCCTCCAGGCTGAAAGGAGAAGATGGTCTGGAGACAGAGTTGCTGTGACTGTTCCAGGCGAAGGAACAACTTTTATAAAAGTCTGGAAAGGAAAGTTTTGGGGTTTTTGATAAATCAGGATCACTGGTCCACACTGGGGGGAACATAAGAAAGGGACTATAGTCAGAGTCCCCGACTTTAACTAGTCACACCTAAAATCCATACATTTCTTATCTGCTTTGTCTAAATTAAACATTTTTAAGTGTGGTATGGGACACTATTTGCCTGACTATCCTCCCCTGTAATCCAAGACACTGTTCTCAGTTTGGCTTTGTAATACACAAAGGTGCTTCCACCAACCTTAAATTCAATTCCTGGAGCACTTATTAAGCATCTCAGAGGCACTACTCTTCACTTTTTCAGCCCTGTGTGTACAGATCACCTATATTAGGCCCCCCTCAGCCTCCCCATGAAGTCTAGGGAGGACTGCCTCACCCACTTCTGTAACCTTAGCACAACGCCAGCCACATAAAGGAGTCAGTAAATGACTGTTGAATGACCCACGTGATTGGTGGGACATAGTTCAATTCTCAAAATATACTTAAATTCACCTTTAAAAAAAGTGTTTCCCACATAGTATGTTTCAATGCAGATGGTAAGTGAACAGTAAAAAAAAAAGAAAAAAAGGTTTTTTTTGGAGGGGTGTTCTCTGAAAAGCAGCATAACTCAGCATTCCCTGCTATTAGGGCAATGGTACTATTTTTTCTCCAAGCTTATTGTATCCACTAGAAGATTTTACTGGTGTAGTACTGGGTGGCAGATGTTTTGAATAAAAAGTAGACATTACAAACTAATGATTTAGCAAAACAAACCAAAAGCCAGCAAGTCAGGAGGGAGAAGGAGAATGANTTTTTTCTCCAAGCTTATTGTATCCACTAGAAGATTTTACTGGTGTAGTACTGGGTGGCAGATGTTTTGAATAAAAAGTAGACATTACAAACTAATGATTTAGCAAAACAAACCAAAAGCCAGCAAGTCAGGAGGGAGAAGGAGAATGAAGTCAAAATGTCCAACTTTATTATAGGGTCTACTATTTACTACCTCGGTTTCTCATTAAGCAAAGTTCACTGTATTTAAGGCGATTTTCAAAGAGTAAGTACAGAAAAACACAGTAATAAAGACTAACCATACACAATTGGTGGTCAAGACACAGGTCAAGATTACGGATTTCATGTCTCTGATCCACCACTGTTGGTCCTTAAATACCTGTCATTTATCCAGCGTTTTGTGAGGACCTACTATGTGCCAGGCAGTATGCTATGCCTTGGGAATACAGAGGTGAGGAACACAACAACTCTGCTGTAAGGAATTGATAACCTAGTAAGGGATACAGAAAAGTAAGTTTAAACAGATTACAACTCATCTAACCTTTGAGGGAAGCAGTATGAGAGTGAGGGCAGGCTTCCCAAGAGAAACAGAATCTCTCAAAGGCATGCTGTCTATCATTGGCTGGTTCAGATGAGGCTTTAAAAATTTATCATCACATGCCTCCCATCACTATTAGAAAAATATCTCAAGTAGAAGGCTGGTTAACACTGGCTTATCTTCCGAGACAAATAGCTCCATGTTCTTTCTTTGTATTAATCCCACACCATCAAGTAATATGTTTATAAAAATATATTTTGCCTTTAAAAATGTATGAAGTTTGGGGGTAGGGAATGGAGAGCAGCAGTTTGGCTGTCTTCATCCTCCTTTTGTAGTAACTTGCTCCGGCCACACAGAGGCGCTCTGGATTAAAGAATGAGTGGGCTTCTTTTTCCTATCCCGCATTTTTTCTTTGCTCTATCAAGGGGCTTTCAGAGAACAAAATGGGTTTATCTAACATCAGGAAGGCCAGCAGCTCTTGTAGGAAAGCAGATGTTTGTCCAGCACAAAGTACAGATGTTTTGACTGAAGTTCCAAAATAAATCTTATTTATGAAAGAAGAATTACATGAAGGTAGAGACTGTTTCTTATGAGAGGGGGCTTCTATTACTAAAAATAACTGTTTTCCCACCCCATCACCTCTAGGGGAGGAGGGAATAAATAAGTAAAGCAAGTGAACAAAATTAAAACATTAAACAATAACAACAAACAATGAAGACCCTCACAAAATAACGAGAACATTTTTGAAAGGGACTAACTCCTTGGACACATCTCTGACAGTATTCCCCTGGGCGTTGGTTTGTATGATCCTGTGCAAATAGGAATCTTCCTTAACCTTCATCCTGAACCAGTCAATAATCCAGTGTTTGTAACATTACAGTCAGTTGCCATGGGAAGAAATCTGATGTCACAAAATAATTTTTTGGTTATTATCCTGGATCATATAGGAGCAGAAAGCAAGAAAATCACACCTGCCATATGCTAACGTTTTCACTTGTTAGGGGTCAAACAAGTTAGAACTATCATACAAACTTCAAAACTGTTATGACATTAATCTTTAAAAAGTCTTCAAGATTTTTACATAGATTTTCAAAAAAAGTACAAAAACTTTTTTTTAAGTATCTGTTGTTTATAAGCTACTGCTGAGGTTTCTCTTTTTTATTACTCTATTAATGTACATTTTTTTTTCTAGCTAAAACTCCTGAGCTCTTTAGCCATCAGTGAGTATTCTAAATCTTCTTCGTATGAGACAAAATAAATGAATCAATTTAGAAATGTTACGAGGTTCTAATTAGAAGATAGGTGAAAGAAAACATATACTTGTTACTTTGGGGACATTTAATTTTAAAATTAGGTTTAATGGATTTTTTTTAAAAAGTCTCTTAGGGAACCTGAAAAAACATGAACCTTTCCCAAGATGGTATTCAGGATATTAAAAACATGATCAAAATCTTATTCTCCTTCCTGTTTCCATCCCCATTCCTTTCCCTAAAAGAGAGAAGAAGCAAAAATTCTTGTCTAATACTTATGTTTGGGTGGGCATCATCGCCTAATTATAACACAATAGCCTGTTTTCTGCTTTCTAAAAATAAAGAGGGTAATTATCCAGGGGTAGGGGTTATTATGCAATAGACCACATGGACCACACTTCACCCGCTGAAAATAAACGTGGAAAACATTTCAATCACATATTTAAAACAAACAAACAAAAGGAAAAAAAACAAGGAGAAAAAAAAAAAAAAACTAGTTACATAAAAAACACACTGAAATAAATACATGTGAAATAAGGAACTCACTCGCCCAGATTTTTGCTGCTGATGATAATGCTGATCTGTCTCAATATTTAACACAAAAGATGAAAAAGGAAGGGTTTTATGCATTTTACAAATCTCAATAAAGTTGTCAAAAATTATTTTCCTCAATTTTCTTAAAGTTAAACCAGCTAGATGACATTACGTTGGGGATTTTAAAATATTCAAGATTAGGTTTTTTTTTTTTTTTTTNTCTGCTGCTGCTGCTGCTAAGTCGCTTCAGAGGTCTGCTCAAATATCTTTCCAGGGAGGCCTCTCCTGATCATCCCATATAAAATCCCATACCCGTATCCCCTCTGTACCCACCCTGCCCCCTTCTCCTGCTCTATTTTCCTCCAAAGCTATTATCAGCACGTGACATACTTCATATCTGTTTACTGTCTTCCCACGCCAGAATGTAAGCTCTATGATGGCATGGATTCACTGGATTTACTCATAGTTCTACTCCCAGGGCATGGGATAGGACCAGATACACTCATGGAACGATTTAATAGATTTCTGGGACACTGTTAAGCATTTAAGAAAAACTCAGTGGAATCTTGATAATGTTACAGAATGAGCCAAGCATTGTAAACTGTAATAAAATATTATAATCCATTGTTCCTAGATTACTAAAACGGCAACAAAGAAAAAGAAAAAAACAAAAACCTAGAACATTACACCCACAGAAAGGTAGACCTAATCCTACAGCACTCCAACACTGCTCCAAATAACATGAGATCCAAAAGCAGGCGAAAACGCAATGCCCCTGACAAGCATTGCCCCTGACTGCAATAATCCAATGTGCTCACACTTCAGAGGCCAATTTCCTTCTGGTGATTTCTCCCCAGTTCATCCTGAGTGGACACAATCACTCAAGTCAGAGTGATTTATATTCAGTCAATCAATTCTCTGTCAGCAGGAAAACTCCACCGGGCTCACGACGTGCAGTTTTCACGCTTGGAGTTTCCTTTATTGCTTGACAAGACATTTCTGGGGAAGAGACGCAGCAGATCAACTCTGGAAACCAAACACAACCCTCCCAGAGGATGCTCTGGACATGTATCAGAAACAAAACTCATCCCAGTCTGACCCTGCTCACTAAGAACTCTCTGATGCATGTACTCACGGTGGACACACCTCAGATCGTCTGTGTCCATCTTACTTTAGACTAAGGGTGGCTGTAATGAGGCGTTTTTGTGGCAGCCTTCCACGCAGTATGTACTCGAGACAGCCAGTTATGGAGCAGAGCAGCCTGTACAACTGTCGAAGTGACAGCCCAGTTGAACGCGCCAATTCTTCCTTGATAAGTAAAGGATCATACTCAATGCTGAAAGGATTTCTGATCAGTCAGGCTGTCTCATGCCCAGATGACAGGAGTAAACAGCAGTACATTTCCTAGGTTACCATGGGACTTACATTCATTAGGAGTCTTAAAAAAGACTGCAGCCTTTGACCTAGTAATTCCATTTCTATGACTTTATCCTAAGGAAGTAGTCAAAGATAAGGACAGAGACTTATGCACAAGGATATTCAAAATTTAGAAAAAACGGAAATGTTCAAAAATAGGAAATGCTTAGGTAAATAATAGTAGATCTTAGAACATTAGGCAGCTATCAGGGGTAAATTGGTTCCCTGGTGGCTCAGTGGCAAAGAACCAGGTTGCCAATGGAGAAGACTTGGGTTTGATCCCTGGGTCAGGAAGATCCCCTAGAGAAGGTAATGGTAACCCACTCCAATATTCTTGCCTGAAAAACTCCATGGACAGAGAAGCCTGGAGAGCTACAGTCCATGGGGCCACAAAGAGTCGGACACAACTGAGCAACTAAACACCACCACAAAGGTAAATAAAAAAAAAAAAACTTGGGAAGTAATCCTGATATCAAGGTTATATACTTAAGCCTTATTTATATAGGTATATGTACATTGATACATACACATGCCTATGAGCTGAAAGAAACTTCCCAAAATATTTATACTGGTCATCTGTAGGTGATGGGATTAAATCTGATTTAAAATCTTGAGCTTCATAGCTTTCTACCATAAACATATATTACTTAATTTTTTAAAATACCGTTGACCTGATTACAAAATGACAATTTACTACTTCATCATTAGGAGAGTCGGACACGACTGAGCGACTTCCCTTTCACTTCTCACTTACACGCATTAGAGAAGGAAATGGCAACCCACTCCAGTGTTCTTGCCTGGAGAATTCCAGGGACGGGGGAGCCTGGTGGGCTGCCGTCTATGGGGTCACACAGAGTCGGACATGACTGAAGCGACTTAGCAGCAGCAGCAGCATTAGGAGAAGAAATAAGGAATAAAAGTTCCATTTAGATTTAAAGGGACCAGAGAACCTCAACACCAGGGGAGCATGTGATCACATCAGTGTGGCTGACATTCTCTCAGCCTCTCAGACCTATTACTCTTGTAAAAATCACCTCTAGACAGAATTCCCAATGGTGTACGGTCAGGCAACGGTGCTACTCTGCTGCCCGCTCCCAGCTCCCCAGCGGGTTCTCCAGTGGTCATTCGTTGATTTAATTTAGATTAACATGGTAGGTCTTTGCTGGCTATCCTGCTTTGGATTCCAGGCAGTGCTAATTATTATTGTAAAAGACAAGCGTCTCAGGAGTTTAAAGTCGAGGCCCAGACCATCTACACTTCTGTTCGTTGGCTCCGCAAATTACAAGAGTCTGGTGAGTCAGTAAGAAAGATTCCAAACACAAGGGTCAACACTGGGCTGCTGACCTTCCTGACCCCACCTCAGAGCCAAGAACTGCAGAGCAGTTTTTCCTCCCACGCCAAAACTATTAGCAGCGAGCTCCTCTTGGTTGATTCTTTTCTTTGACAACTATTTTTGAATACAGGATGGCTCTTCCTGTGCCCACACACTAAATTAGCATGCCATTTCAGGCCTTTATTAATGTCCTGGGAACAAAACTGCAGTTGCTTACATTAGTTCACATTAATTAAATGATATTCTTTTTCAAATCACACTGTGGTCCCTGTAAAAATTCATCTGGTCTTGAGGGGATGTGAAAAGTGGGTTTATACACAGCTTACAAGAGAATGGGCCACTGTGTAAGACCAACTTTGTGACAGACAAATGTCTAGAGCCCTTCCCAGTTGCTTTTCAGAAATCATTCTCAGAGAGCCTAATAAGGACAGACCCAGGGAGAGGTTAGGAAACTGTCGATGCTCTTCTTGTGTTCCTACTTCCCCATCCAGTCAGTCCCTAAATCCTGATGATTCCCATCTGAAGAGCTCTGGGATCTGTATCTTCCAGGCCACACGCTACTCTGTGCCTGGAACTGGGTTTCCTAAGAGATGAGTTCAGATCTCAGGGACTAGATGGCTGCTTCCCAGAGCGCTTTCCCCTTCCTCCCGGACACACAGCCAGCCTGTGTTCCCTGGCCTTCCCTGCAGGCAGGAAGCACCACGGGACCGACTGCAGGGAACACGTGACGCTCTGCGCCACCACCACATCTGGCCCATAACGTCCACCCTGATGTGGTCATAGGAACCATGCACTGAAGATGAGGGAGCCTGGCATTGAGGTTACTGCTCAGATGAGTGCTGATCATAAATACCAGTCTCTGCTCTTGATGAAAATTCGTGTGGAGGGCCTTAATGCCATGGTAGATGGTTTTTGTTTTGTTTTTTTGAGTTACATTTTTGTCCCAGACATTCCTCCTTCCAGAATTGCTCCTGTAGCCTCTTCATCCACTCTCGCTGACTTGACTAAGCCAGCATTAATGTGACACATTAAAAAAAAAAAAATCTTACATTGTTTTAGGAATAACTTCTACTATGATTCACATGTACTTCACTTGGGATGAAATACTAATAATGTGAAATTTTTTCATTAAAACAGAAACCCACTACTTTAGAACCACAAGCATGAACTTACTGGGCCATTTAATTAATGATGGTGCCGTCAAATGTCTTAGATCTGTTTTAAATGATACAGAGTAGCTTCAAATATCCTGTTGGTTTTCAACAATAAGTTCAATTGTTTTAAAAATTGTCTTTAAAAGGATATTGTACAACCCTCACACTGAACTTCCTATTGCTAACTTTTTATAAAAGGGAAAACAGCATTAACTAATTTATTTTTCAGAATGGCAAATTTCAACATAGTTTATTCCCGTTGATTTAGTTTAAAGCTAACAAGAATTACCATTTTTTCCTAAACTTGCAAATCATTCCCTGAACAGGAACATACTGAATGGTATGAACTTTAAAAGATACAGTGCATGTTTTCCTTTGAAGAGTTTACAGTCTAGTGGGCAAGAGAGAAACACAAATAAACAATGGTGACACAATGCAAAACGAAATGAGTTCTCCAGGGGGACAAGGAAGGTGAGGGTGTTGGGAAAAGCTCCTGGGAGAAGGTGACATTTGAGATCCGTCAGAATTTGAAGATGTCGGGGAGAGGAAAGGAAGAGAGATGGTGCCGAGCCCTTTTTCTCCGCCCCCCCCAGTAAATTTCTTTTATATACTTCAGAAAAATCTTGTTTTGTTCACATAAAGTAAACAGTGCTGACAGATGAATAGGGTAATTGTTCCTCTGTAGTGCCTCTAGCCTTGGCCCTAGAGACCAGACGACAGAACCCAGGTGACTCTCTGCAATGACTGGTGCCAAGCCGGCAGATGGAAAACATTACAGGACCAGCTCTGCTCCAATGCCTGGATGCCAGCACCCCTGTCTGAAAAATGAGNTGACAGATGAATAGGGTAATTGTTCCTCTGTAGTGCCTCTAGCCTTGGCCCTAGAGACCAGACGACAGAACCCAGGTGACTCTCTGCAGTGACTGGTGCCAAGCCGGCAGATGGAAAACATTACAGGACCAGCTCTGCTCCAATGCCTGGATGCCAGCACCCCTGTCTGAAAAATGAGGAGGGGCCACAGGCCCGTGTATCATAGAGCATGATGGTTAATGCCACTGAGAATGTTGTCAAATGATTTGGGCTGTGGGCGGAAACCCTCCTCCCTCTATGGTTTTTCATTCTTTAAGCTTTTGGGGGTAAGAAAAACATGGTCTCTGGTGGGTTAGGAGAAGGAGGTTGGATTACAGAAGGACGTCAAATACAAGAGGAACAAACATGCAAGGATGTTACTTTCCTTAAAGGGGCCTGGATTTTTAAAATGATAGTGACAAGGAATAAGAACACAGTATCTGTCTGTCTTCTCTACCCATTAGGTAGCCCTGGAAATAAGCTGGAACCAACACAGTCAGGGCCCTCGAGGCCATTGGAGGCCTACATTAAATCAGGCAGTAGCTCTAAGAAAAAACTTCTGATTCCTTGCTATCTGTTTGGTTTTCTGAGAAATTTGTTGTAATCTACATTGTTCCAAAGAACTGCTTATCTCCATCTATCTAGCAAACTGGAGGTCAGAAAATAAAGTAAAGGTACTAAACTGGGAAAATGGAATAAGAGAGAAAGGTTAGGCCTTAGAGTTAAGAGACCTGGTTTTGAATCCCAGCTCTGTGTGACCTTGGCAAGTCTATACTTTTTCCTGATCTCTAAAGAAGGGATTAATCCCTGCCAAACTACCTCACAGAGTAATTTAGAGATCAGAAGAGACATGGGATAATACCTCAGAGACTGATTGGTCAGCTAGAAAAAAATGCAAGGAGGGCTGAATTTTTCTTAACATTAAGTAGCAACAGTGAAATAATAATTATAAGCTGTATGTGTATAGAGATTTGGACATTTTTATTCATTGCTTTATCCCCACAAAGTCTGGCATGAATGTGGAGTGTGAGAATTATCTATTATATAAATGAATGGATGAGGCGAGGTAAATAAGCAGTGCTCCTATAGCCTTCCTGAAAAGTATCCAAAAGGCTAAAAGAAAGGCACAATAGACCTCTTCAGTGCATCACAGGCAACTGACTTAATTTATGGTACACACAGGTAGTTGTGTCTTCTTGAGAACGTAGTGCATACTGGGTCCGATAAATATTTAGACTCATGGGGACATGGGTCTGAATGCAGAGCTAGACTCCAGGGAGGAAAATCTTTTCCTATGATACTACATCTTATTTTAGACTCTTAATTCACTTCTCATGCCTTTCCTTCTGATTTGAATTTGCTCCCTCAAAGATGAGTATTGCTGAGATGAGTTGAAATCTGCATCTGTGTCTCCAATTCAATGAACTGTGGGTCTCCAACAGCACGCTTGAGAAAACTGGGACACCAGCTTCCCAAGGCATGGTTTAGGAAAAGGAATCACAGACCTACATGACCCTGGCCCTATACTGGTGTGGCTGCTGGAGTTTCCAGAAACCTGGGAGACTCAGTCCAAACTTAGAAGGTGGAGTTTGCCTGGACAGAATGCTGTGACATCAGTCCCCTCTCCCAAATTCTAACCTAATCTTAGTTCTCTCTTCTCTTTGGCTGTTAAGAATATTGGTGGCAAATCTAGACCAATCCCAACAATACAGAAGCCCTTGGCTTTTATCTTATGTTTTAGAATTACATGAGAGATTATCTTACCTTTAGTTTCATTTTATTTTCTACTCTCCTCTTTTTGCTCTGGCATTATCACAGTTTTTACAGGGTGTTTCTCTGGAAATCACTTTGGATATCTTTTGGCATAATGTCAATAAATGCAACTCCAAGTGCCAGTCTGGGAGGTTTCCCAAGTGAAACCTGAATATGGAGTGAAACCTGTCATGTGTGAGCTCTTAGCTCACTGGCTGGGGCAGGTCTCACCATGTGAAGTTAATCATCCAAGAGAAAACTTCATCCCTAATACTGATAACACCTTTCTGTTTGGATGGGAGATCACGGGTGGTGGTGGTGTGGGGGGTGACTCTGCTGGTGACAAGTCAGAGTTCCAGAGACATTGTCATTCAAATGGATCTGCTCCGACTTGGAACCTAAACTCCAGAGTCAGCAGCAGCACTGTTCTTGGGCATCTGGAAACAACTACCCAATGGAAACCTGCTGTTTGCAAGATGTTTGCTTTCATTAAGTATTTGTGGCTGTGTTTCTAAAAGCCTAATGGCAAGTCCTGGTCATCACAAGGAGACCTGAAGACCTGAAGATTTGTTTACCTCACCAGTGTGAAGGTTTCTGGGCTACATACATTTTGGCTCCAGAAAAGTCCTCTAAAGAGGTGATGGCTGGCTCAGTTCTTCTCTTATTCAACTCAAACAGGCTAACAAACATTGGGAACTGAAGGCTTTTTTTATCCAGCAAGTTCTAGGTGATGAATTTAACAGAATTTAAAGCCCTGTTTAAAAATGGCATGGTTGACTTGGAGGAATATATTGATACAAAAGATGGGGGAGGGGTGGAAATTTCAAGAAAAGTGTTATCAAGTAGCCAGATAATAAGTATTTGATGAATAAATGGTGGAATGAATAACCTGATAGGCTAAGACACTATCAGTTCAGTTCAGTCGCTCAGTCGTGTCTGACACTTTGAAACCCCATGAATTGCACCACGCCAGTCCTCCTTGTCCTTGAACTCCTCCTGGAGTTCACTCAGACTCACGTCCATTGAGTCAGTGATGCCATCCAGCCATCTTATCCTCTGTCATCCCCTTCTCCTCCTGCCCCTAATCCCTCCTAGCATCAGAGTCTTTTCCAATGAGGCAACTCTTCGCATGAGGTGGCCAAAGTACTGAGTACTGGAGTTTCAGCTTCAGCATCATTCCCTCCAAAGAAATCCCAGGGCTGATGTCCTTGAGAATGGACTGGTTGGATCTCCTTGCAGTCCAAGGGACTCTCAAGAGTCTTCTCCAACACCACAGTTCAAAAGCATCAATTTTTCGGCGCTCAGCTTTCTTGTTTTGAATACTAGCTATCTAAAATCTTAATAAATAAAAATAACAAAAAAATTCCATTTTTCCCCTTTAATAGTATTTTAATTGAAAGGTTATTTTTAATATCTACATCCATTTCCTTTGCCTTCAGCTACTCCAAGTCGGTTATTAGCTGACCCACAGAAGGATGTTACTGCAAAAGGGTTCAGGTGTCTCTGCTTCTGTTTTATCACCATTTCAGTAAGGAAATTGCAACCCACTCCAGTATTCTTGCCTGGAGAATCCCATGGACAGAGAAGCCTGGCGTGCTACAGTCCATGCGATCACAAAGAGTTGGACTTGATGGAGCAACTAACACTTCAGTAATCACACATTGACCCAGATTATTCTAGGCATGAGCATTTTGAAGAAGCCAGTCCTTGGTAACCCAGAGGCATTAAAACAGCTTCTAAAATTGGGAATCCTCCCTACCCCCAGAGCTCAGCTTGGACTGTGAGCATCGGTTACATCTAGTCACTGGTTATGCTGTACCTTATCTATTCATGGTTGAGGAGTGTTATGATTGAGCCAACCTCCGGGCATCTCCACAGCCCTGCTGCGTTCCTCTGCTGCAAGCCTCTCTTCTTACAGTTAGGAATACAAGGAATGGAATGAAAAGAAGGGGGGTAGGGGTGGCTCAGCCCTTCTGGGTGGCCATCTCTTAAATAGAAATCTATACTTGCTCATATAAATACCACTCTAAGTTTTTCAAATTCTCCAATCACATTTACACATTCAAAATTATCTTTATTTCCATGTTTTCCTGGATGAAACACAGATGGGGATATCCAATGTACAACAAAATTATAAAATCAGCGCTAAAGCAAACATTGCTGTTAATCCACAAAACGTTTTTTAGTTTAATTTATGCCAAATAACATTGATACTTCCAAACCAAGCAATGTATCAAATAAAACCAAATATTCTCTGTGCTACTAATAGAGAATGCCCAGTAAGTACAATTTAGAGATCACCCCGGCAGGAGGAAGACAGCTCCTCTCCAAGCTCCAGAATTCACTTCTAAAGCCTTCTCTAGATTCTATTGTGGAATCACACCTCCCCCCCCCATCCAATTCCCCAGTTACTCAAGGGCATCATATTTCTACTATAAATGCTATAGAATCAAGTATTTTTTTTTAAAGAATTTCAAAAAGTTTCTCAGTTCATGAAGGAGAAACTACCGCATTTTGAGCTCCTTAAAGACAAGACTAAGTCATCATATTCACTTTTAATGGCCACATGGCCTGCTGCTGAGCCCAACAGAATAAACAAAAATTTACTAACTAGAGTTGTATTATTGAGTTCATAGGTTTAATTTTGAAGTAAAAGTCTGTCAAAACCCAACCTTTGTTAAATACAAGTAAAACTAACTTGATTTGCACAAGGACAGTTTCATATATTAAACATTTCAAGAAATCTTTTAACTTGGACTGAATTATGTTCTTAAAATCTACTAGGGTTATCATGGATGATATAAATGACTCAAATGTTTCATTTTCTTCTTCCCCCTTCTTAGGAAAAGTCCATAAAATTTTCCAAAAAAGCAAGCTATCACCACCTAAACAACAACAACTCCCCCCACCCCCCACCAAATTCTTGTGTTAAATTGTTGTTACACTAGGAATTTTTTCCATACTGCTTCTTAAATTAACCCTCTGTCCCCCTTGGAGACACTGGAACTCTCTGCTTTCAGGAATAGAATACTCTAGTTGGAAAGGACTTTCCAAGAATATTCAGTCCAGATCTTTCATTTAAAGGAAAGGAAAACTTGCCCAGATTCCAGTGCTAATTAGAAGCAAAAGCAAACCTCCACAAGGGCAGGAACTAACATTAGATTTTCAATGTCTATCTAGCAGAATGCCTGGTACACAGTAGATATTCGATAGATATTTGTTGGATAAACAAATGACTTAACAGGAGCTGAAAATGCTGTCTCTGAGTTCCCTGTCCAGTGTTTCTACAGCACTATGGCCAAGCCATAAGACCACTCTTACAGTGGTACATGAAATGGGAAATAGGGATGTCAGACCACATGCTTGAAGTGGGCATCTCCAGGGCTGAGTTACCTCTTGGCAGCTGTGGATACCAGGATGAAGTTACAGTGAGAATCCTACACATGATCCTGGCATACTAGAATCATGTACTGCTATTTTCTAATCTCACATTTTCAGGCAGCACTCCAGTAGCCTGATCCTTGTGGATATCTGAACCTCTCCATAGCTTCCACACAACCAGAGTAGTAGCAACTGCGTCTTCAAGGTAACTGGAACAAGCTGTGGTCCAGGGCACTAGAAGGAACTTCATGAAATACAAATTTTCTAACTTAAACCATTTAAAATAAAAAAACAAAAATTTTTTAAGGAAAAAAGCAAGGAATGGAGAATGACAAATTTCAAAGTTGAAAATGGTCNTCCAGATATACCTTCTTGTAGTTTCTGAAGCTTTGGGGATTCCCTCCCACCTAAGGGCCTTTGTGACTGCTATTCTTCCTCCCTAGCTAACTGCTGCTCATCCTTCAGTTCACAGATCAACTGTTACTCCTTTAAGAAAGTTCCCCAACCCTCCAGATCAGGAGAGACTCTTTACTGACTGTGTATTACAGTCTTCTTGTTGCATGTCCCAGTGTCTGGCACCTTGTCAGTTCTCAATAATCATTTGTTAATTGATGAGGTGGAAGGTCATGGGAGGCAGTAAAGCATAACAGGAAAATAAAGACCTTACATTATAAACTAGAACACCCTTGAGCCATCTTCCCTTGGGATCTTAAATGTTCCAGCTATTGACAGATCCTTGGTCCTTCAGATAGTCCTTGTACGGTGAGCATTTTGTAAGGGGTACAAAAGTGAAAGTGGAGAAGGAGTCCATTATTGGTCCAGTTTTAGGTAATTTTAGGTGAATAAATGAAAAGAAAACAGTAGTCACAAATGCCTGCAGAGGCATTTTTAATACAAGGCAAGGCGACACAGCATTCAAACAGGAACAGGCTACAGCTATACACAACAACACGGATGATTCTCACACACAAAATGTGGAATGAAAGAAGCCAGACCCAAAGGAGCACAGACTGTACGAATCCAGTTATATGAAGCTGAAAACTGGCAAACTAACGTAGGGTGAAATAAGTGAGAATGGTGGTTCCCTCTGGGGGAACTGATGGGAAGAGATACAAGTGAGTTGCTAGAAATGCTGTTCACACATGAGTCGGACACGACTGAGCGACTGTAGGTGCATACGTGTGAAAAATTCATTAGGCTATGGACTCTGGATTTGCACGCTTCACTGTAGGTAAGTGGTACTTTAATGAAAAAGAAAACGGGGACTCTACTTCTGAAACCCCTGCAATGGCCCTATCACCATCTACAGGATAACGTCTAAATTCCTCAGGAAGGCCTACAAAGCTCTTTGTAATCTAGCCCCTTTCAGAGACGCTCTCATCTCAACATCCAGCGCTCCACATGTGCACAGGATGCTCCAGGCCTGTGGCTCCCCCTGAATTCTCCAGACAGGCCGTTGCATTGCTCACCTCCATGCTTCTGCATCTGCTCTGCCCGTGGTGCTCATCAGACAGAAGGTGCCTGACAAACACTGGTTGAACTTGAACTGAAAAGTGCACAAGTGCAAGTCGCTCAGTTGTGTCTGACTCTTTGCGACCCCGTGGACTATACAGTCCATGGACTTCTCCAGGCCAGAATACTGGAGTGGGAAAAATGCACAGTAAAGCATATAACTGTTAGCACAGGATAAGGACACGTTGACCAATGGTAGTTTAAAGAGACAGAAACCTTTCAGAGCATAAGGAGACAGAGATAGGTGAAGTAAAGAATCAAAATGAATAGCTTAGTCTTCCAACAATGAGGTCTCTTTTTAAGTCCAACTTTAAGATGTTAAACAGTTTAAGGGAAGAGAAGCAACCATGACGATAATTTGGGGACTGTGTTTATGGGTATAGGGCCTGAATTAGGTCAGGATGTTCACAGTAATAGAATACTTAATTGCAATATCTGACATTTATTGAATGCTTACTGTCTACCAGGCAATTTGCATTCATTATCTGATTTAATCTTCAAAGCAAATCCTTGAAGGTCTGCTCGTAACCTCCATTTGTACCTATGAGGTAACCTATGCTCGAGGAAGGTAAGGAGCCTGCTGGAGACAGGCTGTGGCAGAGTTCAGATTCTAACCCAGACCTACGGGGCTCTAGAGTCTGGCAGTGAGACTTTTACCAAAGACACTCTCAAATGAGCAACTCAGAAGCCCACATCATGGCGGGGAACAGGCAGAAAAGTGGCACAGCCTCTCTCCCATGTTTATGGGCAGTGTTTAAACATCCACAGCTGGAGATTTATCCTTGGGAAAGAACACCCAGGAGTCCCAGAGGTATGGAAAAGAGTCTGAAAATAGGCCCAGTACAAAACCGCATTATGAAGCTGTGTGGCAATTTCCTGTAAGGTACTCAACCCAGCACCTACTACAATAAAGCAGAACCACCCTAGAAGGACCCACAAGAAGATATATCTGAAGAAATGGTTACCAATGACTGCATGCCAGAGAGGGAAAAAAAGTGGAGAGAGAAAGGAAAACACCCGGATTCAACAGAATCTTATGACAGACATGGGTCCTGCAACAACCCACAACACACATTATACTAAAGGCACTCGCAAGTTGAACGCCATCTGGTTTATTTTGGGTAAATCTTGGACACAGTATACTTAGTGTGGTTTCCTAGGGCTCTGGGTATTGGAGCATGTGCCCACCTCCTTGGCCTCTCTCCTGACTGGCTGCAGTGAAAATGACCTCTCTGGCCACTGCAGACCACCACTGGAAAAACCACCAGCTTCTTGGAGACTCTTAATGTGGTTCATTTCTAGGCCTGGTACTTAATTGAAAAGGGAGGGTAATAAAGTACCCCCAGATGAACATGTATATATCCCTGGCACCTTTAACAAATTACATTGCCAGATCTTTCTATGTTATTCCTCAAGGTGTCTTCCAAAACCAACATTTCCAGGGTGTCCTGCTACTCTGTAATATAGCTAAAAAAAAAACGAAAAAAAATTTTTTTTCAGGTCATAGGGGAAGGCAAACAGACACATTTTTTATATTGACAGGCCTAGAAAAATCACAATACACTGCCTGTGTTATACAATGGGGCNCAAATTACATTGCCAGATCTTTCTATGTTATTCCTCAAGGTGTCTTCCAAAACCAACATTTCCAGGGTGTCCTGCTACTCTGTAATATAGCTAAAAAAAAAACGAAAAAAAATTTTTTTTCAGGTCATAGGGGAAGGCAAACAGACACATTTTTTATATTGACAGGCCTAGAAAAATCACAATACACTGCCTGTGTTATACAATGGGGCCTTGTATTTTTACAGCTAAGATCCATTAAAATACAGCCAGTGGATCCAGACTAAATCAATTTAATGACCTCAGGTGAGGACTCAGGGGATGTCCATTCTTACAGCAAATCTCGACTGTGCAGCCTCGGCCACAGTAATTGAGCCCCATCAGCGTCTCTAAAATCTTACTGTGAAATGTATGTTTTGGCCCCAAAGAAATGACAGCTCCTGGACTTAAGGAAAGGAAAAATAGTTGACTTATAGGAAAGTGCTGATTCTGTTTTATTCACAACAAATACTTACACCTAATATTTTTTCCCAAGTATTATTCAATTAAATGGCAGAATTGTATATGAACTACAACTTGAATAATAATAACAAATAGTGTGAACTCTCCGAACTCCCTCCCAGAGACAGGATTTTCCATGATATATTGTGTGTTTCTTTCTAACTGTTAGCTTCTCTGGTAATGAACCACTTTTAATCACTAGTAATTTGTTGCTATACTTCCTCTCGGTTGATTCCTATATGCATCAGAATATCATGATGAGAGGGAAGGAGAATCAGGGTGCTGAGTGGGGAGACTAAAGGATGGAGGAAAAAGAGAAGTGACGAGGATGTGGGAGGAGATGCCAAGAAAAGGAGGACACTTGGGGACAGCTGATAAAGCCAAAAACATCAGGGAGAGGGCACTTGTTCATCAGCTCCAGGAGAAAGTACATGCCGGGCTACAGGGAGGGTGACTAGGGAGCTCTTCTTGGTTTTCCAAGGTGGTTGAGCATAAAAATGAAGTCATATAGACTCTGTGCTGTGTTAGGAGCCAAAAAGTAAAGTTATCAACACTACTGGTTGAGCAGTTAGAGGGCAATGCAGAGACCAGCAGAAACTACCTCCCTTTCCAGAAGGGTGACAACTTTGAGGGTAGAAAACCAGCCTGAGCCATCTCCAGAATGCAAGCACCACGAGTCCCACCTCAAGATCAGCACCTCATTTCCCAGCCTAACTAAGGCTAGCAGACAAAATCTAAACATTCAGCAGGCAGCTGAATTTATTACTGACTCGGCTCATGACAAATCTCATTCCAAATATGACGAATTTTCACAGTCTACTATAAGTAACAATGTTCAGACACAGAGGGCAATTTAGGTATTCCATGCCATTAAATAGATTATTTCAATGAGAGTCCTATTTCACTTATAAGTAACACTTCACTGGAATGTTTCCAGGTAATTGTGTGGCAGAGAGAAGATTCGGCGGCTTTAAGAAAAGATCTATACTGATATTATATTTAGCGAAACAAAAATAATATATGTTTTTGATATACAAGTCAGTCAGACAACCACATAGAGAACTGACTGTGTCTTCAGTTCAATTACAATGTTCCAGGGAAAATGGCTGTTTTAAATATATGCAGGATTTTAGTGGACTGGCTATACACTGGAATCACCTAGAGAACTTTAAAAATTGCTATTTCCAGGCCACACTCCAGAGTCTCTATAAGTGAAATTAGGAGTCAGGAATTTTAACACCTCAGTTCAGTTCAGTTAGTCACTCAGTTGTGTCCGACTCTTTGCGACCCCCCGGACTGCAGTATGCCAGGCTTCCCTGTCTATCACCAACTCCTGGAACTTACTCAAAGTCATGTCCATAGAGTCGGTGATGCCATCCAACCATCTCATCCTCCGTCGTCCCCTTCTCCTCCCGCCTTCAATCATCCCCAGCATCAGGGTCTTTTCAAATGAGTCACTTCTTCAGTTTTAGCTTCAGCATCAGTCCTTCCAATGAATATTCAGGACTGATTTCCTTTGACTGGTTTGATCTCCTTGCTGTCCAAGGGACTCTGAAGAGTCTTCTCCAACACCACAATTCAAAAGCCTCAATTGATTCCAATTTGCAAAGTTCAGAATTATATGCTAGGACTTGTGCATTAAATCCTCCCATAGCGAGGTGGGGGGGGGGCGGTTCAAGATTGGGAACTCATGTACACCTGAGATGAAAAAAAAATAAAAATAAAAATTAAAAAAAAAAATAAAACATTAATATGAAAAAAAAAAATCCTCCCACAGCTGTGAAAGGGAGGCAGCATTAGTTCCATCTTACGGATGAAGAAGCCTAGTAGTAAAGCACAGAGCCAACACTTGGAACTACCATTGATCTGGCGTGATAACATCTTGTTTCATCCCATCTTCAAAGCGACCCTATAATTCGGACAGTTTAGAGAGGAGGAAACTGAGGTTCAGAGAGATGAACTATCCTGAGGATCTGTAAGGACCAAGTTGCAGAGATGTGTTTCGCCTGACTTCAGAGCCTGCCTGATCACTTAAACATTAACTTAAAACATACGCAGAGCCCGATTTACTAATCTCCAATTTGCAAATGCCTTCTGATAAAATCTCTTTTTCTTTTTCCTGACTGTGTCTGGGAAGGGGTAATCTGTAGGGCTCTCCTTCTTTAGTCAAGTTTCAAAAACTAATTGAAAGCAGTGTAACCCAACTGGAGATTCTAACGTGGCAGGAGGTTGACTGAGATGACTTCAGTTCTTCTCAGAACAAACTTATTGCTCCTGTAATTGCAATCTGTAATTTTATGTATTAAGTAATCCCTAGGCCTATCGTAACTAGATACATAAAGCAAATTCTGCTTTCTTCTTTTTTAACGACAATCTTTCCACTTTAAGTGAGAAGAATAGAATCTCATACCAAAAGGATTCTTGGAATCATCTGATTCAATTTTCTCATTTATACAAGGGGACACCAAGGTCCAGAAAAATGATTCTTTCAAATGAGCCAAAATTTTTTTCCATAATACTTAGACCGAGACAATATGCCCTGCTCAGTGGATGTGAAATTAATGAGGAACACACAGGGGTTTTAAAAAAGAAATAAACATTATAGAATTAGGTCAGAGTGCTAAGGAACCAGAGGAGCAGTTAATTCCACTTCCCTTCCATGGATTTCCTATTTTCAAAAAGATATTATGCTCGTATTATTCCAAAGTTATCACAGGGCTACTAGAGAAGGCCAGGTTCTGATCTATGGCGGGCCTTTCCGTGTGGATATGTGGCATGAAATGTCATTTGTATTTTCCATTCCCATTCTCTCCTGAGTACACAGTGGCTATGTGTCATGTGATATCACAACAGACTAAATACAAAAGATAGGTAGGAGAACCCATCTGTCTTTTGTTGACAGAGATATTACAGAAACTTGCAAATATTTAAAACAAAACCACTCACTACCTATGCTTTTTTTTTGTTTTTGAAACTACAGTTATTTTTTATGAAGATATATTTACTTTCTCTGTTTACACAGTTTTTTATCTGTTACTATGTTGACATATAATGGGTTTATTATTGCCTGGCTTCATTTATAACAGATAAACAGTAACAGATAAAACATATAAACAAAAGTTCTCTGGGGTTTCTGAATTATTTATAAGAATATAAAGATGTCACGAAGAGCACAAAGTTCAAGGAACACTTCTTTGTTGCGTCATAACACCTAGAGTGAGCTACAGATTAGATGTTATTCTGTAATTATTTGGTGAGCAGCAAAAATAAACTGCATTGTATTTTTGGTTAAATGCATAAAACCAAGTACTTTTCCATAAATAGCATATACTAGAAATATCAATAATGAAAATATAAATATTTAAAACATACCATAATGTTTGTAAGTCTGTCTTGACATTTCTCTCTTTTAAATGTGCTAAGAGCTTAAAAACATTAGACTTTTCTTGAATTCTGAATATCCAATAGTGAAGAAAATATGAAAATGAATTCAGGTTTGACACAGCCAATACCAACGGCAAGTATTTATTGAGCACTTACTCTGTGCCTGGCCTGTTCCTAAGTGTTTTCTGCTTGTGTTCTCACTGAGTCCTCAATACACAAGAGGATGGGCTTGTCCAAGCTCCTCTTCCAGTATGTGGGAGAGCCAGGATTTGGACCTGTCTCCAGAATCTCTACTCCAAACTACTGTGTGGACCACTGTGACTTACCTAGTCCACTCCTGTTTTAGAAACCTTCCTTCCTTCTTGCCAGCGTAGAAGGCATTTTGATTGCAAATAATGAAATGGGAAATATAAATCAGAAAAGCTCTTAAGGGATGTGGCTAAGAATCCACAGTTTCGCCTTCTGTTGCCTTTACATCGTGGATTCCTTTAGGGCAGAGTTGTCCTTACTGCAGTTGCATTATTTATTCACTTGGAAAATAACACCCTATGTGTGAAGTGCTTCAGGGCTGGGCTATCACATGGTAGTTTTTAAGAATTTTTTTTCCCCTGGGGAGGTTTTTCACAAGAAATTCTCATAAAGGCAGTATGTCCCCTATTTCCATGGCACAAATACAACTGCCTCACTCAGCCCTCCTTTAGGACTTTAAAAGGAAACGTGATACTAGTAAATGATGATACAAGAGAAATAATAGGTCACCTTTCCTGAACCCATATTTGGACGGAGTGGTGAGAGAGCCCACTTGCCTGATGTTATTACATTCAGATGCCGCACAGCCTTTAGTCTGGGTGACTATCTTATTGGTGACTTTAAAATATACACCATTATTGTTGTAATTATAAAATACAATATATAACATCACCATCATCACTGTCACAAGTAGCAGCAGTCTCTCATGGAAGAGTATCTGTCTATCTGGCTCCTTACTTCTGTATAGACAATAGGTGATTTGGAAAATTTCCTCTGCACTTGTGCTCACTCTAACCCTAATTATCAGAGAATGGAGCAAAGAATTATAGATCTTCTTTGCTTAGGCATCTTAACATGCATACCTAACAGCAAAAATATTATTTCTAGACAGTTGGGGAACTCAAGAGTGGGGAGAGTGGTATTCTGACTAATAACCAAAATTAGGAGCGCTTCCTGTGCTTTCTAAAATTTATTTTACAACTTTTATGCCACCATAATATAAATGTAATAGCAGGAAAAAAATTATGATTCACCTGTGACACAGGAAAAGGAAGTACTTTCACTTCAGGTGAGAGGTGATACAATATCACATATATGACTAGTCACAAGAAAATTTGCTTTTTGAGTACCCTCCAGGGATTCAGTCTCTTGAGCAACAAGACTGCCATCACTACATGGAACCCATATAATTTAGTAGGTGTACACTATGCTTAATATGAAACTGTTTAATATGAAAATACTATTAAAATGTGAAATAAGCTTGGCCTACCGAAAACAAATTCATCTAGTAAGTTCTTGAGTTCCTTTCACAATGAGATGAAAAAATGGAATCTTCGTTTATAAAATTATATGTTCCTACTTAAAACTCCTACTTATTATGTGCAAGTCCTACACATAATAACAATAAGAGCTTAACATGGTGAGGATTAATTTAACAGTTTCATCGTCTTCAAAGAATGTTTGGAATACTGTTTCGCTTGACTTCTTTCATAATTTATTTGTGAATACTGATTTTATGACTTTCAACTTAAGTGGACAAAACAATATACAATCAATCTTTATATTAGAAAAGGTGTGCATGTATGCTCAGTCTTGTCCCAGTCTTTGTGACCTCATGGACTGTAGCCTGCTAGGCTCTGCGGTCCATGGGATTTTCCACCCAAGAACAGCGGAGTGGGTTGCCAATTCCTCCTCCAGGGGATCTTTGTGACCCAGGGATCAAATCCGTGTCTCTTGTGTCTCCTACATTGGCAGGCAGATTCTTTACCACTGTACCACCTGGGAAGCCCTTATATTAGAACCCAGAGCAATTATTCTATATGCAACTTATCCCCTTATGTAACAATTCTCAAAGCAAATAAGAGGAGTATAGTTCCTTAAAGAAAAGGTACCATACAATACATTTAAATGATATTTCACATTTTATAAAAAGATAAAAAGGGAAGGAAAGAGAGAGGGGTCTGATTTCACTTTCACAAATTTATCTAATGATCCTTAGGAGCAAATATTGATACTGCTGATGCTGCTGCTGCTAAGTCGCTTTAGTCATGTCTGACTCTGTGCAACCCCATAGACAGCAGCCCACCAGGCTCCCTTGTCCCTGGGATTCTCCAGGCAAGAACACTGGAGTGGGTTGCCATTTCCTTCTCCAATGCTTGAAAGTGAAAAGTGAACTCGAAGTCTCTCAGTCATGTCCGACTCTTAGTGACCCCATGGACTGCAGCCCACCAGGCTTCTCCATCCATGGGATTTTCCAGGCAAGGGTACTGGAGTGGGGTGCCATTGCCTTCTCCCAATATCGATACTATTAGCCCCTTTAACAGATAAGGAGAGTGAAGATCGGAGAGGTGAAATTTACCCAAAGGCTACAACCTGATAAACAGGGAAGTTAGGATTCAAACTCAAATTTGTCTGCTCTAGGGCAATACTCCCAGAAGAGGAAATGGCAACCCACTCCAGTATTCCTACCTGGGGAATCCCACAGACAGAGGAGCCTGGCAGGCTGCAGTCCGTGGGGTCACAAAGAGTCAGACACGACTGAGTGACTTAGCACTTAGCTCAAGGGCAATACTGCTTCTCTCTCATTAACTGAGAAAAGTGGAAAACAACTGCATAACCTGAATAAGATTCACTGTTATTTGATGCATTAAAAATTAGGTACAAATTTCATAGAGTTCAATGAGATAAATTCATGTAAAGTAGTCTACTGCCTGGCACATAAAAAATGCTCAATAAATTACTGTTTATAATTAAAATATTATTAATATTTTATTTGGGTCATCTATCATTTTCTAGTAAGATCTAGAAGTTTGCTTATATAAGCTTCTGTAGTTACAGGAGGCAAGAAAAAGGGGGTGGGGTGAGGAGCAATCAAAAAATAGGAAGGGAGGGGACAGAACTCTAGTCATGGCAGTAGATATCTTGAGAGTGGCAGAGAAACTTTCAGTGGAAGAAAATTTCAGTAGAATAATTGTTGCACGAAAGACAAGCATGTAATTAGCAATGGTCACAGACTGCTTTGAACTGTAGTGCTAGAGAAGACTCTTGAGAGCCCTTGGACTGCAAGGAGATCAAACCAGTCAATCCTAAAGGAAATCAACCCTGAATATTCATTGGAAGGACTGTTGCTGAAGCTGAATCTCCAAAACTTAGGCCACCTTATGCAAAGAGCCAACTTGTTGGAAAAGACCCTGATGCTTGGAAAGATTGAAGGCAAAAGGAGAAGAGGATGGCAGAGGATGAGATAGTTAGATAGCATCATTGATTCAATGGACATGAATCTGAGCAAACGCCAGGAGATAGTGAAGGACAGCGAAGCCTGGCATGCTGCAGTCCATGGGGTTGCAAAGAGCTGGACATGACTGAGAAACTGAACAATAACAGCACAGACTGCTTACACCACTTAGCACGGTAAATTCAATATGGCTCTTATGAGTTAAGACTACCTATACCATATATAAATTAATTCAAAGATACAGACCAGGGGAGTAACCTGGGGAAAAGGATAGCTAACACAGATAAACTTTAGTCTAAATATAAAAGAGAAATATAGAAAGAAAATGAATACTTCTACTGAAGAACACATGATACAAACAATAAGTCGATGTTATATTAGAAGAAAGCATGGAATATCTCTGCAATCCTGCTGAGAAACTATCCCAGTAAACCCTCAGTGGTTCTCTGGTTCATCTATAGATTTTATTATTTTTTTAAACTATAGTTAGTCATATTTAAAGACATTAACTGTTATCCTGCTTTTACACTAATAATATCACACTTCAAAGTATGTCATAGTATCTTTTAGGTCAACATTATTCAAAAACATTGACACTCTATTTCAAAATTTTTAATCTTAGAAAAATAATTTAGTCTTTCCAATTGGTTTCTGTTAGTGTGTCTTATCAAAATAGAGTTTGGTTTTTTCTAAAAAAAATTTTAATACACATAATGCTTCCTGTTGCATTCCACTATCACAGTTTACATTTTGTCATTTTCAACAGTTTTAACATATGCACCTCCCTCCGACTCTGTGTGACCCCATAGACTGTAGCCTACCAGACTCCCCTGTCCATGGAGTTCTCTAGGCAAAAATAGTGGAGTGAGTTGCCATTTCCATCTCCAGGGGATCTTCCTGACCCAGGGATCAAACCTGTGTCTCTTATGTCTCCTGCATTAGCAGGTGAGCTCTTTACCACTAGTGCCACCTGGGAAGGGCTAATGTATGCACAGTATAGCCCAGTACACTGGAAAAATTAATAAAGTGGAGAACTGAAAGTTTGAAAATGATAATGAACTCTTTCTTGCTACTGTACTCATTGAACAGCTCTTCTAAGAATAAAACCTTAAGGAACAGGAACTTGTGGCAAGACGGGACAGAATATTCTGGAACTATGCTTTGAAGTCAAATGATTCCTTAACATCAGGAGATCTAATACTACCGTTTCACCATGAAAATAATTACAGATGAATGGTCTAACCAGGACTAATTGTCTTTGAAGTTCTTTAAATTCAAGCATTAAAAACAGTGCTTGACAAAACTCTTTACCTTATCAAAAAATTACAAAGAAAACAACTTGAGGGCAAAGCGCAATCCAATTTGGCTTGTATCCAAAATCAAAGCCGCAATGTTAAACAAAAATTTTAAGTGTATGAGAATCATGTTCTGAAGACAACCTAAATTTGAGAGCCTGACCTTTGGTGCTTATGTTACTTTATCAAGGTGACAAAGTAACTGCTGGATGACATCGGCCATTTAGCAGTCAAAATCAGAACAATCAATATGTGCAGTCTTTCCCTGTGATCGTTTTATGATCCATATTCAAATTCTGTACGGGAAAGTGCAGCTGTAAAAACAAATTTTATAGCTGAAGCAAAACACAAAAGATGAGTATCACAGGTTCAGGGGAACCTTTGCTTGCATCTGGATGAATCCTTTGGGGTGTTTGAAAGTCAGAACATTAAAAACCAAAGTTTTTCCTCAGTGCTCTAGTAGCCCCCTCCAAGCTTTAGCACATGCTCTTCCTTCTGTCTGGAAAACCCTTCGTGTTCCCTGCCTCATTCACTTGACTTCTTCTTCAGAGTTCAGCTGAAGCATCACTTCCTTGTGGCGTCTAGCCTGACTTCCCAGATTCAGCCCTCCTATACTGTGGTTCCCCGGTGGCTCAGGAGGTAAAGAATCTGCCTGCAATGTGGGAGACTTGGGTTTGATCCCTGGATCAGGAAGATCCCCTGGAGAAGGGAATGGCAACCCACTCCACAATTCCTGCCTGGGAAATCCCATGGGAGGAGCCTGGCTGGCTAGAGTCTGTGGGATCGCAGAGTCAGACATGACTGAGCAACTAACACTTTGACTTTTGACTCTGATACTATACCAGTGTGCCTCTCTTCTATGGCACTTGGCATAGCTACAATTTTACATTTTTATGTGTTGTTTTTTGATCAGTTCCTTCCCATTAGACTATATACCTCAGGAAGGAAAGGGGACATGGCTGCTTGTTCTCACCTTACAACTTCAGAATTCAGCACAGAGCTGGGCACAGAATAGATATCTAATGCATGTTTATGGGATGATGAAAAAGAAGGAAAGAAGTAATTACTGTTACTGGGTTTAAAACAGTTAGCACTGGGTAAAAATGATGACTAGAGCTCTACCCCAAGCCAAGCATAGGATAGTGGACCCCCTTTGCCTCCATCTTACTGGGTTCCCTTCTACCTTGTTCCTGAAGCCCCATGCTACTGAGAACACGGGGCAAGATATACAGGATTAGAAGGAGATCTCAATACCCTATATCATAGCCTTCTAGTGCCCTCACTCATCCTACACGCTTTATTCATGCTGGACCTCACACCTTCCTTTTGGTCATATGGTCAGTATTCACTCATACTTCAGTGAGAGCTTTCTGGTGTGAGCTAAGTCGCTTCGGTTGTGTCTGACTTTTCGCGAGCCTATGGACCACAGCCTGCCAGGCTTCTCTGTCCTGGCGATTCTCCAGGCAGGAATCCTGGAGTGAGTTGCCCTGCCCTTCTTTAGGGGATCTTCCTGACCCAGGGATTGAACCAATGTCTCTTAGTCTCCTGCATTGGCAGACAAGCTTTTTACCACTAGTGCCACCTGGAGGTCAGTCTTACCCAAAAGAGTGGCTGTAATGGTACGGCCGCAAACTTTCAGAGCAGTTACATGCATTGAATTGATTCCACAGCAGTGCCACTGATGACAGGCCCCTGAGAATAGGGGTTATCGCTAACGCCTACAGGATTCCAGGGGTTACACAGTCTGTTTTGTTCTATGGCTAGGAGGGGAAGGGGGCTGATACTGTTTGAGGTTCAGGAGGCCAAGGGAGTCAGTCGGAGGGAGAAACTCAGAATATGGGATCCTAGCAGAACAGAGTATTCAGCAAGCCCATCCTGGTTTCCAAACTATAGCCACAGCCATCTTGCTCATAAACACTCCCAGCATGCATGCTAAGCCAATTCAGTCATGTCTGACTCTTTGCAGTCCTATGGACTGTAGCCCACCAGGCTCCTCTGTCCATGGAATTCTCCAGGCAAGAACAGTGGAGTGGGTTGCCCTGCCCTTCTCCAGGGCATCTTCCTGACCCAGGGGTTTGAACTGGTGTCTCTCACATCTCCTGCACTGGTGGGCGGGTTCTTTACCACCAGTGCCACCTGGGAAGCCGGTAAACACTGTCCTATGGCTTGTTAAAACTTAAGTATTCACGTAACATGTGATTAGTGACATAACGTGATGGAGAAAAAAATAAAAGATGGCCAAGTAGAACAAGTGTAGAAGGGCTTCTAAAATTTTAATTAATAGATTTTATTTTTAGAGAAGTTCTAGGTTTAGAGGGAAACTGAGGTACAGAGAGTTCCCGTATTACCCTCTGCTCCCTCGCCACAGTTTCTGAAGTTTCTTTAAAAAATATAAAGACACTCCACAGTCTTTTAAAAAATCTAAACTTAACTGCCAGAAATAAAATGCTCTAAAATCTTCCCCTTATGTTTCATATTCATTAGCAAATTTTCTATTTTACATAAGGATGAATATTATCAACCTATTTTAAATGACTTTCTAGGTTATTTTAGTAGTAGAAAAGTTAATAAATACTAATAAAAGAAAGAAAGAGAAGAAAGGAAAATTCAGACATAATTCTTTCATTCAAAGGTAACTATAAAAAGTTTATTGGTATATATCTTTCTATGTATACATTTTTAATTTTTAAAAACAAAACTGGGATCATATTCTACATACTATTTTGGTTAAACAGATGATAGTTATCCATTCAGTGGAATATCCTGGCCATTTGACACTTCATTAAATATTCTTCAGTATTATTTTTAATGGTAGCATAATATTCCATTTTAATGGCAAGCATCATCTATTTAACCAATTTCTCCTAGCTCTGCATATTCAATATTTATTTGTGCAACTGCAAGCATCTATTTTACCAAATTCACTCTTTTGTACAACTTTAAAGAATGGCACTTTGTAGGGTGGGAAAACCAATGCAGTGAAACACTAGACAATTTATTTTAATCTTTATACAAGATTCTAGTGTTGGCAAGACGGGAAAGAAGAAACGCTCTTCCTATGACCCTTGTTTAACTTTAGACAGATGTGCACGGTTCAAGGCCAGCAAAGTGATAAATAGGTTTTGGCAGCTCATTCTCCCTACCTTGAGTAGGATTACAGTGTGTCATTGGGGTGGATCATTTAGAGCAGGAAGCCAAGGACACTGTGTGGTGTTCTCCCAGGAGAAACTCACAGATACCTCATAGAAGCCTTTGGCAGGATTCTCAGCATGCACAGAGGAGCACAGAAAGTGGCTTTATTTTAAGGCTTAAATTCAGCTGAAGGAATCGCTGGGGAATCCAGAGAAGGGAATGCCTGGGCTTGGGTGAAAATAGCTGGTTTATTCTTGCTTCCACAGAGCACAAAAGCTTTACTGATGTGCCCCGCAGTCATTTGCTGACCTCACACCTTGAGATAAGTAACACACACACATCCTCATTAACACTGCGTCAGTGACTCCGAAGGGAAGGAGATCCAGGAGACTGAATTTCTAATTCACACTGACTTACCCTACTTTCACATCTCATTGCAATTCACTGTAGCTATCAGCCCTGCACAGACAAGGCAAAGAAAAGAAGTTTCTTCAACAAAAGCAGCAATGTATCAAGTCTCCTGTGAAATTTCCTAAATGCTATGCTTTAAAATTGCAGTAGTCAGTTATGGGTATATAATTCTACCTACCTTCTAAATGACTTTTTCTTTCTTTCTTTTTTTAAGTATATGTGCTGCCAAGATAAGCACTGTTGACTTTTTCATTTTTAAAGACAGAGCTCTGCAGTGGGGAAAAAAAAAAAAATCCCCAAATGCTACCTTGCTTTATACATTTATAACTTTTCTTCAAAATGGGAAAAACTTGCTAGTTTTTTTTTTGGGGGGGTGCTGGTAATAAAAGTAATGTAACATGACACTATAAAAATCCATCCAATATAGGAAGGAATACTCTAGAAAGTAAAAATCACCTTTAATCCCATCATTCACAGACAGATGATATTAAATGGTTGGAGAGCTGGTGTATATTGTTAGACTGTTTTCCTTCTGACACGTAAATATTAAAAAAAATACATTAGACGTACTTACTTTGTAACCTTCCTTTCCACTTTAACAATACAAATATATGTCTTTCTTTGTCAATCAAGTTTTTTAAATGGCTGCATAATTAACTATTTTTAAATACTTAAAATCCTGACGCATGTTTACTTTGACAATTACATTAGTAAAAACTTTTTCTTTCTTTTTTTGGGGTTCATGTGTTTAATGTTGACATCTGGCTTGTTTCTAAAGAAGGAAACTTCTTAGTGGACATTAATTCAAATAAACAATCTAACCATTTATAGCTACAAATTTTTGCATAAGAAAAGACTATGCACAATAAAAACAAAAATTAAACCATTAAAATGTCTAAAAACTATTTACTTTTTTGAGTTGGTTTTATCAGTTGTTTACTTTCAAAATGAATTAAGTTAGAATTTTTGACATTTTATGTGTTGCTTAACATGTGTTACTTAAAATGGGGTATAAACAATAAGATCAGAGGATTTGTACAAAGCAAAGCTTTAAAAGAAAAATTCAATTAAGCTAGAAAAGATGTTTACTAGGCTTTATTAATTTGAAATTAATTATGAAAAGCAAAACTCAACTAATTCTCAAAAAGAATTGAGATTAGAATCCAAAATGATGAAAGAAGAAGAGGGGATAGATACAATTTTAAATTGCTTAAAAATCTTTTAATTAATACATCATCAGTAGAATGCATGAAAAAGAAGTCATTAACTTATGTAAAGTGATTGATTTAAGAGAGTAAATTAAAGTAATAAACCATCATTGTCAAATGGCATTGATACTATATATATGAGAGCACTGAACCTCTGCTTATTTATTACTTCCTCCTCTCCTGCTCAAAGCACAGACAGGTGATAATCTAGAAAGATACCCTTAATCTATATATTTACATAGTAAAATAGCTGATTCTGTTCTGAAACAGTGTTTTTTTTTTTTTTCTCCTATTTATAACTTTTAATAGACCTCTTTAAGATTCTGATGAAAGCTCTATTTGAAATATATCTCCCCACTCTTCTGTTTAAAATATATACCCATTTTATTGCGGACACAGAAGATTTTTGGTTTAGGTACTCTCCCTTCCTGCTTAGTAGTGTGCTCAGTGGCTCAGCTGTGTCCAGCTCTTTGTGACCCCATGGACTTCAGCCCGTCAGGCTCCTTTGTCCGTGGGATTGTCCAGGCAAGGATTTTGGAGTGGGTTGCCATTTCCTTCTCCAGGGCCTTGCTTAGTAATGGATGCCCTAGAAAAAAGACTACAGTTTCTTAGCTACTCTTAAGTGAGGTGTGGCCATGTGACTAAATTCAGTGAGATAAAAGAGTTTAAGTGTTATGTTCAACTTCCAGGACGTGTTCTTAAAGGCAGCACATCCTTCTTCCACTCCTTCATTGTTGACTGAGTGTTTAAGCTGTCATTCTGGACCACGAGGTAAAAACTAGGGGCTCAGTAAAGCAAAACAAGATGGAAGGTGCTTGGACCACTGGTGATCGTGGAACTGCCGTACTTGTCCTGGATGCCTTATCTCTGGAGTTTGTATAGTTTGAGAGGCAAGTGGGCTTACATTTTGTTAGAGCACAGCTATCTAGTGTTCTGTCACTCACAGCTGGACCTATTGTTGACTGATACAGGCAGAGACACATTCAAGTTTGCATATAATTTGGGGGCAGGAGGAGGGATGTTCATAGATCCCAAATTCAGAATATTACTTTAGAAACAGGATACAATAATAACTACTTAAGTTTTGTACTCTGTAATTAACACATTTTTTTTACATCCATTATCTCTCTTGAGCTTCACAATCATTCTGTGAAATAAATATTGCTTTTAATCCCATCAGTTTATAGATTAAAAAGCAAACAAAACCCCACAAAATTGATTTAAAAACAAAAACAGATACAATATACTGAATCCCAAGATATATCTCTTGCTCAAAGTTAATAACAGAAAACTGTAACCAAGGGGGACGCCCATGCCCTTATCACTGTGCCAATGACTGTAGTACATATGTGTGTGCATGTGCATGCACACTGTTGCTTAGTCGTGTCTGACTCTCTCAGACCCCATGGACTGTAGCCTGCCAGGCTCATCTGTCATGGGATTTTTCAGGCAAGAATGCAGGAGAGGGTTGCCATTTCCTTCTCCAGCAAATATTTCCAACCCATCAATTCAAGCCGTGTCTCCTGCGTCTCCTGCATTGCAGGCTGATACCTTCCTGGCTGAGCCATCAGGGAAGCCCTGTATAGGCTTTCCCAACTTCTGTAAAAAATCATTCTAAAAACATTTAAGAAAGTTAGATATCTATAAAACTTAAAAGTAAGAGTTATGTTCTAACAGGGGGATTCTATTTTCATTTAACTGGACAAAATTTTTGACATTACGAAGTTCTTCATTAATTAAAATTGCTTCTAGTTTTTATTTTTAGCAACAGATAGTATTACAATTTGCCTATGATTATTTAAAATACAAAAAGCAAAAGAGAAATATTTGTTTAATGTGCAATGCTGTACTAATGCCATCACCCCCACCTTTCCTCTGGAGAATGGCCTTTTCCTCAGTGGTGCATAATCCAAGATAGGACAATTCAGTACTCCTCTAACAATTTCATAAAGGGAGCTGGTGGGACAAAATTTCTCTGCTGGATGATTATTAGAATATGGGCCCCGTGATGCAGATACTTAAAGAAAACCTCACGATCACACACACACATAAAAAAGAGGGTGAGACAAGAGACAGAGGTGGAAAGAGAATCCTGCTAGTTTTAGCCCCTGAGATGTCCAGGCTTCCCTGGATTCTGTAGACTTTGATTGGACTAGTCTCCTCATGGATGAAACAGGTGCAAACTAATAACAGCTTTTGAACTGTGGTGATGGAGAAGACTCTTGAGAGTCCATTGGACTGAAAGGAGATCAAACCTGTCAATCCTAAAGGAAATCAGTCCTAAATATTCATTGGAAGAACTGATGCTGAAGCTGAAGCTCCAATACTTTGGCCACCTGATGCAAAGAACAGACTCATTGGAAAATACCCTGATGCTGGGAAAGACTGAAGGCAGGAGGAGAAGGGGACGACAAAGGATGAGATGGTTGGATGGCATTACTGAATCAATGGACATGAGTTTGAGTAAGCTCCAGGAGTTGGTGATGGACAGGGAAGCCTGGGGTGCTGCAGTCTATGGGGTTGAAAAGAGTTAGACATGAGTGAGTTACTGAACTGTACTGAAGTAACTAACAAAAGAATGATTTTAATATGGAGACTTGGGATTTGCTGATGGAAATTGTGCAGTTCAAATCTAGTTAACCATCTCAAAAATTCTGTCACAGAAGTATTGATCATCTTCTTCTCTTGGCAAAGATTCTAGAACAAGCCAGATCCCCAGTCAACATTCTCTGAACTTCTTTAGCATTTAAAACACCAAAGGGATAATTCTGTCTATACTTTTAGAGCCCTCCCAATGACTGTATCACTGCATCTTCAGTGGCATCTTTCTAGCATTTTGTATATTTTACTTAGCTTTTTTCCCCACAAAGAAAAATACAAGTGATCAGTTTAAACATGGTGTCCAATTGAGCCTAAAGATTCACTGCTTTTAATCCTCCTTATAATTTCTGATTTGCAGTAATAAAAATTCATTCACTGATTTCTTATATCCACTTAACAAGTATGTATTGAAAGCCTATCATATTCTTTTAGGTGCCAGGAATAAAACAGGGAAGAAAAGAGCCCAAATCCTCTGCTCTCAAGGCTTTTATTAAACTATAGTGGAAGTCTCACTAATAGCAAAACTTTCATTTTTCCATTGTTCATTAATTTTATAGATAAGTATAAAATACAATAAAACAGTTATATAATTATCAAAACATCATTATATAAATATGGTGACATTTTCAAGACTGGTTGCTCACTATGAGACAATGCCATCAAGAGTTAGAGATCTTGGCACATATCTGGAGAAAACCATAATTTGAAGATACATGTACCCCAATGTTCATTGCAGGACTATTCACAACAGATAGTACATGAATGCAACCTAAATGCCCACCGATAGAGGCGTGAATAAAGAAGATGTGGTGCATATATATAACAGAGCACTATTCAGCCATAAAAAAAGAACAAAACAAGAAGGGCATTTTATGACATGGACAGACCTAGAGACTGTCAGGTGATGTAGGTCAGAGACAGATGTCATGTGATATCACCTATATGTGGAATCTAAAGAAATGTTACAAAAGGTACAAATGAACTTATTTACAAAACAGAAAGCATCGCAGATGTAGAAAACAAATTTATGGTTACCAAAACGGGGGAAATGATTCTCTGGTAGCTCAGATGGCAAAGAATCTGCTACAGTGCAGGAGATCTGGGTTCCAGCCCTGGTTGGGAAGATCCTCTGGAGAAGGGAATGGCAACCCACTCTGGTATTCTTGCCTGGAGAATCCCATGGACAAAGGAGTCTGGTGGGCTACAGTCCAGGGGGTCACAAAGAGTCGGACACGACTGAGCAACTAACACAAGGGGGGAAAGGGGAGAGGAATACATTGGGAAATTGGGATTGACATATACACATTATTATATACAAAATAGATAACTATGGATGTGAGAGCTGGACCATAAAGAAGGTTGAGTGTCGAAGAATCAATGGTTTTAAACTATGGTACTGGAGAAGATTCTTGTGTCTCTTGGACACCAAGGAGATCAAACCAGTCAGTCCTAAAGGAAATCAACCCTGAATATTCACTGGAAGGACTGATGTTGAAGTTGAAGCTCCAATACTTTGGTCACCTGATGTGAAGGGCCAACTCATCGGAAAAGACCGTGATTCTGGGAAAGACTGAGGGCAGGAGGAGAAGGGGGCGACAGAGGATGGATGAGATGGTTGCATGGTATCACTGACTCAAAGGACATGAGTTTGAGCAAGCTATGGAGTCGTAAAGAGCTGGACACAACTTAGCAACTGAAAAACAACAGTAACATTCTACTATATAGCACAGAGAACTCTGCTCCATACTCTGTGATGACCTATTTCAGAACAGAATTTAAAAAAGAGTAGACATGTATAACCGAATCAATTCGCAGTATAGCAAAGGCTAACAGAACATTGTAAACCATCTATACTTCTATAAAAATTAATTTTAAAAAAGGTAGAGATCTTAACCAACTAACAAATGAATCCAACTACAAAAATTTAAGTGTTTCAGTTCATAACATATAAAAATGCAGATTTCCAGCAATTCCACTTTTGGGGAACTATCCNATATTTTAACTAATGGAGTTATGTTTTCCCTCAGATTTATTTGGTCTTCAAATCTCTGAGATTTTTGTTGGCAAAAACCACAACATCAGACATTTCTTTCTGGCTGTGTTATGCATTCTTACTGTACCATGCAATCGTTTCTTAAACATTTGTAAATGGAATTATCTCTATAGACTCTAACAGTTTGCCACTTACTCTCATCATCAAGTAATCATAATCTGAATATAAGTGTAGGAGCGTACCTAGTCACCACCTAGTTTCTGGGCTTTTCATGTTTCTTTTTTTTTTACATATTAGAGCTTCTTGAAGTAGGACATACTTGTGTTTCTACTATGCAGACACAACAGTAACATATGTGTTATTTTTTCCTCTGGAAATGTTCAGAGCTTTGAAAAATTACTTTCTACTACTTGGGTCAAGCTAAATTTATAGGTCCTATAGCGTTGATAGAGTCCTTACAATTTACCTGAGCCATGTTTAGCCCCCAGCAGTAAATACCATTGGAATGAGGCCAGCATATCCAGCATTCCAAACTCTGTTCACCCTATAAGCACTACATTTGGATTGTCCTTCTGAAAATGAGATCAAGATGCTGAAAGGAAAAGGTAGGAGACATTAGCTTTCCTGCCAAAAGATCTGCAGACATAAGCAGGCAAAATGACATCTATGTGCAGGGATTATTTACCAAAAATATAATAATAATAATAATAAGGGAAAGCAGTTTTATAGCAAAAGGTATAATTTCTTAATGACATTTAATGAAATCTGAACCTAGAAAGAGTTGTTCTCCTCAGGCTTTCTTAATTTTCATGCATTACTAGGAAAAGCTTCTATCACAGTTATAATTTTTCACTTGGACATCTGGGCTGGCTACTCCACCCCCTTTTAATCTTTGCCAAAGAAACATTTAATACATAAAAACATTCAGTTATTTTCTTTTGGCTAAAAAAAAAAAAAAAGAATCCAGTCTTATAAAGGAGGTGTTCTCTACAGCATCAAGGTTGATGAAAACCATACTCTCGCACAGGAAGTTCAAAAGACAGAACAGCAAGCAAGAGCTGACCCATCTGCTATGGAAACATGTTACCATCCTGCGAGGGCCAAACCACTGACAAGAACACACCGTTATTTATGAAAAGCCTCTGCTCCCCGCCTCAAGTCAGACTCCTCGCTAAGCTGCCACTGGGCTGGGCGGGCCTGCTGATATCTGGCTGGCGTTGAGTCCTCATAACTGTCAGGAACAGAGGTGCTAGTGAAATATTAAGAGCAAAATGAGGTGGCCAGACCAATCCGTGGCAAAAGAAGTCATTTAAAAAGCTGCGAGGAAAGACAGACCTGCCAGTTCTAAGCATTTAACTATAATTCTCCTTCAAAGTTGATGGACCCTTAAAAGGTGACAAACAGGAGCCCTTCAGCAGCACTTCTTTTTGCTGGCCAGAGTCGACGCCCAGCACACTTGGGTTTATCCACTGGGGCTTCGTTTTCTTTAAAGATAAGTTATTTCTTCATTCAGCAGCAGAGGAGAATCTGGAGACAATAGGCTTGGTAATTATTCTGACTTAAATGCACTGGAAGAGATTTCATATATTGTTCAAACTTGGCCAAGGAAAGGTCTTAAGAACACCATTCAGCTATCAGATGAATATTGTTCTAGTATCCAACAGTATCATTCTTTGCTCTGAGAAAAGTCTAGCACTGGGGGATACATATGTAGGTAATCAGCCTAAGTGCGGTCACTTTTAACTTTAGATCCCACAGTATGACAGTAAAAATAAGGACACAAAAATATAAGTTTTCCACATGCAGTAAATTCAATATTAGATGAGTGCTTTTCAAAGCTTTATGAAGAGGATCTCTTTAAATGCTTGACTGTTTAACAGGTTATATTTCAGCTTTAAGATCTAGTTTTCACTCCTCCCTTTCTTAAATCCACAAGTTTTCTGGACAATCATGGCAGACTCCAGGAATATTTACATCCTTGTTTGCAAAGGCTCAGTTGTCTCTATGGTATTCAAAGCTTATTCAAGATTTTCTGGGTTCATGAACATTTATTTCTCAAAAGTCATCTAGTCCAATGTCGCACATCAAGAATGAGGTATAGAACAGTTAACTTGCACAAGATCCCATAATTAGCTGTCATTATTAGCTTCTTGAATTTTACATCTAAAATATATACCGCTATTTCTTTAAGTCTCCATTTTCAGGCCACGAGCTTTACATCATGTTCAGCGGTATACTGTTACCACTGTGAAGTTCCAGCGTGGTCAGGAGCATTGTAAGATCAAGGTCGGCAATATTGGAACTACCATATAAGAGTTTTTCCATGATTCATGTAACTGTTTCCATGGTTAATAGGAATTAGTTATTGGAACCATTTTTTGAGAACAGCCATTTCCTTGAACTATGATAGGTTGAATGCCTTTTTAGTTTCATTTTCTATAGAAGAATCTGAGGCTCAGAGAAGTTAAATTCTTGCCTAGGATCACAATGCAGTAAGTGGCAGAATGGAATCTCACAATCAGGTCATTATATCTCTAATCACTAAATTGCTTTTAGTCACAACTTACCCTTTTTTATAGCAAATAATTTAAATTATCAAAGTATTAGGCCAGAAATTTCTTTTAATTCTACAAATGGAAAAAATTGTCATAATTAAGTAATTAATGAATAATTGGTGGCAAAGCCCAACATTAAAGGTTTTGACAAAAAGACAATTCATAATTTTAAGTTACTTAAATTTTTTTGAGTGAGAAAATATTCCCAAGGTTTCAATTTTCATTCTGTGCCTTGTATGCTTCTCTAAATAATAGAGTCCAAACTCGAAGCCCTTCCTCCTTTCTTCTCCCTTTCCTCTCCTACCTCCCTCTCCCCCTCTTTCTTTCTTTGGGACTGCTCCTCTGCTCCTCTGACAAATGACATTAGGATTCTACATCAAAGTTCACATGATGGCTTTCACTGTTCAAGGCTACTTTGCCAGCTCATGCCCTTCCCCAGCTCCAAAGGTAGTTTTTTTCCTATTGCTTGCTTTCTACAGCAAATCAAGAAGCATCCTTGGGCAGTTACTCAATCTGCTGGTAATGTTCTAAGAGGTTCACTTCATTGTAATGATACTGCTACGTAGCACATGTCCTACATGTAGCTAGTCCTACATTACAAATAAGAACCTTAAGGTACAGAGAGGTCAAATAACCTGCCCAAAGTCAAACAATGGAATCAGAATATGAATCCACAGAATCTGATTCCACTATCCATGGCCTTATCCACCATACTGTATTAGCCAATATAATAAAACAACCTGCCAAATGGCTATAATCAGTTCTTTTACTCATGCTCACTGAGTTAAGATGGAATACAGAATGAGGTGTAAGTCAAGTAAGAACACATTGTATTATCTTGGGTCTGAAATGAGTTTTTCATGGGTCATCCTGAGTCTAGGCCCTGTGTGCCATCACTGGCTATAATACCCAGCTAGGCAGACACATCACTTTGCTGACAAAGGCCTGTCTAGTCAAAGCTATGCTTTTTCCAGTAGTCATATAGAGATGTGAGAATTGGACCATAAAGAAGGCTGAACATTGAAGAATGATGCTTCAGCATTATGGTGCTGAAGAAGACTCTTGAGAGTCCCTTGGGCTGCAAGGAGATCAAACCAGTCAATTCTAAAAGAAATCAACCCTGAATATTCATTGGAAGGACTGATTCTGAAGCTGAAGCTCCAATACTTTGGCCACCTGATGCGAAGAACTGACTCATTAGAAAAGACTCTGATGCTGGGAAAAATTGAAGGCAGGAGGAAAAGGGAGCAACAGAGGATGAGATGGTTGGATGGCATCGCCGACTCAACAGACATGAGTTTGAGCAAACTCTGGGAGATAGTGAAGGACAGGGAAGCCTTGCATGCTGCAGTCTACTGGGTCGCAGAGTCATACACAACTTAGTGACTGAACAACAAGGCAGACGGCGCTGAGAGTTCAGCGACTCAGGGTTTTCCCTGTCCTCTAAAAGCTAGTCCCTTTTCACCAGGAGGGACCTGAACAGTGCTGGAAAGAAAGTGGGAGAGGAGACATTGTCCAGATCATGTGCACATCCAAGAACCTGAAGTACTGTTTAACAACAGCAAGATTCCAAACTGGAAAGAGTATTCAAAGCACCTACTAAGTATCATTATTTGTTTCCTGGCACAGCAATTATTAGGCTCTTACTGATGCTTCCCCTCCCCTCACAGTGTGCTTTATAACTTGGACTTACTATGCAATTTTAAGTTCTCAACGAAGAGCATGAGAAAGTCACTTGCTGCATTACATATCACCATTGAGCAAGGACCTTAGGGAATGTTTGATGGCCATATGGCATATACAGAAATATATCTGTGTTACGTAGAAAATATATATAAGAAGATATATATGTATAAATACACATTTTAATATATACATGAAAACATTCCTTTCTTCACTATGGGAATAGTTAGGTATTCTTGTTGTATAACACATATGGACATATGGCTGGGGTTATACATTTGTTAAAGACAATGCCAGCAAAATTTTACCTTTGTAAAACTATTATACAGAACCAAGTGTTCTAATAGTGAAAATACTCCCTCCCTCTCTGCTCTCCTTGAAAACTGTTTCTTAGCCTATGGATGCCCTGAGGTTTCATTTTATGTTTATATTTTTAAGAAGTATTGCCATTTGTAATAACCAGGTTCTCTCTGTGTTTAGGGGTAAATCAAACATTTTGTAAACCATGGATTAACAATATCCTCCTCAGTCTCCACTCAGAAATCCAAAACCTTCTGCTTCCAAAGGCCTTAGAGAAGATACTTGGGCAAAACTATCATATGGCTGGAGTTTGTGGTATACTTAAAATATATTAGAGCAATTTTTTAAAAAACTATAAAATTATGGTCTGTCATAGATACTTTAAAGACTTAATTCTCAAAGCTTCAAAGCAAAATATCATATATAGAGACAGGAATTTTTTTAATGCCTGATTATTTCAAGTTTCCATTTAGTCCTTCAAATGACCCAACATGACAGAAAAGAATAAGAAGGTGGCCAACTTGAGAGGACTTTTTCCTTTCAGTCCAGAGAGAAATGGATGGGAAACGTGGGAACCTTCCTTTAACCTCAGAGAACTATTCTTATGCAACTAGGAGATATGTCAATAACCGGGTTTCCAAGCCTCAAAATAAACACACCACGGGGATGCACTGGCAATGATATTTTAATATAAATAGCCCTTTAGGGGACAGCAAAGCTAATTTTGTATAACTACTCCAGAAAGGCATTAAAAGCAAGCACACACAGTACAAAATTGCCATATTTCATCTAATCCAAGACACTATCAATTGTAAGATACATCCCAAAGATGTTAAAATTTAGAAAAAAATGTACATCTTAGAGTAGATGAACTACAGGGAGTATGTGATAATTCCAGCTTTGGGGGTGATCCACTACTACAGTATTTCAGTTAGAATTGCAAATTACAATCTACCTCCTAAAGCCCCTTAAATGCAACATACAGTTAAATCTATACCACTCAGCATTTCAGGCAATTATCTTAGTGTGTGGGTTAACAAAGTCTAGGTGATTTCTGTATAATTTATCTGTTCTGTTATATCCTGGGAGGGATAATTGCTCAAACCACTTTCTAATAGACCTCAAGGAGAAAAATCACAACTGAATGATATCAAGGTGATTCTTAATTTGTTAATTGATTTTTAAATAGATTTTCTATGTTGATTTCTTTAAAGTTAAGTTGTAGTTCACAATCCATAAAATACATCATTTTAAAGTATGCAATTTATTGAATTTTCATGTGCAACCATCCCTACTATCTATTTCCAGAACATTTTCATCACCCCATAAAGAAGCCCAGGCCTCTTAGCAGTTATTTCCACTCCACTAGCCCCTGGCAATCATTAATTTACCTGTGGTCTCTATAGTAAATTATTCCAAATATTTCACAAAAATGGAATCATATAACCCTACCCTCTTGTGTCTGCCTTCTTTCATTTAGCATACGGTCTAAGGTTTATGCAGGTTGTAGCATATGAGAATATATCACTTATTTTTATGAATGAATAATATTCCATTGTATAGACATACCACATTTTGTAAAAACCATTTATCAGCTAAAGAACATTTGGGTTGCTTCTAAACTTTGGGGATTTTATGAATATTACTGTGACCACTCATGTATAAGATTTTGTGTAAATCACATGTCCTCAGTTCTCCTGGGTACAGGAGTAGAATTTCTGGGTTATATGATAGCTTTAGGTTTAACTTTCTGAGGAAATGCTATTTTCTAAAGTGGCTATATCATTTTACACTCCAAACATTAATGTATGAAGGTTTTTCCACATCCTCACCAACATTTATTATTTTACTTTTTAAAATATATAGTCATTCTCATGAGTGAGTGAGTGTAAAGTGTTATCTCATTATAGTTTAGATTTATATTTCCCTCATGGCTCATGAAGCTGAGTATCTTTTCATATGCTCATTGGTCATCATCTTTGCATAAAAGTCTATTAAAATCCTTTGCCAATTTTTCAGTTGGGTTGTCTTTTAATTGTTGAGTTGTAAGAGTTCTTTGTATATTTTGAATATCAGACTGTTGTCAAATATGGATTTGCAAGTGCTTTCTCCAATTCTATGAAATGTTTTTTGACTTTCTAGATAGTATTCTTCAAAGCAAAAAAATGTTTTAAATTTTGATCAAGTCCAATTATGCTGATGTATACAATTAGAGATATGCCAACAACCACATTTCTGTTTTAAATTATTTCTGTTTAATTCTAAAGTTATGAAAGTGACAACATCTATGAAGTAGAAAAATTAAAGAATGCATATTAATTTTGTCATGAGACATTTATAATAAAAGAATGTGTTTCTTTACAAGTTAGGGCAAAATTGCTTAATAGGACATTAAAGTAAATCTTTGCAATTTCTTTGACAATGGATAAAAGTTAGGACCATATCTAGACAGCCTATATGCTTATAGAATTTCCATATTTTTAAATATTTTGGAATCTGTATCTTGACTAAATGCTAATATTATTAGTTCACAGAACATCTTTGCTTGGCGTCATTTCTAAAGATGTGAAGTTATACAAGCATATTTCCCCTGTGACATTTCAAAACATGCTCAATCATTAGAAAAAAATTAATTCAAAAGACATCTGTGCCAGTATGTGTATTTGCTTCTTGTGTAGAGAGCTACAACAGCCAGAACTTCAATTTAGTAAGAATAAAATATGTTATGGTGATTTCCAAGCACTGTATAGTTTTCAAATGGAAAACAAGCTGGAGAAGCTTTGAAGGTTTGTCAGAAACTGCAACGTCTGGGTGGCAAGTGGGATCTCACTGGGCTCAAGGGACATTGCAAAACCCTACTCTCAGCCATCTGTTGCTTTGTATCTGCAATTCTACTGGAGGCCAGTCAAAAAGAGGATAACAAGTGAAAACTATTTTGGCAACAAAATAAAAAATAAGAAACCCAAAACAAACGTCTCCCCACAAACAGATTTTCTGTTGGATTCAAATCATACATGGTTAAGAATTTTTTGAAAATGTACAAGCTAATCTCACTGAAAACGTCAAGAGAGACAGAGTGAAGACTGAAAGAAAACCAGGAGGGGACCTACTCTTCAGGAGGCATTTGTCTGTTTAGTTGCGTTTCCACCTAAGCTCCTGGAGGCAGAGACCTCTGCCTTCTTAGAACCTCAGGTCTGGCTAAATATGTTAGGAGAAGCTATAGAAAAGGATCATGTGATCTATAGAGGAAATAAATGAGCTTGAATGAAAACACCTAGAGCATGTGATTTCAGATGAGGAAAGAATAGTGACGTGGAAGTAGTATATTCTACAGTGGAAGTGGTATTCTAGAGTGAAGTCTTTAGTAGCCGTTCATCACTTATTCAGCAAATATTTGTAGAGCGCTTACCATGGGTACTATCTTAGGTGCTGGTGATAAACAACTAGAAACAAAAAGAATGAAAATCTTGCCCTCATGGCACATACAATTAAAAGCTAATATTCATGGAGCATTGATTCGTGCCAACCATTGTATTCAATTGGACAAGACTGAGCAACTGACAACAATTGTACTCAGATCTTCATATGTGATAGCTTCTTTGATCTTCACTCCAATCCTAAGGATAAACTGTTATTATTATTTCCACCTTACAGGTAACACAACTGAGGTTTAGATTAAGGGACTTGCCTAGGTACAGGAATCAGTGACTCACACACAAGTCTGCCCAACCACTGAAACTTGCTCTAGTCTTTACAGCTGCATACTCCATCAGAGATTCACTATGTGATTCTAAGACCATGATCTTACAGGTGCTGTCATGTTGTTTAATTTTGGATGACAGTTATACAAATGACTGTTATACCATCTTTTCCTATATTATAGCAGTACAGTCATTTATAGGCTTCCTCCAGTACTTTGGCCACCTCATGCGAAAAGTTGACTCATTGGAAAAGACTCTGATGCTGGGAGGGATTGGGAGCAGGAGGAGAAGGGGACGACAGAGGATGAGATGGCTGGATGGCATCACGGACTCGATGGGCCTGAGTCTGAGTGAACTCTGGAAGTTGGTGATGGACAGGGAAGCCTAGTGTGCTGCAATTCATGGGGTCGCAAAGAGTCGGACACAACTGAGCGACTGAACTGAACTGAACTAGTGGCTCAGAGGGTAAATTGTCTAACTGCAACGTAGGAGACCTGGGTTCTCTCCCTGGGTCAGGAAGATCCCCTGCAGTAGGGAATGCCTACCCACTCCATGATTCTTGCCTGAAGGATTCCATGGACAGAGGTGCCTGGAGGGTTACAGTCCAAGGGGTTGCACAGAGTCAGACACAACTGAAGTGACTTGGCACACTGCATGTGGTCATTTATAGATGAGAGAAAAAGCCTCAAGATTTGTAAATTTTAAATACGATGTTATGTGACAGCATGTCTGTCTGATTATTGTTAAAAGGAGAGAGGAGATACAAAGTTAAAAGAGATATTCATGTGGGAAGAAATAATGCTATGAGTTATTCTAAGATGGAAAAGCACTATCTCCCAATAGAAATGAAGAAATGACTCGGCACCTAAGGAAAAGAAGAAAATAGGTAAAAGAGGAAATTTGGCAAACTCTGTGCTAGAGAGGTGTGTAAATCCCAAAGTGATTATTAACAGGAGATAGATAATTCAAAAAAAAAAAAAACAACTGAAGACACTAGAGTATATATTATCTCTGATGGTTTTTCAATAATTCAGACTCTTGAAAATAGCTCATATTATCATAATCCTCCAAGAATATCTACAAAACTATGATTGCTATATAAAAGTTAGTTATGGGTATTGCTTCATAAAATGTCAACTTATTTCAACCTTCAGTTCACATTTAGAATACCAGAGTCCCTCCTGAGTCCTCTGGCTATAACTTTCATAAAAACGGCTTAGGTGGCCTGTGACATAACACAGGCAGACTGAGGATTTCTGGGAGAAAAGATACGCTCTGAAGTAATGGTACTTTTTAATCTGTTCTAGCAATATCACATCTTCACTATTAAGATAAAGTAGGTCATGCCTTTTTCTAATTACAATAATTTATAGATTTTTCCTCTTAAATAGTAATTCTTCTAGATTTTATTCTGCTGGGATATCAAAACTCTCAAAAGATGCAGTGACTCAGTAAATAAAGAAAAACAAATTTTCCAGGGTCAAAATCAATACCATTGCAGATTTTTAGGTAAGTGTGGCAAAAAAAGGAGATATTAAAACGACAGCAGAATGTTATACACGCAAAATAGTCCCAATGATTCATAGCTAAATTAGAAACTGCCACATGATATATTGTGCAAATTGCAGCCCAGATTTGTGCTTCATTCCGTTTAACCAATATTTACATAGTAACAGTATGCCAGGCTTTGTGCTACAGGCACACAGACAGAGACAGAATGGCACATTCTCAGCCTCTGATAAATTTACATTACAATTTATCTAAAAAATATATAATAATACACTATGTAACATTGATTAATATAAATCAGTGAAAAAAGCAAAGACAAGTCCAATGCTATCATTTGTATAAAAAGGGGAGAATAAAGAAGAAATATATATTAATTTACATATGTGTTAGTTACTTAGGCGTGTCCAAATCTTTGAGATGCCATGGACTGTAGCCCAACAGGCTGCTCTGTCCATGGAATTCTCTAGACAAAAATAGTAGATCCCAATCCAGGGATCTAACTCAGATCACATCCACTACAGGTAGAATTTTTACTATCTGAGCCACCAGAGAAGTCTTATGAATTTATATATACCCATATATGTTATACACACACACACACACACAAACACACACACACACATATATATGTATGATTCCCAGGTGGCACAGTGGTAAAGAATCCAACTGTCAACACAAGAAATGCAAGAGAGGTGGGTTTGATCTCCAGGAAGATCCTGTGGAGTAAGAAATGGCAACCCACTCCAATATTCTTGCCTGAAAAATTGCATGGACGAAGGAACCTGGTAGGCTACAATCCATGGGGTTGCAGAGTCAGACACTACTGAGCATGCATGCATGCCTGTGCACACGTGTGTGCGCACACACACACACACACACACACACA
>SJYA01001017.1:224731-350608 GCA_006410615.1 Neotragus moschatus
ACACAAACTGACACTAGTAAATCCTGAAGTTCCTATAAAAAAGTAACAGCAAAATGTTATCTAAGGAAAAACTGTGAGGGAATAGCTAACAGAAATACGCAGTCTCTGTAACCACTCCTACTACGAAGTCTCTTTAACTAAAGTGTGGTCTTGGCGCATAGATAGACAGACCAATGAAACAGAACAGCAAGTTCTCCTCGGGACCACAGACAGAAATGAGTATATGACAAGGGGTTTCCCAAAATGGGTGAGTAAAGATGGACTTTTTAATATATGGCTGAGACAACTGGATAGCCTTTGAAAAATGATAAATTTTGATCCATTCTTCATGCTACTTATAAGCACAAACTCCAAACTAATAAGATATTCTAAAAGGTAAAATTATATAATTAATATTTAAATGGGTGAATTCCACATTATTCTTCTCTAACCTGAAACTTAAAAAAGCTTTCTAATTGTGGCTCAAAATCCAGATGCAATGAAAAAAAAAAAGTTATATTTGACTATCTTAAAAAAAAAAAAAAAAGCAGTAAGTACCTATTATGGGCTTCCCTGGTAGCTCNATTATATAATTAATATTTAAATGGGTGAATTCCACATTATTCTTCTCTAACCTGAAACTTAAAAAAGCTTTCTAATTGTGGCTCAAAATCCAGATGCAATGAAAAAAAAAAAGTTATATTTGACTATCTTAAAAAAAAAAAAAAAAGCAGTAAGTACCTATTATGGGCTTCCCTGGTAGCTCAGTGGTCATGGATCTGCCTGCCAATGCAGAAATTACCTAAACAGTACATGGCTGAATAAAGTATGGTGTTCTCACACAATGAAATACTAGGTGAATGTACTAAAGAACAAGAAAGCGCTGTATGAACTGATAGGGAATAATTTGCAGGATATATTGTTAGGTAAAAAAAGCACAGTACAACACAGTATATATAGAATATGCTGCCTTTGTGTAAGAAAAGGTGGGAAGTAACAAAGCATAAAATTCCTTGCTTATTTTTCCAAAAGGAAGTTCAGGAAGAATAAGTTAGAAAACAATGAAACTGATGACCTAAAAAAGGAATGAATGAGGAGGGTAGGACACAAATTAAAAGCAATGGAGGAGGGAGTGACATTTCTGAATATATCTCAAGTTTAATTTTAAATGTGGAAAAATGTTAATGCTGCACATGTTCAAAAGTATCAATACAATTAAGTCAATAAGCTTCAGAAAAATTCTAAAATTGAAAGAAAACAGAAATACTATATGATCCCAACTGCAAAACAGAACTATGCTGTGGCAAGGGGCCAAGCTAGGCCAGAATTGATCCAAGTAGCTTCAGAAAACAATGCTTTGATACATACCCTCAGTCTGTGGAAAAAAGAACCGTTCATACATCTTGAACTATTTTTAGTAGGCCTCTTTTTCATAGAACTATGAGTATAGCAATTCTGAGACTTTGTTTGTTTGTTTGTTTGTGCATTGTAGGATTGAGCAAATGGAGCAAATGTGTTGACATTGCTGAAAGCCAGGGCTCTCACTGTGAAATGGTGAAATGCAAACATGGGTTGAGGCAAAGGCAACGAAGAATCTTGGGAGCTAGGGTAGAATGGCAGGTATATGTATCAACTAGACAGATATATATTATATACAATTATGTAACTACATAACTAATGATATAACTGTATATAAAAACATTTCCTAATGTATACATATGCTTCTGATATGAATTTGTATGTATATATGCTTTAATTCATACATATGTTTAAAAAACTTTTTTTTCCTCGTAGCTTCATCTGCTGATGGGACTGGAGGCTACGATACATCAGTAACAATAAGTATACCAAGATCTGGTTTTCTATATACAACTCCCTAGTAAAAAGAACCAGGGAATTTTTTTTTTTTAATGGATGATTTCAGGGATGTAGGAAGAAAAGCATAAGATGACCCCAGAATATTTTTGCTGTGCCAGAAATTAAGGAAATGCCCCCAAATAATGAGGCATATCAAATGCACATAGGGACCAGCTTTAAGAGGCTTGCCAGATCTGAGAAAACTGGCACCAAAATTACGATTATATAGCAATTCTGTGTAATCAATTATATGGTGGAAGTAACGAATAGATTCAAGGGAGTAGATCTGATAGACAGAGTGCCTNATCACTGACTCAATGGACATGAGTTTGAGCAAGCTCCAGGAGTTGGTGATGGACAGGGAAGCCTGGCGTACTGCAGTCTATGGGGTTGCAAAGAGCTGGACACAACTGAGCGACTGAACAGACTGGCCCCAAAATTAGTAAATTGTAATATGTTAAATAGGAATCCATACTGATAATAAATAGATAAAAATATACATTGACATCTAGCAGAGAAGAGAGCTTTTCCTTCTAGCAGAATGTCAACTAATGAGCAGAGATATGGTGGAGTTAAAATCATTTTTTTGTAACCATAATTGTAAGATTTGTAAGAGCGAGAATCAGTGGGTGATAGCTTTATGTGGAGCAAGATATTTGTATTATATCAAAATAAAGACCATAAATTGGTTATTAGTTCCAAAAGAGAATACATTAAATACATTACAGGAAGAACTCCAACAATGCCTTGATCAGGTGACCAAAATTCACATCATAACTGAAGAGGAATATGCGACCCTGAGACATCTACCGNTGATAGCTTTATGTGGAGCAAGATATTTGTATTATATCAAAATAAAGACCATAAATTGGTTATTAGTTCCAAAAGAGAATACATTAAATACATTACAGGAAGAACTCCAACAATGCCTTGATCAGGTGACCAAAATTCACATCATAACTGAAGAGGAATATGCGACCCTGAGACATCTACCGGAGAAGGCACTCCAGTACTCTTGCCTGGAAAATCCCATGGACGGAGGAGCCTGGTAGGCTGCAGTCCATGGGGTTGCTAAGAGTCAGACACGATTAAGCGACTTCACTTTCACTTTTCACTTTCATGCATTGGAGAAGGAAATGGCAACCCACTCCAGTGTTCTTGCCTGGAGAATCCCAGGGACAGGGGAGCCTGGTGGGCTGCCGTCTATGGGGTCGCACAGAGTTGGACACGACTGAAGTGACTTAGCAGCAGCAGCAGCAGCAGCAGCAGCAGCAGAGACATCTACAACTTCACATGTGTAGTATTCTGATGGAGGGGAGGGGTACATAAACTGAATCTAACACATTAAATAAGTGGATGGAGGATAGAGGAAGCCAGGTTTCTATGAAATATTATTGGTATGGAAGTATACCGAAAACAAGGAGATGAGGCTACAATGAGCCACATGGTAATGGATTAGAGTTGGAGACTCTAATAATATAAACTCTAATATAAACTCATGTTTACTTTAACCTGAATACAGATGGCTTTGTAATGGAAATATTTATAAATGTGTATATTTACACGGGTTTATATACATACATGTAATTTGTTGCTTTGTTAGTTGTGAAGATCTAGAAGGATAACATCCCAACAGCAGTGAGCATACTTACTACCAGATCTTGATTTCTAATACCATTCTCCAGTGAAAGGAACTGGGGCTCCTTGTAGAAATAGCTGATTCTAGGACCGAGGCAAGAAATAAAAAGAAAACCCATAACTTGATTCTAATGATAAGAAAAACATCAGAAAAATCTCAGCTGAGGAACATCCTACAAAATAGCTGAGCAGTCTCTGGGATTGGAATGAAAACTGACCTTTTCCAGTCCTGTGGCCACTGCTGAGTTTTCCAAATTTGCTGGCATATTGAGTGCAACACTTTCACAGCATCATCTTTTAGGATTTGAAATAGTTCACCTGGAATTCCATCACCTCCACTAGCTTTGTTCATAGTGATGCTTTCTAAGGCCCACTTGACTTCACATTCCAGGATGTCTGTCTCTAGATGAGTGATCACACCATCGTGATTATCTGGGTCGTGAAGATCTTTTTTGTACAGTTCTGTGTATTCTTGCCATCTCTTCTTAATATCTTCTGCTTCTGTTAGGTCCATACCATTTCTGTCCTTTATCGAGCCCATCTTTGCATGAAATGTTCCCTTGGTATGTCTAATTTTCTTGAAGGAGTTGGTGATGGACAGGGAGGCCTGGCGTGCTGCGATTCATGGGGTCACAAAGAGTCGGACATGACTGAGCGACTGAATTGAACTGAACTGAACTCCTTAAGAATATCTATATCATCAAAAATACTGAAAGTCTCAGAAACCATCATAGGCAGGAGAAAGTTAAAGAGATACGATGACTAAATGTAAGATGATATCCTAGAGGTTCTTGGAACAGAAAAAGAACATTGAGAAACACTGCTAATTTTACCGTTTAAAAATTTCCATATTTGAATATATTAATTTGAGCTTTATGAAATTTTATGAGTGATTATATATCAAGAGCACTTGTATTTCATAGCCTATCATGGCTTTCCTGGTGGCTCAGACAGTAAAGAATCTGCCTGCAACGTGGGAGACCCAGGTTCGATCCCTGGGTTGGGAAGAACCCCTAGAGGAGGAAATGGCAATCCACTCCAGTATTTTTACCTAGAGAATTCCACAGACAGAGGAGCCTGGTGGGCTACAGTCCATGTGGTTGTAAAGAGTCGAACATGACTGAGCGACTAACACTTTCACTTTCACGTTCAAAAATCTATGCCAAATAAAGATTAAGATAAGACATCACTGTTCTATTCTTGAGCATATTAAGAAGTAACTGCATATTTAACATCATGATGAGTACATTCTGGAAAGTGAAAGAAGTCTAAAGAATGAGCTCCCCATTCTCCAGAACAGCCTACAGAGAGAAATAGGTTAGCCTAAGAGAAACTGTATTTAAAATAACCACAGTGAAAGTCATTCAGAACTGATTGGCAGAAGTGGAGAAGGTTTGGTAGACTGGTTGATATTGTTCTAGACCCAAAATTCTGATGTCAGTAGAAGGTATGGAAAAGCATTTGCAGAAGGATTTTGCTGGTTTTATTTTGGCTGTGCTAGGTTTTCATTGTGGCGCACCAGATTTCTCTAGCTGTAACGCATGGGCTTAGCTGCTGTTCAGCAAGTGGGATCTCAGTTTCCTCTCCAGGGACTGAACTTGCGTCCCCTGCAGTGGAAGGCGAATTTTTAACCACGGGACCATTAGGGAAGTCCCTATGGAAGGAACTGGGAGTCTACATTATGAATCACATTGCTATACTGCCCTGCAATAAACACCACTCAAAAAATGACAAAAGTGATGACCACAGTGAATGCATGAAAGAAAAAGGGAACACAGAATGGAAGGAGGGAGGGGGAAGAGAGGAATCCGGATACATTAAAACCTCTAAGGTACCTTAACCAACCCTAAAACATCAAGCTCCAAGCCTTACTGCATAAATTAATTTAAATGGAAGCATTTGCATAAGACTCTCAACTTTGACTTTTACATCACCTTGCTACAAGACCTACTGGAGGTGGAGTGCAGTGGTGAACAGTATCTACTTCAGAGACAAAAAGTGATTCTAAAAAGGTGAAGCATCCTATACAAGGCCAAGCACTAACATGTCCTGGCCTGCTACCTCCTTCCCACCCCCTCAGCTGCTCTCCCTCTTCTTGATTTGCAGGTGTACAGGGGAGGCTGCTGGTATGCAGACAGACTGGGGGGTCTGTGTCCATTAAAGGAAGAGCTCTTGACAAACTTGCAAAATCTGGTCAGGTTCAAGAACAAGCATGCCAACCTTGGTTTGTATTTCTGCGAATTCTCCTTTTACACATTTCTTTACATATACAAGCAGCACACGTAGAGACCTATAAGTATCACAGTGAAGAGTTTCTTCAAACAGCCAGACAGAAGATAGTAAACAGCAAGACCTATTTTTCTACCCAACCAGATAGATGAAGATTGTTAAAGTGGATTTACATTTCAGTAAGTTGCACTCAATTCGCCAACCCCCACCACCCTGCCAACATTTACTGAGTGCTTCCTGTATGCCAGGTACTATGTGGAAGGAATATGGCATAAATACGAGTAATGTTACCACAACAATACAAGCTCTTTCAGGGCAGAAGCTTTCTCTTATATCCCCAGAACCCACTTCTACCTGGCACAGAGTAGGCACTCAGTAAACATATGGTGACTGATGGTCTACCAGGAGTTAAAAATATATAGTATCAGTCATGTCAGTGACTGCGTTTCTCCACATGTAAGTAGATGGTGATTAGATCAAGAGGTGTGGTGATCAATAAACAAAGAGAGGGCTCAGTCAAATATTTCTACCAGGAAAAGAAAAAAGTATTTACAAAATGTTATGGTGACATGAGATCTCATAATTGAATAAGTGGAGTTCAGCCTAGAGCAAGGCATGGTAATAGTAATAGTAATCGTGGTAACATATTACTTACCGAGTGCTTAGAAAACTATGGGCAGCCCAAGCACTGGTCCTCCCGCCTTGTGTGATGGTGGTACCTGTGATTCTCAGCTTCACAGAGGAAGACACCAACAGGTAAGAACTAGCCAAGGTCATGGACCTAACTGGCAGGGACACCTTCAATTCTGATTCTCAGAGACTTCCTTCCATACCTCCCTCCCATTTCTTTTATCCACCATAGGACATTCCTCTTATAATCTGCAAGGCGTCTGTTGTGTTTTTTTTTTTTTATTGGAAGTCTTTTGTTTCAGTAGGACACAAATGACTTGGGATTCAAAAGCCACTTTGGGAATCAAATATAACTGACAGAATTTGCTTTCTCTTGCAGACCTGAAAGGAATCTGTGAGGAATTGGAAAGAAAAGGCCCCAACACAAACATTTACTTTACAACTCTGTCCCTGAAATCAAGTTTCTGTCCAAAGTAAGGGGGTGGACTAGAGGGAGAGTTGGTCATAAAACCAGTTTGAAAATCCTGTGGCTTTTTAGCTAAGGAAAAAAAAAATCATTCCTTAAGGTCAACCGACACTGTTAGCCTTGTGAAAACTGCCAGTGCTTGGGACAGACATATCTTAGCCCTGAAGTGTGCTTTCATTTCTGAACTTTCCAAACCTCTGAAAAGCGCTGTGATCCCCTGTGGAAAACAGATAAATTGAGGTATTCTAATAACACAAATGAAACCCAGACCTCCAGGGCCAATCAGCAGTGACATCACACCACATTCCAAAGCTGGCCTTTACCACAAGGAGCTTTACACAGAAACCAGTCTTGTTTTCCCTCAGTAAAAGGTGTGAGAGTGTGTTGAGCTTTATAGCATAATAATTACTATGGGAAGATAATGACCTTCCCTCACATAGGGAAGCCATGGACCCTATGACTTTTATAACCCAGGAAGTAATGGACCCCTTGTATGTGTATCTTGTTTTATCAAATCAAACTTGACTGCACATTAAGGGGGAAAAAAAGTATACAAAACTCTTAAAATCTGGTGACAAAAGCACTCTGCGACACTCCAAGGATTCAATGCAGGTAAGATGAAACTAAATCACAAAAAAGCTCTTGGTGGCTACGTTCTCATAATTCAAGACAGACATGACTGCTCCTGTCACTGCCACCAGCAAGATAGCAGCTGTTACTCACTGAGCACTCCCAATGTGCCCAGCACAGTTCTGACAGTGCTATGATGTAGGGGCTACTACTGTACCCATTTTGCAGATGAGAAAATTAAGATATAGAAATGATAGATAACTTGCAGGGCCACAGGATGAATCAGGATTTCAACCCAGGCAATCTGTGAAACCTTAGTCCCAAACCACTGTGATAGGACCATTGAGAACTTGTTTTGGGTCTGGTAGGGCAGAGCCCAGGTGTGAGTAACAAAATGAGGGTTCACAGTTGACATCAAAGAGCTCTAGGGCACAGAGGCAGCAGAGACATGGGAGGCAGTCCTGTTTCACAGCCCACACTGGGAGAAATAGACAGTGTCAGGGGAGCACCCAACTAAACCCAAAAGGACTTTTTGCTTAGTTGAGAAGAAAATTTACTGAAATTTACAAAGTCAATAAAGTTTAATGTCTTCAAATAGGCTTCAGTATAAAGTAGTCCAAGTGTCCCAACACAAGATCAAGTCCTGTATTTCATGGAAAGTAAAAAATCGCTAGCTGACTTCCCTGCTCTGCATGTATCTACAGAGTACCAGTAATATTCCCAATCTGTCCCTGATGTCTCTTCTTCCAGCCAAACACAAGACCCTGGGTCCCCAAACCCCTGGACCTCTAGTCAAAGATTCAGTCAGTCAGCAGATGTTTGCCAAGTGGTCACTACATGCCACAGCTTGTGCTTGATACATTTCTCTAAAAACACTCAAGAATGCATGGATCTCAAGTTCCTGTTTACAAAATAGTGATGCAATGATAACTGAACCCTTTCCAATTGGTCAGAATGGCCGCTTGTCCAGCTCGTCCATCTGCTAACAGGCAGGTGGAGGGATAACATGGCGGTGGTAGGCAAGTACAGCCACACACTGCCTGCAGCAGGGGGGCCACAGATACTGTAGGAGAAGGAGGTGAGGGACGGATGCTCCAGCCAGCTGGAGAACAGCTGCACGGGCGTGCGTGCTCAGTGTCTGACTCTCTACAGCCCCACGGACTGCACAGCCCGCCAGGCATCTCTGCCCGTGGTATTTTCCAGGCAAAAATACTGCAGTGGGTTGCCATTTCCTCTTCCAGAGGATCTTCCCAACACAGGGATGGAAACTGCATCTCTTGCATCTCCTACATTGACAGGTGGATTCTTTATCCACCGAGCCACCTGGGATGTCCAGAGAGAAGCCACAACTTAGCCTCAATCAATTCCTGCCATTCTTTACATTTTTCAGAGAAACCAAATAACAACAGCTACGAAAACCCAGTTCTTTATTTAAAGCTGCTCTATTCCAATCTGGCTTCCAACTGAAGGTTTTCACAAACACTGCAGAGGCCAAACACAACAGGCCTACAGAACAGCTGATGCTTGCTGGGTATGAGCCTGCAATCCACTTTGCTTCTGAGGTGTGGAAGGAAAGAGGCAGCCTGCCTTCAGAGAAGGCTGTCATGGGTAGTTTCTTGGGGGCCCTTTCGAGTCCACAGCTGAACCGACTCTGAGTCTCCTGAAGAGCTGCCTCGGTGTGGGGCTGTGAGCTGCTCATGCTGGGAAGCGTGTTTTGCAGAGACCAGGCCTGGAGAAGCAGCGAGGCATGCAATCTTGACTCCCTCCATGGAAGAAAGTGACATTTCGACCAGCCCTGCCTGTGCACTCTTTAATATTACATAAACACAACTAATTGGTTATGACTGCTGCAGTGATTAGAGATGCATTAGCAATTTGATGTTTTAAAAAGCAGACATTAATCAAGAATACTAATATAAGCAGTTACCAGGATCGCTCTCATTTTTCTAGTCTTCTTTCCCAAAATGTGTTGTTACTTTAAATGTTTCAGCTGCCATCATTGTCTCCTATTATCCATTTAAACTAGGTTCTCACCTAATGGGATCACCTGAGGAATAACTTCCCAAGACTCAATCACTTTGGTACCAAGTTAAAAAATAAAATAAAATCTAAAGAGAAATAACTCCTGGACCCTGACTTCTGAACACTGCCCAGCTAACAAACTCCAGCTCACTCACCATGAAAGGGAAGGAAGAGTCCCAGCATAAACAATGTCCTGGCAAGAGCTTCGGTCACCAAATGGAACAGCTGTGTCACGATAAACAAGGAGAAACACACACAGTAAACAGGTGGGGAGGAGTGGCTGGAGCTGCTCAGTTGGGAATTAGCAGGCAACACAGTGCAGAGACAGAGACCTCTGACACTGGCCCCAGACAGGACTAGGTTTGACTTCTGGCACCTTCACTAAGAGCTGTGTGACAGGCACTGACAGACATGGGCAGCCAGTTGCCAGGTGAGTACCTGTAAGGTGCTCGTTGATACCTCAGACTGCCTGCTGACCTACTCCAAGTAGACAACATCTACTCTGTTCAATAACCTGGGACCTTGCTGCTGCTGCTGCTAAGTCGCTTCAGTTGTGTCCAACTCTGTGCGACCCATAGATGGCAGCCCACCAGGCTCCCCTGTCCCTGGGATTCTCCAGGCAAGAACACTGGAGTGGGTTGCCATTTCCTTCTCCAAGTACCCCAAAAGAGAGGGTGCAGTCTGCATACCTCCGGGGGGGGGGGGGTGACGTCTCAAGGGAAAGCCCTGTCTTGTGCCTGGTCCAGGAAGCTCCAGACAGAACACATTGCTCCTTTTCAACCCGGATCCCCAGACCTGACCCCTCAACTCTCTGATAGAGTAGGGCTCGGGTAGGGTCTATAACTCTGTTTGGTGAACAACTCTCTCTAGGGATTCTGGCACAGCCGGTTTGTAGAACAGTGCTTGGGAACCACTCTGGGGAAGGATTCAAATGGATCTTCACAGGCACGTCTGTGGTAACAAGGGTCTAAGAATTCCCACCCCGTGCAGCCAGAGAACAAAGGCCCTGTGTGCTCTGGTGATAAGCCTATTGGAACAGAGTGCTGCAGCGGCGGGTCTTTGTCCTGCGAGAGCTCCCTGTATCATTCAGACGATGAGCTCGGTGAGCTGGATCATCCCACGAGATGGTTCTGGTGCCCTGTCTAGACATTTCTGGTGTGCCATAGATATTCTTGTTAGTGCTGACAGACATGCTAGGAACATGGAACCAATATTCGAGAAAGAGAAAGACCAACTCTCTTACTGCCCTTCTCATATAGGCAAATTCACAGAGTTGGACCAATGAAAGCTGAGGGTCAGGAGGTTATACCCAACCTGTAAAATTTTCTTCAGAGAAAGGAAGTATAAGAAGAAAGTAAGTTCTTTCAACTACACATGGGTTAGATTTCCTTTTCTTATAAAGTTAAACCTTATCAGTTCCAAATATGTATATGTGAAAGAAAAATGTGAGAGTCAAGGCCTAGATGAGTAAAGTAACTTTGGAGGAGAAGAATACCTAGATCTACTCCCAAGATGATGATATCCTGTTTACAGTGTTTGGCTTATCAGGAATAGAGAAAGAGTTTCCTGCAATACAGCAGGTTTATAAAGCAATATTTTGCAAAAAAACAATGTGTGTGTGCTCAGTCATGTCCAGCTCTTTGTGACTCAATGGGCTGTAGCCCGCCAGGCTCCTCTACACTCATTACCGAATATTTCTCTCACCATGTAACATCTCAGAACCAGTTCTAGTCCCCAAAGGCTGAGCTGTCAGTCTAGCCTCCATTCCATCTGAAACAACTCTGGGAATAGAGAAAAGTGAAGGGCGGCAGGAAAATACGCAACCCAGTTTTTCTCTCTTCTTTCATTCAGCACCGCAATTTAAAAATGGGGACTGAGAATACAAGGGTGAATAATAAATGGCTGCTGCCCTCAAGGAACTTAATAGAAACCAAACAACCATACCAGCTGTATACTGTTAAGTGTATATAGTAGTCCAACAAGAGATGTAATATTATTTGTTGTTCAGTCGCTGAGTTGCGTCTGACTCTTTGCAACCCAATGGACTGCAGCATGCCAGGCTTCTCTGTCCTTCCCCATCTCTCGGAGTTTGCTCAAACTCACGTACATGCATTTTAAAGATAGACTAGTGAAGGTAACGAGAGAATAAGTAACTTGTCTAAGATCACCAGGCAGGAAGCACACACATGTACAAGTATCAGCCGTGTGAGGTGACACAAATATAAATGCTCTAGAGATGTCACAAATCAATACTGAGGTGCAGGGTCGCTTTGGGCTGGAATGATTAGAGAAGGAATAAGAAAGGCCATGCTATTGTAGTTGCATTTTGAGTAAGTGGGAGTTTTACAGGTAAGAATGGAGAGGCGGGGGATGTATTTTAGGCATAAGAAATGGTATTGAAATATAGCACAACTGGAAAATACTGTAGAGTTGAAAATAAAACTGTTTAAATCCTAAGAAGAGAACACTTGAGGTTCTGAAACATACTATTACATATGTCTGGGTCTAAAGCTTTTCTCATTCTCATTCTCCTTCACTAGCCTTTTGCAACTTTCCTATTTGCCACAGCAATAAGAAATGATCACAGATTCTTCTATATGTATGAAAAGCAAAAGGTGCTCTGGCTAGTCAGCTCCTGCCTTGAGAAGCAAAACTTCAGAGCCAGTACGCAGGCTCATGCTCCTATCAACGGGCACACATGCCTGATGATGGGGCCTCAGGTTACACACGAGCAGACAAGAGATACATGGGGCTGGAGGCAAATCCCCTCCTCCACTTTGTATGATACATTACGTATGCCAAGTCATTTCCTTATCAGTGAGTACCTAATAATACTGTAACTTAGGAATGCTAGTTTCATGACCAAACTCCCATGGTTTAGGTCTGATAATTAGGTGTGGAGGTGCAGGGTGAAGGGGGTGGGAGCAGCAGATGTGGTGCAAAAAAAAAAAAAAAAAAAAAAAAGCTATTTTAGAAAACATTTCTGGAAAAATGGTTCTGTTCAGGGTGGGAGGGGGAGAGTTTGGGAGAGCAGCGATTTAAAAGTTAAGTTAAAAACTGTTTTGCCTTCCAGGTGTGGGTGAAAAACACCCTCACTACCTAGCCAGGAAACAAGANGAAAAAAAAAAAAAAAAAAAAAAAAAAAGCTATTTTAGAAAACATTTCTGGAAAAATGGTTCTGTTCAGGGTGGGAGGGGGAGAGTTTGGGAGAGCAGCGATTTAAAAGTTAAGTTAAAAACTGTTTTGCCTTCCAGGTGTGGGTGAAAAACACCCTCACTACCTAGCCAGGAAACAAGATAAGGGGACAAAAGAGAAGATGGACAAAGAAATAAAGATGGGGAAAAAAAAGGAGTAATGGAAAAACCGTGAATTTAACCAAAAACCTCCAGAATTCAAAATCTGGCAGCACAAAAAGACTGCCAGATTTAGCATTTAGTACAAAACAACAGTTCCATCACTGGCTTGTAGTCTTTGTTTTCACTGCGTGAAACATTTTCTTCAATCTATTGCAAACGATGGGATTTCAAACTCTCATTGGTGGAGCATGGCTTCCTTTAATGTTCTGTTCTTCTCTCCTCCGGTAAAGCTGCAACCTATTTGCAGTGCTGCAGTGTCAGATGAAACACTGGAGCTGAGCCAGGCCTGCTTTCTCATTCCCTCCTTCATTCAATAAATACCGTACTTAAGAAAAGCCTTCCATGTTGCTCCTGAGCATAGCTGGTGTTTGAAATACAATGGCGAACCACACTGATGGAGTTTATGGTCTGGGGCAGACGGAAGGCAGACACTAATCAATTTATCACACAAATATATCATAAACTGCTCACTAGCCACATGGCGAGGGTGGAGGCTCTGGTTAGCAGGGAGGGGCACAAGGCTGAGCCCAGGACACGTGGTCTGCCTGAGCCGTGCCCCAAAGAGGTTACCTGGATTGGGGTGAGGAGTTAGTTGGAGGGAGTGTAATGGATGTAAGGAACTGAAAAGCCTGTGGCCAGAACAAAGGGTATGATAGAATACAAAACCTCCAGAGTGAGAAGGTGATTGTAGAAAAAGGTCATTCTACTGCTCTGAAGAGTCCAGTGCAGAGGGTGTGTCCCTTTGGTCCAGACAACGGAGGACGTTGTGGGTGGAGCACACTATTTAGTAACCGTTTCTAGTTCCTCCCTACCCTGGAGNTATGATAGAATACAAAACCTCCAGAGTGAGAAGGTGATTGTAGAAAAAGGTCATTCTACTGCTCTGAAGAGTCCAGTGCAGAGGGTGTGTCCCTTTGGTCCAGACAACGGAGGACGTTGTGGGTGGAGCACACTATTTAGTAACCGTTTCTAGTTCCTCCCTACCCTGGAGAGTAATGACCCAGATTTTTTTTGAGCCTGATCATGTTCATTTTTGCTCTTCTATTATTTTAAGCAAAATACTGATATTTTTGTCACTGCCAAATTGCAAAACAAGAGCCATGTCCTTAAAAGGGCCAATCAAAAAGCCAACATATCTATGTTCCCAGAGCTTTTTCCTGGATTTTTCACATGTTGAATCTGCATTTTAAATAAATGATAAGGCATAACTTGGCTCAAGAGAGAACTGCAAAGATAAAAACAATAAGGAAGTCATTAGAGATCTGATATTTTGATTGTTATTTGCACATACCCTACCAAGAAGTTCCAACAAATACACTCTGGTGGTTTTGCTCTATTTTAAACTCTGTGCATAGTGGCCCTGACACAGAACAGTGTCAGCACTTGCAGTTGAATATCTGGAAGGGCTATTGCTCTGAAATGCTACAATCGCTCTACATTCAAAAGCCATTAAATACCGATTTCTATAATAAAAGGCTGTACTCATCTCAGATGATGTCATCTTGTCTGGGCTTCTGCATTCTCCAGGAGAACAACTTGAAATAATCAAGAGTACAGTGTGCAGACTCCCCAGGTGACCAGTTTTCCAATTTCTCTCGTAGAAGTGTGAGATTAGGTGAGATTAGGACGGAGAAAGCGAGAAGAGGGATGGTAAGCAAGAGGTTCAAGTTTAAAAAAATAACAAAGGAAAAAACATAGAAAAATCTGGGAACAAAATTTAAAGCATTCTGCTTTTTTAACAGATAAAAACATGTGCTTCACTTCTTGTACATCAAAGAGACGCTCTGAATACTGTAAACTGTAACTCACAAGTGTGCTGTTTACACAGTGCATTGTTTCCACACTTGGACAGAAAGGGTGTGCATTTCCAGTGAGGAAGTATCCAACCACATTTTAACTATGAAGAAAACTTTTTTGGCCAAAGATTGAATTCTTTGCAAGGTGGTGATTTGTACACAAAAGAAACTCAATTCTACATCACTGTATGCAAAAAAAAAAAAAAAGTCAGATTTAACTGTTTTTTTTAACCACCACAACAAAAATAAGGAAACAAAGAATACAATTATTTCAGAGTATGGTTTGGAAAAAAACCCACAGCATTTAATACTAAAACCCTAATGCATTTTACACGTTGGAAAATGTTAATTGTTAATGAACACTGCACCCTATCAGCTTCCTGTTCCAGATGGCTCTCTGTCAGGCTGGCAACAACTCAAGAGCCTGACGAAGAGGTGCAGGCATATGTCTTGTGTTTAAAATGAAAGGGAAAAAAGCAGAAGGGGGCTTCATTTTATAAACACTTCAGTGAAAATTACCATTCCATTTGGGACCAATTCACTCCAGGTGCTAAGAACAGAATAAACAGGCAGCATATGAAGGCAGAAAAAGTCAAGTTTCCATGGGAATTACATTCTTGGTTACGTTTACAACTAAATTTCAAAATACAAATGAATATCACCATGGTTGTACACATATGTTCCCCTTCTGGTTTTTAAAATATTAATCTTCTCTCCTCACATAATAAAATAATATCAGTGTCTAAAGCCTGTTGTGTCTCTTTTTAATTTTCTTTTGCTGAAATTCTAGGCTGAACTATTTGTATCTAAGTGTTTTCCCTCCTACCCAAGGTCCTAATGGTCCTCCTTTTTGGCTGAGAGGATTCTCCTTTGTGTGCATTTTCTGGTGGCCCAGATGGTAAAGAATCCACCTACAATGCAGGAGACCTGGGTTCAATCCCCGGGTTGGGACGATCCCTTGGAGAAGGAAATGGCAACCCACAGCAGTTTGCTTGCCTGGAAAATCCTGTGGACAGAGAAGCCCCTATTCTCCTTTATGTTCTGATTAAGGGTAATTTGACTTTTGAGGGATAATGTCTCCTAGAACTCGGGACATTAATTCAGTACCAACATTCTTAACAATTACCTTTCCAATGTTAGTTTCAAAAGCCATATATGACATTATTCCTGATCCCCTATATTTTAGGCACTTTGACCTTGACAGATAAACTACAAAACAAATTTAAAACAAAAATCTCACTTGCCACTTTTACTTGGGAGACTTATATGGGATCTGAATTTCTACTTACCAATAGGTCACCAAGTACACATCAAAATACTAACAGTCGTTTTCTCTCAGTAATGGGTTCATAGGTAACTTTAAATTTTATTCTGTGTTTATTGAAGAGTAAAAGATAGTCCAAGTACTCTACAATGAACAAGTATATTTCTGTAATCAGGGAAAAAATCCAATTATAAATATTTTAAGAAATGTATAAACATGAATGGAGTTTTAAAATTCATCCAAACGATAATCATTGTCCTGCTAATACTTATATTCAAAGAATTACATGTAATTACACAGCCAAACATGACAGGCACAATTATGGCTACTTGAGTGTTGACAGCAATTATATGGTGAAAGCAGTTTGAGGTCTAAGAATTTTCCCAGTTGTTCTGATGCTGTTTTCTAAAACATAGTGAAAATTCCAGACAATGATTTTTAGGCATATAAACACCTACTCCTGAAGCAATTATTCTGGTGCCAGTGACATCTTCATCCATTTACAGGCAAAGTACCAAACTCAAGAGGGAGAAGATAAGATACGTTTTTTAGATATAAAGAAAAAAAACTGGTTTATTTGTGAATGTTCTCACAATGGCCATGCCTAGCATTTGTACACCAGTGTCCCTTCCTTTGTGGAACCACTCCAGTCCCTATTCTATTAGTAAATGGTAGTGTTGATCACAGTCCACTGCCAGTTCTCCAAATCCTGCCCCCGTCTCTTTCCTGCCTACTCCCCAACGCAGTTATGAACTCAGGACTCAGCCTGGCCACCGACAACCCTATTCCCCTGGCAATGATGACTGGATGTCAGTCAGTTTCATGTCTTAGGACTGAAAAACAAAAACTCTCCTTTTTCCTGAGTTGCTGTTCTGAAATGATGGAAGCCAGGAGTGCCTTAGAGGGATGAGGGGGTCACATGGAGGCAGTTGTGACAGGAAAGAATGAGGCCAATACTCAGGAGGAAGAAAAGTTTGGAAGCTGCAGAGTGTCCCGATCATACCTCTAGAGTCCCTGTACCCTCATTCCTAAATACAGCTCCATCTCCAGACCTGCCGTTTGAGCAAACATGAAAGGCAAATACCAACTAGGAAGACATGTTAACAAAACATATGACTGAGCACTAATAACCTTAATAACACAGGTGCTCTGATTTAAAATCATCAAGAATAGAATTAACAGCTCAGTCCGAAAAAAAAGGAGAAGACTATGAGCAGGCAATTCACAGAAGATGAAATACAAATGGCAAATACCTGTCTTTCATCAATATTCAATGAAATGAAATTTATAGGTGCCTTCTACATTGTTCTTTACATTTCCAAATTTTCTACAAAGAGAAAGTATGACTACAGTAGTGGAGGGAAAACCTTAAAGATATTAAAATATAAAATTAAATTTCAGAATGTTAACCTGGTTATCAGCAAGCTGAATGAATGGGTGTGCACGGGTGGAGCGGCCATGGGCCACTGTGTGCCTGGGGCACAGTGAGCATTGCTCGAGAGCTGTGAACAGAGATGGCCATCTCAAAGGAAACAGACATGCCGCAGGGAGAGGCCACAGCTCTCGGAGCTGAGGCTGGGTCAGTGACTGCACTGCTTCCCTCCCGCGATGACAGTGACAGCCTGACAAAGACAAGAGTACTGAGGAGCAGTAGGCTTAGAGGTAGGGATGGGGGTACACCCAATCTGATAAAAATAAAAAAACAAATGAAGCTAGAACCACAGAGAGGCAGCAAAAGAAGAGACCTAAGATTCACCTAATAAGACTCTCACTTTACAACGAGGAAGCTAAGTGACTTATTTTCAGGTTACACACCTATAAGGAGTTTGAAGAATAAACATTAGTCCCCTTCTCCTCTGTGCTCTTTTCGACCACAACGCTCAGTCACTCCCATCTGATCCATAGCTGTATGTTTAAGAAAACTACGCTGTATTCCATGCATTCCATTTGTTGTCCTTCATGACTGGGAAATTTATAATCTAATGTGCAGTTAATAAGAATCAGCAATTATTAATTGCTCTGTCATACACACAATTATTACTATTGGCATCATGAGCAGACATAAAAATTAATGATTTAGACAGTCTGTCTCATGCCTTTGTGCATATATAAATACCACTGCAAGAAGATCTGTTCCATTGTCTTAATTAAGAATGATCATTTTTATGATCTGGCATGAAAAAATTAAGTACTTGAGAAAGTCATTTGTCGTAATCCCTTAATATCTTTGCGAAATTACCTAACTAGTTAGCTACCTTAATAGGCAGCTCTAAATATTTTTCTACACAGCTTGTGATGTATTTTAAATATGAACTAAACATTGTAAACTTCACTTGATATAGCCATTTTGTAATACGTGCTGCAGTTAACTATTTTAATATGTTGGACAGTAAAACTAAATGTAACAGTTCCAACATTTCTCATGGGAGTGATTTAGGGCAGACATATGTTCTTCATCAGAGTTTCCAGCAGAAATCTTAGAAATCAAGAGGAAAAATAGACCCTATTATACCAAACAGTGTTACAAATCATAATGGAAAACAACAGTCTTAAAAGCTGTTTTGTTTTGTTTTGGTGCCCTGAAACAAGAAATCTGAAACACTAGAAATGAAGGTACATGCCTTGATGAAAAGTCTAATGCTGGAATGCCACAACAACTGAGAATCCATAAATTAGAAGCAAGAGATGAAGCAGAATCTTTTCTGAAATGAATTTTCCCCTGTATCCTGAAGTCTTTCAGCTGAGTGAGTAGTGGATTCTCCCGTCATGGTTTTGTAAACTGTCACCTACTGTAATGAGCTCAAGTTTTCACTCAACTGTGGGTAACATTTAAGCTGGCAATGAATTTTCAGGATCACCCTGCTAGTTACCACGGCAACATCCTCATCATTGCCAATGCTCAAGGTCCAAGGAACAACTTTTCAAGGCAAAGATAACTGAAATCTTGAAAATTTTTTTAATTGAAATAGTGCCCTTAATAGTAGAAATCTGCAGAAATGTGTTTTGAAATTTGATGAATTGCTGAGGGGAAGCTGTGACAGGAGGAAAGAACGCAGAGGTGACAGAGGAAAGGAAGCACAAAGGAGGAGGAGCTCTCATTAGCCTTTCACCTTTTACAGCTCTCTGTTGGGAAGTACTTCGCATTTTACAAAGAAGACTGACTTTCTACAAGGCTGAGAAAAGTACTTGACCAATGATGAAAAACGTTTTGTTTGAAAGATATACCTCTACAAACATAATAAACAAAATGTCTATGCCTTATGCTGATGGAGATGAAAGTTTTCATAATAAAGTATCAGCCATGAATGGCAATAATAATTTTATATGGTCTATGTTTACCTGGGATTTCTTTGGAGGGAATGATGCTGAAGCTGAAACTCCAGTACTTTGGCCACCTCATGCAAAGGACTGACTCATTGGCAAAGACTCTGATGCTGGGTAGGATTGGGGGCAGGAGGAGAAGGGGATGACAGAGGATGAGATGGCTGGATGGCATCACTGACTCGATGGGCCTGAGTCTGAATGAACTCCGGGAGTTGGTGATGGACAGGGAGGCCTGGCATGGTGCAATTCATGGGGATGCAAAGAGTCGGACATGACTGAGTGACTGAACTGAACTGATGTTTACCTGAACTTTTTCAAAAGAGAAAAGCTGTCATATACAAATCATTGCAAATAGATTTTTATGCTTGGTTGTAGAATGTGGCTTTGTTTTGCTAAGAACAGGGGCATATACATGCTTCCCATTGGCAAGCAGACCTAAGAGTATCATAAGCTGCTTTCTACAACCCACTGAAAACAAGTTCTCAGCTCCCTCCTCATTCAAAGTCCTCTCTTAGATTTCCATTAGAGAACACAAGTGGATGCCGGATGAGAGCTCTCTAGACTGTTCTTACCTTCAGCCTTTCCTCATCTGTCATCCATGGTTAATCGTAAACGGGGCAATAGGCAAGTGAGGAGGAACAGAGAAGAAAAAACTCAGGAAACAAGATCCCTTAAAAAAGTTGTAGATGATTTAAAAAATCATGGTCCATTATGAAGGTAATTTATACATTTTATTCCAATCAGTGTGAAGTTCTGATTATTCCAGTGAGAGTAACAGGAATCCTGCCATTATTTTAAATCGAGGTTTGGGGAACTACATAGGAAAGGGAGCATGACTAAAGATCTTGCTAGTAAAAGTACCATCTTCCCAGAAATTGAGGACAACTTAGGCACCATCCCTTCCACAAAACTGACTTTTCGTAACATTTTCAAGTCCTAAAATGTCTTGGTAAAATTCCTACTGATGCTCAAGTTCTAGTGTCAGCCTTCTGTGTTGGGAAGCTCTTCTCGTGCGAGTGAGTCAGACTTTCTGGCTGGCTTTATTTTCTTGATATGTCTTCCTAATATCAAGCCCCAAATTGCTTCCTAGCATTTTCCATCCAATAGTCAGAGTTCCATGGGAGGTCAACTTCCACTTAGATGGTATCTTTACAGTATCGATTTGGAAGGAAAACCTTTGCTACTTCACTGGTGAACTCACTGCAGATTAAAATGTAAACGAATGTGATTTTTCTTTTAGTTAAAAAAAAAAGTCAAAAAAGGAGTTCATGAGATCTGTAGTGTATAATTTCACTGCCTAGAGATCTTTCAGATTTCTACTATTAGAGATTCAAAAGCTTTTCTCTATAATAGTCAATACCTGAAGCAGTACTTAGTCTAAAGACTGCAACCTGCATACTGGCTTGTATACTGGATACTAAAATCTAATAATATATATATATAAAAAGACTACAACCTGTAAGCTTACAGAATCCTGCCTTTCCGTAAGATCCCTTTGACTCATGCAGCATTTTAGAAAATGAGCCAACTTCATAACAAATGATTACAAGTCTTCTGGTAGGACTTCCAGAAAGTTGTGGTTTTCCTATATGAAGAAAAAAGGGCATATTTCACTAACATATTCCTTTTACTTTCATCCTTCCTCCCTCCTTGCCTGAAGCATGGATATAACACATGGAAGAGGAGTATCCACCTCATGACCATGATGACAGAATAAAAGGAGGAGAAAGCCAAAAAGAGTGTGAGTTCTCCTGCCTGTTTCTGAACTTCCTGCTGTGGAAAAAAAAAAAAAAATCCCTGTTCATTTTTATTTATTATTTAAGCTAATCTAGTAAATTTTCCATCACATATAACCAGGTACAATCCTAATACAAGAATACAGAAATTGAAAATCCCAAATTATCAACAGGAAGTAAAATAAGAATCTAGGAAATGTAAATCACAGTTTCCATGGTATTATCATGCTTCTCTCTTGAAGCACAGTTTTTAGGTATTTTGAATCTTTCATTCGCTAGCATTATACTGAACCTAAATAAATAGATCTAGCCCCTTTAAAGATATGGAAAAATTAAAGACAGAAAATATAAAAATTCAGGAAAATAAATTGATTGCTATAAAAATTGTGTACCAAAAAAAATTCTTTTCCAAGAGTTCTGGTGTCAAAAACTATATCCACAAGTTTTGTTTTTCTTTGTTTCCTGATTCCAGAGCCTACTGACCAACACACCTTAGTGCACTGATTTGCCCTTAATAGTTTACAGGTGTGCCAAGCTGCTCCTTCACTTCAGGTCACAGGTCAATAGGGTAGGGCCGGAAGTGATCAGAGCCCTTGCTGCTGGTTTCCTCCCACGATAGCCTGTCCACTCACCATGGTAGGCTACGCAAGCATTCTCATTGTTTGAATGCATCACAATGTGAAAAGGCTGGGAAGCACTGTCTTATAAGATAGCTAGATGCTTGCAAAATAATAACAGCAATAGGAAAAAATTACCTATTACAATAGTAAATGGATCAAAAATTAGCTCATACACATAACATCGTTTAATTCTCAGCAAAACCATGAGTGGTCATTAGGGTGCCTGTATTTATTATCAAAGTTCAGAGACATTGATTTGTCCACTAACACACACACAGAGGAAATGACACAGCCAGGACTTCTGAGTCAAGGATTTCTGCTCTAAGTCTATACTTTTCTGATATACTTCCCTGTATGAGGACAGTCCAAGTTTGCACAGATCTTTAAAATCAGTGCTTTGATTTCATAGTCTGAAGAAAGTTCAAATGGTTTTCCTTTGTTTTCTCTTGTGACTCCCATGCAAACACTAACATATATAGAAACCGATATTCTCTTTGAACTTAGCAAGACTGAGAAAGCACAACACTAAATGACACATTTAGGCCATATCAATTTTCTTTTTACAGCTCCCATCCCTGACACCCAAGAGTCAACCCTTGTTATTTTGTGTGAATAGAAGAGAGTTTTTGTCCACCATTTTTCCCAAGAGTACCTATTAAAAAGAAAATAATAGCTGCCGTTGACCATCTTAAATTTTGTTTTGTTTTTCCAATCACAATTTCTTATTGCCCTTTCCATAAAAGGGAAGAATAGAGATGAAAGACACTGTCAAAAGTAAATTACATTTTTAACATGTAAAAGGAAATATGAATTTTAAACACAGCACAATTATTGTCAAGAGATGCTACTGAAACAAAAAGAATTTAAGTTTGCTACTCCTGTTTTAGAAAGCTAGATAAGCAATAGATTTCAATGACTAGAAAAAATATTTTAATTTCTTTATAGCAATGCGGAAACAAAGAGGATACATGCACCAAAACAGGACAGTGCAAGGAAACATCTGTAAGTAGCTATTGGGCTTCCCTGATAGCTTAATTGGTAAAGAATCCGCCTGCAATGTAGGAGACCCTGGTTCAATTCCTGAGTCAGAAAGATCTGCTGGAGAAGGGATAGGCTACCCACTCCAGTATTCCTGGGTTTCCCTTGTGGCTCAGCTGGTAAAGAATCCACCTACAATGCGGGAGACCTGGGTTTGATCCCTAGGTTGGGAAGATCCCCTGGGGAAAGGATCTTTACAGATAGATTCAAAAACACAAGTAACATCTACAATATCAACCAAATATTAATTCACCGTTCAGAAAATGAGCGTGCATGGCATAAAACAGTAAATGTAAGCAAGCATAAGTTACAGAATACAATATTCAACGGTTATGGAAATGAATTTGTGTCAACTTTAGGTCTCATGTTTAAAGACACGGGCTCCAGACTCAGAACACCTGGGTTCAAGTCCTGGTTCTATCACTTAGCAGTTGTGTGATGATAACACACTTCATCTTCAGTCCAGTATTGAACTTTACTTTAGAAAGTATTGCTTTCTTGATTCTACCAACAGTTAAGATTAGCAAAATTACAACATTATATGAAAAGCACAATTCTTATACTGATTACATGCTTATTTTCAATAATACTTAACTTTTAAATCTCATCAACCACAAAATGTGCAGAAGACATAAAATAATTTCTGCCACCCAGTAACAAGTAAGTCAAGACTAAAAGTTGGAATAACTTTAAGTGCAACACTGTGGGCCAAACTAACCTAGTTCCATGATAGGCGAAGCGCATTTGGAAGACAATTCAGTTCTTCCAGTATATACCTGGCATGCCTTGTACTGATACAAGACTGAGTCACCACTGCCTCAACACCATCCTATTACTCCTTATCTTGAGATGTAGGTTAAACATTCTCTTCAGCAGCTAAGTGTAAACATAAACCCTACTCCTCAGGCCACGTCACATTTCAACATACTTAATAAGAGGCATGTCTATACTGGCCAAGTAAAAGTCTGTCTTCAGAAAGCAAGTCCTTTTTGTGTCCACAGAAGTTGACCAAGGCACACATGTTTCACTGGCAAGTTAACTTATGTCGAGTTTAGACAGCATATCTTATTCATCTATTTAAATTGCACATCCGAGGTTAATCTAGGTAGGAAGGTATACTTTGCATTATAAAACAATCAGCCACACCCATGGCTGATTCATGTCAATGTATAGCAAGAACCACCACAATATTGTAAAGTAATTAGCCTCCAATTAAAATAAATAAATTAATTTAAAAAAACATGTCTCAAAAGTTTAAAACTTTTATACTAAAACTTTCATAGATTCTTTTTTTCACCTTTAACTGCTAAGCTTACAAATTTTCCTGATATAGAAATATAAATGTACAGAAGTGTTTTTAATCATGAAATCACATTTATAAGCCAGAAAATGCAATATCCTGAGCAATCAAAAACAGAGAAACTAATAAAGAATGAAATTCTGGGTCAATAAACACCTTGAGCAAATATCAAATGAACACTCTGACTGCTTGACCTTAATTCCCAAAATAATACAGTAACTCACTAGTGCTGCAGAAAAGCTAGCCAAACACCCTCACTAAAACCTACCATGCTTGTTGTCTGTTTCTGGAATTAGGTGTGTTAAGAATAACGTCCAATTACACTCTCCTAGCATTCAAATCGACTTTGAACCAAATCACTGTTCTAAACTTTATATAAACCGTATGAAGCCTTTCTAAGTCAGTATTCATTTATAACCAAACACACATATGGAATCACATACAGCACTGTACCTTAATGAAATGGGAACAACTCCCACACATTTTCCTTATGCAGATTTTATGTTGGCAAGCAGGTTCTGTACTGGGCAAGGAAATGCTTCACTCAATGGGAAGGAACTTCATTCAGTTTCCATCTCATCAGGGTTTCATTTTCCATGACCAGACATAGGAAAGGCCAGCAGTGGGGCACAAAGGAAAGCACATACGCACAGGACACTCAGGTGGACAGCAACACAGCTTACTTCTCAGCAAGCTCCCCCACCCAGGGAGGCAAGACAAGGGGACAGGAGGAAAGGTCGGGAGATATGTTAGTAACCTACCAAGCTGAGCCTTCCCCAGTGCAAAGGTCTAAACACACTCACACGAACATATGCTCAAGAATGAAGGGCAACTTGGTCTGTTTTTATAAAGTATTTAAGTTTCACATGTAAGTTTTAATAACTTCTCACTGTCAAACAGACTCAGGCTCAATTCATACTACTGGCAATAAGTTTTACACAAAAGATATAAATAACATTGAATTTGATATGAAACAATACAACTGATTATCTCCTTAAGTTAGGCTTTCATAAGTTTTATCACAGTTCTTATTAGAAGTGAAAATGGTTAGATTTTATGACTTTTAATTAAATAATTTCCCCAAATCAGCACAGCCTACTTCACTGGGATATTTGAGTATTATTTTGGATACTATCAATTAACTCAGATTTAAAATGAAAAATGGAAGTCAAAATATAAAACTATTCTTGAAGATGTCAATTTTCATCCTATAACATTGTATAATATCTTAGGGAAAGGGGTTTGCTTTTTCTAAAGTTTGAAAAGACCATCTCAAAGAGAATACGTCATCAGAAAACCTTTTGAATAGGATGCACCATATTTTATTTTTTCTTAAAGATATTACATCTTGTGAGAATTTTGGTGTTTCAACAAGACTTAGGTTCTAAGACTATGAATTCTAAAAAAGCAACTAGAAGGCCATTTTACTACAATTGGAAAAAAAAATTACTGCAATAAAAACTTCTAATCCTTAACAGCTGACTAGCATTCAACAGGCCTCATGAAATTCTAAACAACTCCAATGAAGATAGTTACATCCTCTTTCCAAAATGCCTTTATTTTAAAACCTATTTTCTGTATCAGTGATGTACACGTCCTCTATTTTTGTTAAACACTTACCTGTGATTTTCTGCAGCAAAGGTGACAATTCAGACTCCTCACAAAAGACCTGAGCCAATGCTTTCTTCACTTTTTCTTCACCTTCACCCAGGTCTTTGTCCACTGAGAACTCTCCACTGACAGAATAAATATATAGCAAGAGGACCAGCAGCTCTTCGGGGCTATAGTCATCATTGGTCCTCTGGTTCAAAGGCTTAATCATGGGCAGGAGCTGATTTAACACAACAGACATTGTTGATTCCCCAATGTTCTGAAATAAAAGGGAGGAATAGGACATATGTCAATCTGTACAAAGGTGTAATTTATGCACTACATGAGTCCAAGGATAGCATGCAAACAAGTCTATGATGTTCACTGACAGATGGGGTTTTATTTGTTTCTTGTCCTGGAGAGAATACTGCAGGAAATTTGGCATTAGAGCTATTGTTTTTGAAAGATCTAGTACATCAAAAGGCTAGTCAAGTTGCATACCCTTTTGTATTACCTTACATATTTCTTAAATAAGAGCCCATGTATTCTAAAAATAAAAGTGTAAGTACTTCAGACACTAGAAAATGTAAATATCTGTAAAGTAATATGATTAAAAATAAAAACATGCCAGCACCTATGTAGACAAATGAATGCTGACACTCCTTCAGAGGAATTACTTTGGATTTTATAGCNAGATGCTACTGAAACAAAAAGAATTTAAGTTTGCTACTCCTGTTTTAGAAAGCTAGATAAGCAATAGATTTCAATGACTAGAAAAAATATTTTAATTTCTTTATAGCAATGCGGAAACAAAGAGGATACATGCACCAAAACAGGACAGTGCAAGGAAACATCTGTAAGTAGCTATTGGGCTTCCCTGATAGCTTAATTGGTAAAGAATCCGCCTGCAATGTAGGAGACCCTGGTTCAATTCCTGAGTCAGAAAGATCTGCTGGAGAAGGGATAGGCTACCCACTCCAGTATTCCTGGGTTTCCCTTGTGGCTCAGCTGGTAAAGAATCCACCTACAATGCGGGAGACCTGGGTTTGATCCCTAGGTTGGGAAGATCCCCTGGGGAAAGGATCTTTACAGATAGATTCAAAAACACAAGTAACATCTACAATATCAACCAAATATTAATTCACCGTTCAGAAAATGAGCGTGCATGGCATAAAACAGTAAATGTAAGCAAGCATAAGTTACAGAATACAATATTCAACGGTTATGGAAATGAATTTGTGTCAACTTTAGGTCTCATGTTTAAAGACACGGGCTCCAGACTCAGAACACCTGGGTTCAAGTCCTGGTTCTATCACTTAGCAGTTGTGTGATGATAACACACTTCATCTTCAGTCCAGTATTGAACTTTACTTTAGAAAGTATTGCTTTCTTGATTCTACCAACAGTTAAGATTAGCAAAATTACAACATTATATGAAAAGCACAATTCTTATACTGATTACATGCTTATTTTCAATAATACTTAACTTTTAAATCTCATCAACCACAAAATGTGCAGAAGACATAAAATAATTTCTGCCACCCAGTAACAAGTAAGTCAAGACTAAAAGTTGGAATAACTTTAAGTGCAACACTGTGGGCCAAACTAACCTAGTTCCATGATAGGCGAAGCGCATTTGGAAGACAATTCAGTTCTTCCAGTATATACCTGGCATGCCTTGTACTGATACAAGACTGAGTCACCACTGCCTCAACACCATCCTATTACTCCTTATCTTGAGATGTAGGTTAAACATTCTCTTCAGCAGCTAAGTGTAAACATAAACCCTACTCCTCAGGCCACGTCACATTTCAACATACTTAATAAGAGGCATGTCTATACTGGCCAAGTAAAAGTCTGTCTTCAGAAAGCAAGTCCTTTTTGTGTCCACAGAAGTTGACCAAGGCACACATGTTTCACTGGCAAGTTAACTTATGTCGAGTTTAGACAGCATATCTTATTCATCTATTTAAATTGCACATCCGAGGTTAATCTAGGTAGGAAGGTATACTTTGCATTATAAAACAATCAGCCACACCCATGGCTGATTCATGTCAATGTATAGCAAGAACCACCACAATATTGTAAAGTAATTAGCCTCCAATTAAAATAAATAAATTAATTTAAAAAAACATGTCTCAAAAGTTTAAAACTTTTATACTAAAACTTTCATAGATTCTTTTTTTCACCTTTAACTGCTAAGCTTACAAATTTTCCTGATATAGAAATATAAATGTACAGAAGTGTTTTTAATCATGAAATCACATTTATAAGCCAGAAAATGCAATATCCTGAGCAATCAAAAACAGAGAAACTAATAAAGAATGAAATTCTGGGTCAATAAACACCTTGAGCAAATATCAAATGAACACTCTGACTGCTTGACCTTAATTCCCAAAATAATACAGTAACTCACTAGTGCTGCAGAAAAGCTAGCCAAACACCCTCACTAAAACCTACCATGCTTGTTGTCTGTTTCTGGAATTAGGTGTGTTAAGAATAACGTCCAATTACACTCTCCTAGCATTCAAATCGACTTTGAACCAAATCACTGTTCTAAACTTTATATAAACCGTATGAAGCCTTTCTAAGTCAGTATTCATTTATAACCAAACACACATATGGAATCACATACAGCACTGTACCTTAATGAAATGGGAACAACTCCCACACATTTTCCTTATGCAGATTTTATGTTGGCAAGCAGGTTCTGTACTGGGCAAGGAAATGCTTCACTCAATGGGAAGGAACTTCATTCAGTTTCCATCTCATCAGGGTTTCATTTTCCATGACCAGACATAGGAAAGGCCAGCAGTGGGGCACAAAGGAAAGCACATACGCACAGGACACTCAGGTGGACAGCAACACAGCTTACTTCTCAGCAAGCTCCCCCACCCAGGGAGGCAAGACAAGGGGACAGGAGGAAAGGTCGGGAGATATGTTAGTAACCTACCAAGCTGAGCCTTCCCCAGTGCAAAGGTCTAAACACACTCACACGAACATATGCTCAAGAATGAAGGGCAACTTGGTCTGTTTTTATAAAGTATTTAAGTTTCACATGTAAGTTTTAATAACTTCTCACTGTCAAACAGACTCAGGCTCAATTCATACTACTGGCAATAAGTTTTACACAAAAGATATAAATAACATTGAATTTGATATGAAACAATACAACTGATTATCTCCTTAAGTTAGGCTTTCATAAGTTTTATCACAGTTCTTATTAGAAGTGAAAATGGTTAGATTTTATGACTTTTAATTAAATAATTTCCCCAAATCAGCACAGCCTACTTCACTGGGATATTTGAGTATTATTTTGGATACTATCAATTAACTCAGATTTAAAATGAAAAATGGAAGTCAAAATATAAAACTATTCTTGAAGATGTCAATTTTCATCCTATAACATTGTATAATATCTTAGGGAAAGGGGTTTGCTTTTTCTAAAGTTTGAAAAGACCATCTCAAAGAGAATACGTCATCAGAAAACCTTTTGAATAGGATGCACCATATTTTATTTTTTCTTAAAGATATTACATCTTGTGAGAATTTTGGTGTTTCAACAAGACTTAGGTTCTAAGACTATGAATTCTAAAAAAGCAACTAGAAGGCCATTTTACTACAATTGGAAAAAAAAATTACTGCAATAAAAACTTCTAATCCTTAACAGCTGACTAGCATTCAACAGGCCTCATGAAATTCTAAACAACTCCAATGAAGATAGTTACATCCTCTTTCCAAAATGCCTTTATTTTAAAACCTATTTTCTGTATCAGTGATGTACACGTCCTCTATTTTTGTTAAACACTTACCTGTGATTTTCTGCAGCAAAGGTGACAATTCAGACTCCTCACAAAAGACCTGAGCCAATGCTTTCTTCACTTTTTCTTCACCTTCACCCAGGTCTTTGTCCACTGAGAACTCTCCACTGACAGAATAAATATATAGCAAGAGGACCAGCAGCTCTTCGGGGCTATAGTCATCATTGGTCCTCTGGTTCAAAGGCTTAATCATGGGCAGGAGCTGATTTAACACAACAGACATTGTTGATTCCCCAATGTTCTGAAATAAAAGGGAGGAATAGGACATATGTCAATCTGTACAAAGGTGTAATTTATGCACTACATGAGTCCAAGGATAGCATGCAAACAAGTCTATGATGTTCACTGACAGATGGGGTTTTATTTGTTTCTTGTCCTGGAGAGAATACTGCAGGAAATTTGGCATTAGAGCTATTGTTTTTGAAAGATCTAGTACATCAAAAGGCTAGTCAAGTTGCATACCCTTTTGTATTACCTTACATATTTCTTAAATAAGAGCCCATGTATTCTAAAAATAAAAGTGTAAGTACTTCAGACACTAGAAAATGTAAATATCTGTAAAGTAATATGATTAAAAATAAAAACATGCCAGCACCTATGTAGACAAATGAATGCTGACACTCCTTCAGAGGAATTACTTTGGATTTTATAGCATATTCTTTTTGATATTCTTTGAGTTGGCAAATATGAGTCAGAATAGATTATTTTAAATAACAATGAAAAGTCATTTTCTGCTAAATCTGGTCAAAGTGGGTAATGACACTTCAAAATATCTTTGGGTTAGTCTGAGGGTATGGTGATGGACAGGGAGGCCTGGCATGCTGCAGTCCATGGGGTCACAAAGAATTGGACATGACTGAGTGACTGAACTGAATTGATTCACCTTTAAACTTAAAAAAAAAAAAAAGTGTGCTTTTAGATATTTCAATTTCCTGAGTGATATTTAGCAGAGAATTTCAAAATTCCTTTCAAGTGATAATAGCACTGTAGTACTGAATGAGTTGCATAATTTCCAAGGCACTATGCACACTGCTTATACAAATTCTGAGGGTTTTGGTGAATAGATAAATCCCTAACTTACATGGTGATTTAATTTTACTTATAATCTAAAATAACCCTATAAAGTTCAACTATTTGCATTTATATTAAAATCAGGAGCTAAACAATCAGAACTTGCAACTTTCTCAGGATTCATTTTGAAGCATTCCCTGAGCATCTACTATGTTCCAGGTACTACTATGTGTCTGGGGAATATAGCATCGAACAAAACAAATCCTCTGTTCTCATAGAGTTTACATTTTAGTGGGGGAAAACAGGTAAAAAGCTAAAGAAGTAAAATATATAGCATTTTAAATGTTGATAAGAGCTATGGAGAAAAATAAAGCCGGAATGAAAGATGGGACTTTAGCGTGTGTTTGTTTATGTAGGTAATTATGTACTATTTTAAAGAGGAAAAGCCATGTTAAGAAGGGAGTATTGAAATAAAGAAAGACCTGTGGAAACTCTCTCTCTCTTAATGAAATTGACAGTAAGCAGCTGAATTTGGTTCTTATTGGGATGACTACCCAAAACGAGCTTTTCTAGTCAAATCATTCCTACACCTGGGAAAATTTGGATATATTATCTCAAGGTTAAAGTTCACAATTAAATTCTTTGGTACACGAGAAACAGCTGTTTTTATTTCCACTAAAAATCTTGGACGTTCACAATGTACCAAACAAAAACAAAATGAAATGGATAAAAGTACAACTGGAAAAGAACAGAATGGAGATTTTACTGTTACATGGTAACAAGACATGGTTTACCAAGTATAAACATATCCATGTCTCAAAGGACATGGCTGAAACGTTTGAAGGCATCCTAGGACTGTCCTATAGCCTTGGGAATCTCTTGAGAGGAACTTTCGAATGTTTGTTCTTTGCTTTACATACTGTCAAAAGTAATTTAAAAGAAAGGAGCTGTGTGTTAAAAGAGGGGCTGTGGGGGCTACAGGTTTCGTTTTTTACTTTTTACCCTGTCACCTGGATGAAGCAGATTCCTTTATCACTTTACGACCCACTTCTAAAAAGCAGGTGCACACATCAAGTATCTGTCCTGTAGGAGCCCTGTGATTCTCTTCCAAGAGCAAAAAAGACTTTTTTGGAGATAGTTATAAAAAGTAAAATGGGGCAGGGTGATCATCATAATGTTTGAAAAGATTCACTCACTAACATCCAGCCATTATAGCATCATTTTTGAGTTACTGATCTAAGATATGCCCCTGTGGCTCAGAATCCGCCTGCAACGTGGAGAAGGCGATGGCAGCCCACTCCAGTGCTCTTGCCTGGAGAATCCCATGGATGGAGGAGCCTGGTGGGCTGCAGTCCATGGGGTCGCGAAGAGTCGGACACGACTGAGCGACTTCCCTTTCACTTTTCACTTCCATACATTAGAGAAGGAAATGGCAACCCACTCCAGTGTTCAATCCCAGGGACAGGGGAGCCTGGTGGGCTGCCATCTATGGGGTCACACAGAGTCAGACATGACTGAAGCAACTTAGCAGCAGCAGCAATGCAGGAGACACAGAAGAGGTGGGTCTGATCCCTGGGTTGGGAAGATTCCCTGCAGGAGGAAATGGCAACCCACTCCAGTATTCTCGTCTGGGAAATCCCATGGACAGAGGAGCCTGGTGGGCTATAGTCCATGGAGTCACAAACAGTTGGACATGACTGAGCAACTGAATACACACACATACACAAACACACACACACGCCTGTCACTGGAGAGCAAAATCCCTCCTCAGTGATACTGTGGTGGACTTCGGATTTCCTGGTCATACTTGTGCACACCAACTCTAAAATGCTTATTAATGCATTCCAAGTAGTTAATAACTGAGTTGAAAACAAAGCTAAGAATACTAATCAGTCTTACAGAGGCATTAGATATGGTGGAAATAAAGAGATTTCAAAAATCCAGAATCCACTTCTGACTATTCCACTAACTAGTTTCTTAACTTCTTTGGACCTCAGTAAACTTCTTAGGAAGTCTTTATCTCTGAAATGATATGATCTGGCTGGAGGATGACTGAGTTCTTAAGTCATAGTTATGCTAAGATCTCCATTTCTACTTTCTTCTTACTCCTTTAAAAAAAAATTACCAGTGATGGTAGAATAGAGTGAATCATACATATTCTCATTGTTTGCTACATGACAAAATATAAATACTCAAAATAGAAAAGCTTTACTATAGGAAGAAATGTAGATGCAGAAATACTGCACATACATGTGTAACATGGGCTGATACACACTCATGATACACACTCAGTAGACACACGTGTCTACTGAGAAGATCTGGAAGTAATGACACCCCAGTAGCAATGGGCACCCCAGTGGTCAGATCTTCGTTTCTAATCTCACTCTCCAATAATAGGAACCAGAGATCCTTGGAGAAATGGCTGATTCTAGGGCTGGGGCAGGAGAAATACAAGAAAAACCTGGACTATCTTATAGTGCCACAAAGTAAGGAAATCCTTAGAAAACACACAAATGGGGACACATGAAGACGACACAAGAGAAAACTGGAAGCCCTCCCAGTGGCCAAGGCTGGAACAAATGGAACAAGAGAATAATTAAAGCAGCAGTGGATTATAACCCAAAGTAAATAGTAAATATGCATCACTCCAAACTGATATGAATAAATGACTGCATTAATAANAAGGGATTTGATTTAGGTCATACCTGAATGGTCTAGTGGTTTTCCCTACTTTCTTCAGTTTAAGTCTGGCAAAATAATGCATCTCCCCCAAAGAGACCCACACTCTTGTCCCTAGAACCATACATGTCACGTTATATGACAAAAGGGACTTTGCAGATGTGATTAAGGTCTCTTGAGATGAGGAGATTAACCTACATTATCTTGTTGTTGTTCAGTCGCTCAGTCCTGTCTGACTCTTTGAGACCCCATGGACTACAGCACACCAGACTTCCCTGTCCTTCACTATCTCTTGGAGTTTGCTCAAACTCATGTCCATTGAGTCGATGATGCCATCCAACCATCATCAACCCCTTCTTCTCCTGCCTTCAACCTTTCCCAACACCAGGGTCTTTTCCATTGAGTCAGCTCTTTGCATCAAGTGGCCAAAGTATTGGCACTTCACCTTTAGCATCAGTCCTTCCAATGAATATTCAGGTTTGATTTCCTTTAGGATCGACTGACTTAATCTCCTGGCTGTCCAAGGGACTCTCAAGAGTCCTATCTAACACCATAGTTCAAAAGCATCAACTCTTTGGCACTCAGCCTTCTTTATGGTCCAACTCTCACATCCATACATGACCACTGGAAAAACCATAGCTTTGACTATACGGGTCTTTGCTGGCACAGAGATGTTTCTGCTTTTTAACACACTAAGTTTGTCACCTTTTCTTCCCAGGAACAAGTATCTTTTAATGTCATGCTTATTCTGAGGAAAACCATTTGTGCAACTGTTTGAATCGTAAGCCAAATTAACTGTTTCTCTCATGAATACCATCATTACTTGAAAAAATTTCAGATAGAGAAATTATAATTAAAATTTGGGTATTTGACAAACTTCTTCTCAAAAATGAACAAACTGAGCCTGTTTCTTCCAGGAAAACAACTGATATATTTATTGCCAATGATAAAATTCTGGCTTTTAAGTTAAAAAAAAATCCATTTTTGTATTTCTCACTGTCAGATTCTAAGTACTTAAAGACATTTTTTATGAGATCTAGTATGACATTAAAAATGTGATTTTTTTCTTTGAATTGAATGATGAAATGTGTTAACATCTGAAAAGATTTGCATATGTCAGTGAGTCAATGTGTTTCAAATGACCCATGCATGATGTAAGAAAATCAGGCAAAGGCAAAAGATTCATCCAAAATGCAGGAAAGATGAGTGGACTCTAATGTACAAGAGTACAGAAAGCTCATTGGTATGATTTCCAATCCCATATTACAGCATACTTTTAAGAAATTACTACTTGCAGTGTCAAGGTATGGTATCAAAACATAGTATCTGCAAACATCTGAAAAGGAAATCAAAATGTTCCTGCCTTTTTCAACAATGTATCTGCATGAAGCTGGATTTTCTTCAAATGCTTCAACCAGAACAACATATGGCAGCATATTGAATGAGGCGGCAAATACAAGAATCCAGCTGTTCTTCTCTTCAGGGAGACATTTAAGAGATTTGCAAAAATATAAACCAATGCCATTCTCACTTTTTCTTTGGTTTGTAAACACTGCTATTTTTCATAAAATACGTTATTTATGTTAACTCGTAACAGGTTTGTTATTACTTTTAAAGGAATTGATAAACATTTTAAACTTTTCTCAGTTTTAATTTCTACTATAGTGAAAATTAATATCTACTGGTTTAAAGATGTCACATCCAAAAAAATAATTTTGTTATTTTGTGTGCTCTTTTGCCCTTCTCATATACCCTCGATCCCTTAAACCAGAGCTTCTCAAAATTATATGGATGTGGCTTACCTGGGGCTTTTGTTAAATGCAGCTGTGAATTCACTAGGTTTGGGGACAGGACTTGAAGATTCTGCACATCTAATAAGTTGTCAGGTGATAACAATGCTGCAGGCCAGTGGACCACATTTTGAGTGGCATCTGGACTGGACTACTCAACAATTTCTAGACTGCAGGGTATATGGGAAATAAACAAACAGTCCTGTTTGAGTCACTGTATTTGTGAATTCCTTTGATATCTCACCTTAATCAGAATACTAATAACTCATAAATCTGCATCTTCAGCCAAATTTCTCTCCTTCGCTCCCTATCTATACAGCCAACAAATGTAATTAGCAAATGTAATTTGCAAATTAATTAGCAAATGTAATTCAACTTGTCTAAAACTGAAATGAAGATTTTTACCTTGGATTCTGTTCTGCAGTCTATACAGTCTATACCCATACTGACTGTGTGGTACCATCACTAGTCCAGCTGGATAAGACTGAAACTTGGAGTCTACTTGGGTTTTCCTTGTCCCTGCCACATCAAGTCAGCCACCAAGGCCTGATAATTTTATATATCCATCTCCTCTATTCCTTCCTCTACAACCTAGGTTGCAAGGACTAATATTCCTAATCATGACTTATCTCATTCTGTACCAAAATTCTGATATCCTTCAAGATATTTCATGGTTTCCATTGTCTTCAAGATAAAGCTTTTACATGATACACACATTTCTTTTGCCTCTGTGGCTCTAATTGACCATTCAGCCTTATCCATCATGAACCCTTCGCTTCCAGGCTACAGTTTAGTTTAGCTGAACTACTTGCATTTGCCTCTGTGCTTCTACACAGGCTTATATTGCTGTCCAGGATGTTTTTGGTTTTTTGCCCCCATATATTCCACCTGTTCACACAATTATCTCTCCTGATTTTCCCTGTGTTAAGGGTACCACTCTATAATCCCTGAGAAGCCTCTATTTTCCTCTACTATGGTTCTTACCACCTTAAACTTTATAATTGTTTATTCATGTCTCAGTTCAGTTCAGTTCAGTTGCTCAGTCGTGTCTGACTCTTTGCAACCCCATGAATCACAGCATGCCAGGCCTCCCTATCCATCACCAACTCCTGGGGTTCACTCAGACTCACATCCATCGAGTCAGTGATATCATCCAGCCATCTCATCCTCTGTCGTCCCCTTCTCCTCCTGCCCCCAATCCCTCCCAGCATCAGAGTCTTTCCCAATGAGTCAGCCCTTTGCATGAGGTGGCCAAAGTATTGGCGTTTCAGCTTTAGCATCATTCCTTCCAAAGAAGACTGAAAAATGCTTCATGGCAAGAAACACATCTTATTCCTAATGGTATCTCCAGCATCTAGCTCAGTCCTTTGAATAAAGGATCAAAAGTATACTCATCTCTATAGTGAAGTAGCTGACATCAGAAAAAGAGAAACAAACATCTACAAAAATATTATTATTATAGATTATTTCATTTAATCCTCCTGATTACCTTATAATATGGGCATTGTTATTTCAGAGGAAGAAATTAAGGTTGAGAAAGATGACTTGTCAAGGACATCAGCTGGTGAATAGTTAAGCTGGGATCCACTTAAGACTGTCTTTCTCTAAAACTGAGAACTGATCCATTACACATTTCCTCTCTAGAGCTTCCCAGTCAGAGGAAAATCTGAGTTTGTGAGGGAAGGGGATTTCAGACCCTTGAAACAGGCTCTGAAGCCAGGATTCTGACTGGGACAAATCACCAAGGGAACCCAGTAAGTGAGATAAATCACACAAAGCAAGAGCAGCAGTAGACCAACTCAGCATGTCAGAGATCTACAGACTGGCAGCTCTTTAGAGCCCCCAGTAAGGTAGATGATTGGCCCCAGAACCTCATTCAAGGCTAAAAGCCCCCGGTGGAAGGATATGTGCAATGACAATGTTAAGAAAGAATTTTTCAATCAGAGTGTTTCCATGCCATATTTACCCGCCATCCCTAAGCCCAAGGGACAGCTGGCTGAGGCTTAAGTCAGCCAATGCCATACAGCAGTGGCCTCCAGTTCTGTGTAGCTGTCAACCCAGTGTGTCCTTTACAAACAGCATAATTTTCTATGTATATCTACAACTATGTTTAAAAAAGAAAAGGATGGGGCAGACTGAAGAGAGATGCAGAAAAAAGAATCAGGTCCTGAAGTCATCAAAGAGGGTGAAAATGGTCTCCAGGAGCAGTTGATTTAAAGATGGCAGACTGCGGCCATGGTCTGGGCTTCAGAGGAGAGGCAGCAGGAGGAAGTGGTGGATCAATGGTGTAGAAGTTGTTTAAGCAGGCTCAGTTCCCTCAGCAAGAGAAGTGGGCAGAGGCTAAGACACAAGGCGGATAAGGGCAAAGATCATTCAGGACCACATAGCCCATTGTTAGAACCTTTGCTTTTCTTCTGAGATAAATGAACTTTCGAACAGAGGAATGGTATGATCTGTTTTACAAGGCTTGGTAGGATGAGGGATGAATTGAGAGATTGGGATTGACTTAAACACACTACTATGTATAAAATAGATACCTAATAAGGACCTACAGTATATAGCACAGGGAACTCTAGTGAATACTCTGTGTTGCCCTATATGGGAAAAGAATCTAAAAAGAGTGCGTATATGTATATTGATTCATGTATTTATACTTTGCTGTACACTCAAAACGAATACAATATTGTAAATCAAGTATTAAAAAGAAAAGGCTATTACTATCACTTACAATAGTCAAGATGTGGAAGCCACCTAAAAGTCTATCGACAGAGAAATGGATGAAGAAGATGTGGTACATGTGTACAAAGGAATATTCCTCAGCCATTAAAAAGGCTGAAATAGTGCCATTTGTAGCAACATGGACAGACCTAGAGACTGTCATTCTGAGCGAAATAAGTCAGACAGAGAAGGAGAAATTATCGTATGACATCCTTTATATGTGAAGTCTAAAAAGAAATGACACAAATGAACTTACTTACAGAACAGACACACTCACAGACTTAGAGAATGAACTTATAGCTGCCACGGGGAAGGATGGGGGGAAGGAACAGTTAGGGAGGTTGGGGTAGACATGTATACACTGTTATATTTAAAATGGATAACCAACAAGAACCTACTGTGTAGCACATGGAACTCTGCTCAGTGTTAAGTGGCAGCATGGATGGGAGGGGAGTTTAGGGGAGAATGGATACATGTATATGTATGGCTGAGTCCCTTCACTGTTCACCCGGAACTATCACAATGTTGTTTGTCAATCGGCTGTACCTCCATATAGAATAAAAATGTAAAAAAAAAAAATTTTGTTAAGGTTATTACTCAGGCTCTGATGAAGAGAACAGACTTCAGAGGAGCAAGGGAAGCAGAGAGACAGGGAGGAAACAATCTCAATAATCACAGTAAGAAGAAATGGGTCTTGGACTGAGGTAGACACATTGGAGGTGATGTGAATTAGTTACATTTGGAAATATTCTGAAGCTAAAGCTGGCATAGTTTACTAATGGATTGAATATGAAGTGTGAGAGAAACAGAAGAATCTAGAATTATTGCAAGGTTTTTGAATGGAAGTTCAGAGTAGGAGGATATGGTTCAAAGTAGGAAACAGAGAAGGTAGAATTGGAGTAATATGTAAGCACAGGACAGAAACAAATATTTCAGAAAGGGGGGATGTCTGAGTTTAGGACTGGGAGAAAGAGACAAAAATGAATGGAAGGATTCTGGAGTGAGCAAAACACTATCATAGACAAGAAAGTTGGAAGAAGGTATCAAGAAGACCTAATAAAATAAGCAGATGTAAAGGGGCAATGAGAGGCTGATCTCAAAGTATGAAAGCGTTTCCCAAAATGTGCCCTTGGAACTCACTGGCACTCTGCGTCTGCAGAGCACACGGTTCTCGAGTACGGGAAATGATGAACTCCTCAGGGAAGGTGCAGACAGACTCTACAGTAAACTTTCTCTCCTACTGAAAATGCTCAGGAGGGAAAACCTGTGCGAGAGCCACACAAGGTAATAGTACACAGCAATGAGAATGACCTCCAATTTCATAAAACAACAACACAGACGAATCTCACAAATAAAACGATGAATGAAAGAATCTGTAACAAAGAACATACTATACGATTGCATGTAAAATATAAAAGCCAGGGAAAACTCTGTGTTTTCAGAATTCAGGGAGGAAGAAAAAGCAGGACTACCAGAGCTACTGCTCATATTTTATTTCTTGACCTAGGTGCTGATTACACAGATGTTTTCAGTTAGTAAAAATTCATTGAGTTGTACTTTCCTACAGTATTATATTTTACTTCAATAAAAACTCTTTAAAATGCCATTATACTAGGCCACACTTCCTGTATCCTGGGAAGAACAGAGCTATCTACTTAGAGTTCTTATTACAAATTAGCATTTACCCAAAGCCAGAGCAGGACCATATAAGAAGCTTATAGGAGTTATCAAATTATCTCATTTGACTACACTGAACTTCAGCTACCAGTAAAGGCTAGGGCCTTCATTTCAGAGAGGCTGGAAAGAACAACTTTTAAAGGCTATTCATTTTAAAACATACATATGTTTTAGGGGGGATAGAAACTTTTTTGTAATTTTTTTCCCCGCATCTCTTGAGAAATGATGTTACTTCAAACAGAACTGCCAAGTTTAAGAGGCCCTTTTCTGTACACAGGCCAGCTGGGCCGTAAGCTGCATGAAAGGAGGGGCAAGCAGCTCCTTCAGAGAGCAGAACAGAACACCACAGGGAGCTGGGGACCACGCAGCCAGTGAAATCTCCAGCCATTTGTCTTTATCTGGCCACCTTTTATGATTTAAGAGCCCTCTCTGCCATGTTATCATCAATCAATTATGATTGAGCAGCACCTAAAAAACCCGAGTTTTTAAAATGCAACTATCCGTGACCTAAATTTCCTGCTGGTTCTGTTGGCCCCAGGTTAGACCAGTTTGTCTGTCACCAAGGGAGCCAATAAAAATAATAAAAACAGGTCAACCTTGGGCTTTCTGAAGCCTACATAAAAATATTCACACTCCTCCAATCAGTGCCAACTCAATGTGTCCACTCTTTGCTTGAGTTCTCAGTAAATTTCGTCTTTAATAACAAAATATCCCATAGGCTGTATACATTAACTAAAAACCAATTTTTCTCCTCTCTGCTTGCTTGTTTTTTAATCTAGCTAAGCAACAATTTCACAACTAGCAGGCAACTGAAATGAAGTCATTTTGCTGACTCCAGAAAAGGAGTTACATTTTGGTAAATTAAAGAATATATGAGGAGATGGAAATATAAATTGTAGCTATCTTAATGGAGAATGTGATACTGCACTTCCCAGCCTGTGAGAGAATTTGAATTCCAGGATCCACAGAGCAAAGCAAAGACTACTGATGGGGAGGAGGAAGAAAAATGCAGTGGAGGCTCCAGTAAAAAAAGACCAGCAGAAAGGCTGTCTGTGTAAACAGAACAGTTATCCTAAGTATTAGTTCAAAATGTTCTGTATCACTTGATGGAAGAAAGAAGGAAAATGCACTGTAAGGCCTTGAGCCCCCTTAGGAAAATGACCAGCAACAAGGAAATTATACTCAGTAACAGAACACTTCCTCATATCCACAACCTGCCTGCAGAAACCCATGAGCTGGGTGGAGCTGGGACAAGGCATCAGAGCTGCTTTTCCCAAAAGCACCCCGGCTGGCATTTCAGCAGGCTGTGTCATCTTGTTCAGAAGAAACTCTGGAATACTCTCTGCTCCAGAAAAGTTTGGACAGACTCCAGAAGACGCCTTAGTGCCCGGCTGAGCACCCAGCAGCACAGTGGTGAAGGCTGCCAACTTGACTTGAGTGGTCTCCACTGTCCTTGCTGTGACTTTGCTCCTGCCTTTCCCCACCATGTATGCAGAACTCACTGACTTCCTCCTAGCACAAGTGAATGAGCCATTCTTCCATAAGAAATGAATGACTGGATGGCTGGACTTCTGGGTTTTAAAACAAGAGAAGAGAGACAGAATCTAAAAGTGAGATGACTAGTCCATGATACAATTTCTGATTCGTTGGTAGCTGGGCAACAACCACGTGTCACAGAAAGTCTTTTTAGAGCCGCTCAAAGTCACATTTTACAGAAATTAACTAAAGCATACTTACTATCTTTTTCCTACTCTATACAATCTTCTGTATAGATTCAGAATGTAAACATCTCATTTCCTTAAAGAGACAGCATGAAGGGGTGTGATTTAAGTCCCACTCTACCACTGAAAAGGCATTTAACATCTCAAGGCTTCAAGGTCTCAGTAAAAAGGATGCCAATACCACATCCCTCACCTCAGACTTTTAGCTTAGACTCAGACTTTCAAGGAATATCAGTGAAATGAGCACTTTATAAACTATAAAGCATTACTACATTTATTACTACTTTACCACCTTCTTCACCGAAGCCATGCTTCTGTTCAGAGATCTGGTGTCTCACCCCCAAAGACTCAGCTGCACACTGCCCTCCAGTGCCTGGACTTGGCCCCTTGTTGAAGGGAGTGGCTGGGCCACTGCTCCACGGCCTCATCTCCCCACCACCAATACCCTCAGACTTCCCGGGCACAACTTGACGTGGCTCTCTCATCCCCACCAAGCGAAGGCCATATCAGCAACATGTCCATGTCCAAGTCCAATCCAACAAGTCCTGTGGAGGCTCTGACCTCCCTCATGGCCAGAACCTAGAAGAGAAGACTACCTGAAAGAAAGAGGAGTTAACACTTCTTATAATAAATTTTGGGCTTCCCTGGTGGCTCAGTGGTAAAGAATCCGCCTGCTAATATGCAGGAGATGTTAGTTCAGTCGCTGGGTTGGGAAGATCCCCTGGAGGAGGAAATGGAAACCCGTTCCAGTATTCTTGCCAGGATAACCCCATGGACAGAAGAGCCTGGCAGGCTACAGTCCATGGGGTCACAAAGAGTCAGACACGACCAAGTGATTGAGCCTGCACACATAATAAACTTTAAGACCAGTGAAAGGCAGGGGGCCTGGAAAGAAGTGGCACAGAGTCTTAACCTAGCTCCTCTACAAACAACTTCAAGTACCAAGAGTGCCACACACGGCTACAACCAGCTGTGTTTCTAGGGAGGCAATAGCCAGCTCAGCCTTCTTGCATCTGCTTTACTTCCTTCCTTGACTCATTTCCCTTTTTCCCTCACTCTTTTGCTGGTCTGGGATTCTACCTCCTTCCCCTTTTAAAGCATCTTCATATAAATGTTGCCTCTGAGTCTGTTTCCTAGAAAAACAAGACGAAAGATCATTAAAGAGGCAACAAAGGTGAATTTGGCAACCTAGGGGCTTGATATTACTCAACTCTATGAGAGAGAGAAAGAAAGTGTGTGTATGTTGTGGTCACAAGTGTATACTTATAACATTTTTGGAAAAGTCCTTGAGGAAAGGGGAATTCTCTGCTTGTGCTTATATAATCAGTGAAAAATAAACACTAACCAGTGTGATGAAGAAAAGGATCTATTGTTACTTTAAGGCTGATGGAGCTTTAGACTGGGGAAGCTTTGGAATGCAATGAAATCTGCACTTCTTGCACTGACCCATACAACCCTCCAGAATCAGGCCTGCCCCACTTCTCACTTGTACCTAGTACCGCTGCTCTCCCCAAGCCTTCTCCTCCCTCCTCCCTTCAGTCTGCTCTGCTCTTGCTGGTTACCACCGTTCGTTCCTCCATTCCTCCAGGCTGTCTCCATAACGGTGCCTTTGCACTTGCTCCCTCTGCTTGGAATGCTCTTTTCCAGGTTTTCTCAGGATGGAAATTCACTGATTGGTAAAAACACTGTCTCATCATCCAAGTTTCAGTTCAGCTGTCCACTACTCAGAGTTCTTCTCTGCCATCTAAGGAAGCCTGCCTTCTATCCCACTGCTAGTCCTAATCACTCTTTAAGCTATTCTCTTATCTTCATTGCCTTTATTACTGTCTGAAAATATTTTTTAATTAATTGAAAAGGTAGTTAGTATGTATTTGTGGGGTATATAAATAAACTCCCTTACTTTGACCTTTCAGGAGTTAGATCTGTGAACATTTTGAATAGAAAACTTGGTTGGGTAAGTGCTGTGAATTATATGTTACACAAGGAAATGACTGATTATTTTGAACCTGCCCTGCCCAATACAGTAGAAATTAATCACGTTAGCTGGTAAATTTTTGACATGCAGTTAAGTCCAAATTGAGCTGTATTGTATGTATGCATACACACACACACACACACACACACACACACTATTTTATTATATATACTATATTTTGAAGACTTAGAGTAGAAATATAATAAATCTCATTAATAATTTTTTATCTTACTGAGATAATATTTTTGAACATATTTGGTTAAATAAAATATTTTTAACATCATTGTACCTGTTTCCTTTTATCTTTTAATGCAGCTATTAAAGATTTGAAATTATATATGTGGCTTATGTTGTATCTCACGTTATATTTCTATATATAACAGAGCTGCTCTAGAGTCTAATACTTTCACCAACCTCCAAGTTCAAAACTAGCACTAGGTATTCAAAATTTATTGAGTTAAATATAGTATTTATCTTCATATTTAATTTTAATGCCTAAAAGTGAGATCTTTATTCTACTGGTGAGAAAGCTAAGATTTAGAAATGGAATAAATTGCCCTGAATAATAAATCAAGCACATAGACTACCTAAACCACAGAATGATGGATTCTTAAAGATGCCAAGATCCTAATCCCTAGAACCTATGACTATGTTACCTTACTTGGCAAAATAATTTTTAGATGGGGTGATTACCCTGAATTATTCATATAATGTAATCACAAGGGCTCTATAGTAAGGAAGCAAAAGGGTCAAAGTTAGAGAAAAAATATGTGCAGAAGCAGAGGTTGGAGTAATGTACTTTGAAGGAGTAAGGGGCCATAAGCCAAGGAAAACAGGCAGCCTCTAGAAGCTGGAAAGGCAGGGCAATGTTTTCTTTCCTGGAGCCTTCAGGAAGAACGCAGATCTGTCAACACCTCAACTTTAGTTCTGGAAGACCAATTTCAAATTCTCACCTCCAGAACTGTAAGCTAATACATTTGTGCTCTTTTAAGCCACTAACTGTGTGCTAATTTGCTACAGCAGCAATTACTAGTGTAGAGTCAGGCATTTGAAACCTGGTGAGCATTCTGGATTGCAGCCATGGTCCAGGGCTAGTAGTTAAGAAATAATAATGATCATTATTATGATTTATTCACAGTTGAAATCTGTATTCTGCTGTTGCTGGATGAAGCAGTCTACAGATGTCAAGCATAAGCAATTGACTGATGGTATTGTAGAGTTCAACTATGTCCTTCCTGATTTCCTGCCTACTGGATCTGTCACTTCTGAGAGAGGGGTGTTGAATTCTTCAAGTATGATAGAAATTCATTCATTTCTCCTTGAAGTTATTACCTCATAAAGTTTAACACTCTGTTTTTAGGCACATATGTATGAAGAATTATGTTTTCATAGAGAATAGACCTCTTATCATTATATAATGACTTAATACCTGATAAATTCCCTACCTCTGATTTCTGCTCTGTCTGAAATTAATATAGCTACCTGTGTAATAGTCACTAAGTCGTGTCCAGCTTTTTGTGACCCCATGGACTATAGCTCCCCAGGCTTCTCTGTCCAGACAAGAATACTGGAGTGGGTTGCCATGCCCTTCTCCAGGGGAATCTTATGCACCCAGGGATCAGTAACCTGGGTCTCCTGCACTGCAGGCAAATTCTTTACCATCAAAGTCACCAAGGAAGCCCATAGCTATCTGTAGTTTCTTTTAATTAGTGTTAGCATAATGCATTTTTCTCCAACCATTTACTTTTAATCTACATGGGTCTTTACATTTAAAGTGGGTTTCTTATAAACATACAGTTGGGTCATATATTTTTAAATCTACTTTTACAATCTCTTTTAANTTCTCCAGGGGAATCTTATGCACCCAGGGATCAGTAACCTGGGTCTCCTGCACTGCAGGCAAATTCTTTACCATCAAAGTCACCAAGGAAGCCCATAGCTATCTGTAGTTTCTTTTAATTAGTGTTAGCATAATGCATTTTTCTCCAACCATTTACTTTTAATCTACATGGGTCTTTACATTTAAAGTGGGTTTCTTATAAACATACAGTTGGGTCATATATTTTTAAATCTACTTTTACAATCTCTTTTAACTGGTGCATTTAGACCATTGACATTGACAGTGATTACTGATAAGGCTGGATTAATATTTACCATATTCATTACTGTTTTCTATTTGGTGCCTTTATCTTTGTTCTTATTTTTGTCTTCCAATCTGTTTTTGCTTTTGTGCTTTTAACTGAGCATTTTCTATGGCTCAGTTTTCTCTCCTTTTCTAGTATATCAGTTAAGGGCCTATTTTAAAGACAGTGGTTGCCCTAGAGTTTGTGATGTATTGATACAATTGCAACTAATTCAGGTCTACTTTCAAATACCATTACACCACACCACAGGTAGTGTGAGTATCTTATAATAATAAAATAATCCTAATACCTTTTGCTTCCATTCCTTGTATCATTGTTGTCATTCATTTCACATATACCTGGGGGGGGGTGTATGTGTATCATATGCCTATATATGATATATGGATAAGTGCACTAGTTTACAATATTGTTGCTACTACTATCTTGAACCATTAGCTATTCAATCAATTAAGAAAAATAAATTTGTTTGGAGATACAAAAGACTGAATAGCCAAAGCAATCTTGAGAAAGAAAAACAGGAACTGAGCTCCCTGACTTCAGACTATACTACAAAACTCCAGTCATTAGAACAGTATGGTACTCTGTCTATTCATCTCACCCTCACCTCCCTCACCCAATGTCCACAAATCTGTCCTCTATGTCTATGTAGCATGAAAACATATACACTATCATATGTAAAATAGATAGCCAGTGGGAATTTGGTGCATGACACAGGGAGCTCAAACTGGGGCTCTGTGACAACCTAGAGGTGTGGGGTGGGGTGGGAAGTGGGAGGGAGGATCAAGAGGGAAGGGACATATGTATACCTATGGCTGATTCGTGTTCATGTATGGCATAAACCAACACAATACTGTAAAGCAACTATCCTTCAATTATCAATCAATTTTTAAAAAATGATATGGTATTGGCACAAAAACAGAAATACAGACTGGTAGAACAGGATAGAGAGCCCAAAAATAAACCCACACACCTATGGTCAATTAATTATGACAAAGGAGTTATGACTATACAATGAAGAAAAGACAGTCTCTTCAATAAGTGGTACCAGGAAAACTGGACAGCCACAAGTAAAAAAACCTGAAATTAGAACATTCTTTAACACCATACACAAAAATAAACTCAAAATGGATTAAAGATCCAAATGTAAGACCATATAGAGGAAATATAAGTCCAAACTCTTAAAGGAAAATATAGGTAGAACACTCTTTGATGTGAATTATAGCAATATCTTTTTCAATTCATTCTCCTAGAGTAACGGACATAAAAACAAAAATAAACAGATGGGACCTAATTAAACTCCAGAACTACTGCACAGCAAAGGAGACCCCCCCAAAAAAAGCTGAAAAGAAAATCCACAGAATGGGAGAAAATATTTGCAAACAATGAGATTGACAAGGGATTGATTTCCAAAATATACAAACATCTCATGAAGCTCAATATCAAAAAAACCAACTCAACCAAAAATTAGGTTAACAATGTCAACCTAAATAAATAGACATTTCTCCAAAGAAGACATACAGATGGCCAAAAGGAACATGAAAAAAGGTCAACATCACTAATTATTAGAGGAATGCAAATCAAAATTACAATGAGATATCATTTCATACCAGTCAGAATGGCCATCATCAAAAAATCTATAAACAGCAAATGCTAGAGCGGATGTGTAGAAAAAGGAACTCACCTACACGATTGGTGGAAATGTAAACTGATACAATGACTATAAAGGAACAGTATGGAGGTTCCTTAAAAGGTTAAAAATAGAGTTACCATATGATCCAGCAATCCCACTCCTGGGCATATATCTGGAGAAAAACATGGTTCAAACGGATACATGCACCCCAGAGTTCTCTGCAGCACTGTTTACAAAACTCAAGACATGGAAGCAACCACTGACAGATGAACGGGTAAAGAAGATGTGGTGTGTGTATATATACATAAATATACATGAATATTACTCAGCCATTAAAAAGAATGATATAATGCCATTTGCAGCAACATGGATGGACCTGGAAATTATAATACTGAGGGAAGTAAGTCAGACAGAGAAAGACAAATAATATGTTGCTTATATGTGGAATATGAAAAAAAGTGATACAAATGAACAGACTCACAAACTTAAGAGGCTAGGGTTATGTGTAAACATTCCTATATTTAAAATATAGGATCTACTGTATAGCTCAAGGATCTCTGCTCAATACTCTGTAACAACGTAAATGGAAAAAGAATTTGAACAAGCCGGATATATATGTGTGTATAACTGAATCACTTTGTTGTACACCTGAAACTAATACATTATTAATCAACCAAACTCCAAGATAAAACTTAAAAATAATAAGAAAAATAAACGTTTTTATTTTACTTTGACATTTCTTCTTTGATGTTCTTTTCTTTATGAAGATGTGACTTTTTGACCTATACTACTTTCCCCCTCTCTAAAGCACTTTTATCATTTCTTGCAAGGCAGATCTATTAGCAATAAATTCCCTTTTGTTTGTCTGAAATGTCTTTATTTCTTCTTCACCTTTGAAGGATTATTTTGCAGAATATAGGATTCTAGGTTGGTGAGTTTTTTTCTATCAACACTTTAAATATTTCACTCCATTCTTCCTGATTGCGTAGTTTCTGAGGAGAAGCTGGAAAAATTCTTACCTTTGTTCTTCTATAGATAAAATACCTTCTTTTATCTATGATTTTTTATAATTTAAAAATAATATTCCTAAGCATTAATTTTTGGCTTTTAGCTGATATGCCTGGTTTTCTCTGGACTTCCTAGATATGTGACTGTCTAAACATTAACGTGCGGAAATTCCAGTCAACACTCTTTCTGATATGGCTTCTGTTCCTTTCCTATTTTCTTCTTTTGATATTCCTATTATACTTAGGTTACACCTTTTATAGTTACCTACCATGATATTCTGTCCTGCTTTTTTTTTCTCTCTTTGCTTTTCAGTTTGTGAGAATTCCATTGACATATTTCTAGCTCAGGGATTCTTTCCTTAGTCTTAAATATAAGACCACCAAAGGTATTCTTCATTTCTGCTGCAGCACTTAAAAAAAAAATCTTTAGTGTTTCTTCTTTATTCTCTACTAGAATTTCCATCCCTCTGCTTATACCCATCTGTTCTTGCATTCCACTTTATACATTTCAGCCCTTAGCATATTAATCATAGTTGTTTTAAGTTTCCAAAATAATTCCAACATCCCTGCTATGTCTAGTTCTGACACTTGCTCAGTCTCTTCAAATTGCATTGTTTGCCTTTTGGTATGCCTTGTATTCATAATTTTTTGTGGCAGTTAGATATGATGTTCCAGGTAAGAGGAATTGCTACGCACAGAACTTTAGTAACGTGGTAGTGTGTTGTAGGGTTTGGAGGAGAATTCTACTGCTTTATGCTTAGAACTCAGAGTTTTATCAAGCCTATGCCTCTGGACTTTTAACTTCAGAAGTATTTTTCAGTTTTTTCTCACTCCATCCTGTCCCCCTCCCAGGTGGGACAGGATGGCTAGAGTGGACTGGGCTTGAGTATTTTCCTTTCCCAAGTCAGTTAGGCTCTGGTTCACTGGCTTCCCTGAGGGCAGGCCTAGTTGAGAACAGAGTGCTCTGGCATATTTTCTTTGTTCCTTTCTAAAGCCCAGGGGCATTTTTCTCTTATATTTATTTTGCAGCCAAAGATGGAGAAGCTCTATACGGTCAGCAAAAACAAGACTGGGAGCTGACTGTGGCTCAGATCATGAATTCCTTATTGCCAAATTCAGACTTAAATTGAAGAAAGTAGGGAAAATAACTAGACCATTGAGGTATGACCTAAATCAAATCCCTTATACAGTNTCAAGTTCTAGGAGGTAAATATCATAACATATGAGGGCTGTCCTATGACTGGATTTCCCTGGAGCTTTTAACTCTCCATTAGTTTGCTGCAATTGAGCCTCCAGCAATTCATCAATTACAATCTGGGCTTCCTTACCCAGCACAGGTCCTTGTGGTAGTTTCTGTTTGTGAATCTCTGCTCTGGGAAGTGGCAACTCAGTGTGTTTGCCATTCTCTCCAATCTTAGGGGCAGCAGCTTGCCCTTCCCTCTCTTGTGATCCAACAAGAGTTACTGAATTTTTAGTTTGTTTAGCCTGTTGCTGGTTAGGCTGGAGTGGCAAGTTCTAAGTTGTAGAGCTAGAATCCAGTAGTCTGTTTATGTGATTTTTTATTATCTTGAATATAAACAAGATCATTTAAAAGGGCCTACATGACATTCTAAGGAAACACTTTTAAATGCTGAGCAACTCATTCTTTGGGGCTACCCCATTAATATTGTTACTTTTGTGCCATAGACAGCCACATGGAAAAGCAGAAAAACAAAGACAGTTAGCCAGACAGACATGGTTATATATTCCTGCTTTGCTATGGTGACTTCCAAGAATTTCAACAGCTACATCTAAAAAATCAGAGTTACTTGAATTATTTTAGAGATTAATAATAAAGCATGTATATGTGTGTGTGTGAGATGGTGGATATTAACTAAACTGAGTATGGTAATCATTTCACAATATACCTTAAATTTACACAGTGCTTATGTCAATTATATCTCAATAAACCTGAGGAAAAAAGATAAAAATAATATAGTATCTGAAGCCAGTGCTTAGTAAGTGAAATCTATCATTATTACCATCAGTCTGTCTCAAGGCCTTGACCCTTGCTACTTTGTCTTCCTGGAACCCTTCCCACAGACATCTGTGTGGCTGCCCCCTCATTTCCTCAGGTCTTACTTAAGAGCCACTTCTCAGGGAGTAACCTGACAAGTTACAACAGTCCTCACCTAATTCCATTTACTCCATCCTCCCTTCCTGCCTTATTAAAGAATCCGCCTGCAATGCAGGAGACCCGCAGTTTGATCCCTAGATGGGGAAGACCCCTAAAGAAGGAATGGCTACCCACTCTACTAAGCTTGAGAATTCCATGGACAGACGAGCCTAGCAGGCTACAGTCCACGGGCAGCAAAGAGTCAGACGAGACTGAGTGACTAACACACAGAGAATTTTCACCATTATTTGCTACATGTTTTCTTTATTTACTTTATTATCTGTCTCACCTTACTAAGCTGCTCAGTGAGCGTAGTATTATTGTCTGTTTTGTTTATTACCACATCCCTAGTGTCTAAAACATATATGATACATAGTAGCAACTCAATATTTATTGAATGAATGGATGACTGAATAAATTAAATGTCTTAAATAATGATGGGCTTCTCTGATAGCTCAGTTGGGAAAGAATCCGCCTGTAAGGGAGGAGATCCTGGTTCAACTCCTGGGTTAGGAAGATCTGCTGAAGAAGGGATATGCTACCCACTCCAGTATTCTTGGGCTTCCCTTGTGGCTCAGAATGACCCTAGGTACCACGTAATTTTCTCCAAGTCATCTTTTCTCAGGTGCACCTTTTAAATTATAGCAAAAAAAAAAAATATGTAGCACAAAATTTGCCATTATTAAATGTACAGCCAGTGGCATTCGGTACATTCACATTATGGTGCAAACATCACCACCACACATCTTCAGAAGTTGATCATCTTCCCGAACTGAAACTCTACGCCCAGTTAAACACTTAACTCCCCCGACACTCCCCTCCCTCAGTCCCCAGAAACCATAACCCTACTTTCTGTCTATTCCATATATCTCACTTACGTGAAATAACAAAATATGTATCCTTTTGTGTCAGGCTTATTTCAATTATAAAGTTTTCAACGTTCATAAATATTGTAGCAAGTATCAGAATTTCCTTCCTTTTTGAGGGTGAATAATATTCCACTGTGTGTATATGCCCTTTGTAATCTATTTATCTGTTGGTAGACATTTGGGTTGTTTCTATCTTTTGGCTATTGGGAATAATGCTCTTATGAATACTGGTGTATCAAATGCACTTTTCATAGAAAACAAAAACAGAATAAAGCTTTAGAAGTCATGATATCCAAGCTGTGCCAACATACCAATGTCTTTTCTTTGCCTTTGTGGCAAAAAGAAAAAAAAAAGTCTGTGAAGCAACCTAGCTACTTGAAGAAATCATTACCTCTGAATTGGTAATGCCTAAATATTTTTCCTTCATGCTTGTGAAAGAGGCCTACTCTATGGAAAGGTCCACAGAGAGAGAGGAAGGTTGGAAGACATAATGGAAAATGAAATTTTGAAATTACTTGGGAAAAAAAGTACCCAAGACAGACAAAAAGCAACTCTCTAGCATGAAAAAAGTTTCAGAAAATGAGAAAAAAGGGTTATAGCAACCCTAAGTAATATCAAGTACTTCCCCTATTCCTGCCATCAATGTTCATATATAGACACAGGAAACAAGGTGGAGCCCATTCACAACCAAGGCCACCAGTAATTAAGCCTTGGCTTGAAGATCCTAGAAGAACCAGAGATCATATCCTGAGGATCAGAAGTTGCCATCATAACAAAGATGCTAACAAAGATGAAACATTTAGTGGAATTTGAGAAAGGGAGGATGTGAGGGTAAATGGAAGAAATAGAAAATTTGTGATTTTGTAAAACACTAACTTATAGCTTTGACCCCTTATAAGAAAATGAATGTGTTATACTACTATTCAGCTCTTCCTCTGAAAATCCTTTCTAAACTGCTCCATCTACTAATAACCCCTTTGCTTGGAATCCCTCATCCTCCTTCTCTACCTGGTAATTCCTATTTATTCTATAACATCCAATTCACATGCCCCTCCTCCTCTGAGAAGTCTTCTCAGACTGATGGCTGTGCTTAGTTGCTCAGTCATGTCTGACTCTTTGTGACACCATGGACTGTAGCCTCCCAGGCTCCTCTACCCATGGGGATCCTCCAGGAGGGAATACTCGAGTGGATTGTCATGCCCTCCTCTAGGGGATCTTCCCAACCCAGGGATCGACCCAGGTCTCCCCCATTGCAAGCGGATTCTTCACCATCTGAGTCATCAGGGAAGCCACCCATCTCAGACTGATGAGATTATTACAGGTAAGGATGTGCTCTCCTAGATACCCTCATAATATACTGTGTATTCTCTTCTAGATCTTAGCCCACTGAACTATGATTATTTGCTTACACGACTTTCCCATTTTACTACCATGTCCAAGGCACACATTTCGATTATTTTTAGGTTACCATCCCCTAGTAACTGATCCTGCTAGACTTAAACAATGACAGGGAAGCAAAACTAACTTATGAAGAATCAACTGAATATTTTGCAGAAACACTGATATGACCAAAGTACATATAACAGGTCAAAAATTTCCAACCCTAAAACACAGTCACATTTCGAGATGTCCACCTGGCCAGTTGTTCTCTGCATTTCCAAATGCTACTTGTAACCCAGCAAGTGAATCGAGACACTTGATTTAGGTTTTAATTTTGTTTAAAAATCATGTAAAAATACCTGGTAACTTAAGATTAAAATTAGTGCCAAGTGCTAAGATTTTCCATTAATTAAACTGTCTGCCAAAACCAGGAGGATAAAAGAAGTTTTCTTTTTTCATATAAGACTAATCTCTGTAACTTGAAATGTTTACCCCATGAAAACACTTCATTATGCAAACTTCTCAAGATTAATAATGTCATATGTTTTATTTTCTTAACAACACAGATTACTGGTGGTCTATTATTAAAGGGGGACGAAGTGTTCTGGAGTATTACTGTGCTAGATACTATGATGAGTTCTCCTGCTAAAATAAAGTTCTCTTGTACACATACAATACAATCATAAATAATAATAAACTTTTCAATTTACTGCTGAGTTGTAAGAAAGTAAAGAAAACCTATGCAGGCAAACAAACTGTCAACCAGTGAGCTGAAACCCAACTTAGGATAACGAGTACCAGAAAGTGGGTGCTGTCTTGGGGAAACTACTGGATTCTACACAGAAATCTAGAAATTTGACTTTGGATCCCCTCAAGGTGAGAGAGCTGAATCTGCCTATGCCACATTAATTTAGGGCACTTATGTGGGCTACAGCAGGCTTCCTCAGTGGCTCAGTGATAAAGAATCCATCTGCTATGCAGAAGACATGGGTTCCATCCCTGGGTCAGGAAGATCCCCTGGAGAAGGAAATGCAACCTGTTCTAGTGTTCTTTCCTGGGAAAATCCCACGGACAGAGGAGCCTGGCAGACCACAGTCCATGGGGTCTCAAAATAGTTGGACAAAACTTAGAGAGTAAACAAAAACAACAATGTGGGCTACAGCATTGCAGATTGGTAAGTGTCCCTAGAGACCCTTAGCTTCAAGGGAGGTGCCTAACCAAATCATCTCTGAAGGAACACACTCCTGATTTAGTCTTGCAGAATTACCAAAGGCTATTCAACCAGAAATGATCGCAGAACCAAAAACTATAAAACATACAAAAAGCAAACCATGGATGAGTCAGCAGACACATTGCTCAGCAGATTCAGAACCCAGTGACTTCAGGATGAAACTATCAAATAAAGAATATAAACTGATAGTATATAAAATGTTCAAAGAAATAAAAGATGAAAAAATTTTAAAGTGGGACTATTAGTTTAAAAGTTTTTAAAAGAGAAAAATATATTATTTAAAATATAAAACTTAAATGTCAACTCCAAATACTGAAGAGATAAATAATGAAATAGAGGATAAATGTGAAGATATTACCATAAATATGGCAAAGAAACAAAAGACAAAAATATGAAGAGAGTTGAATAAGAAGGTCTAAAATAGGTTTAACTGGAGCACCAGAGTGATAAATAAAATAGAAAAGACACATAATATTGGAAGAGATAATACATTAAAATTGTTTAGAACTGAAGAAAAGCACAAACCCACAGACCTAAGAAATACAACATATACCAAGCAGGGCAAATGGAAAGAGAGCCATAATCAGACACTGTAACAGTACAATAAACTTGTAAAAAAAAAAAAAAAAAACCCACAAATCTGAGAAGTCAAAGGAAAATGGATTACAGTCAAAGGAATTGACATTACAGAGACTACAGATGTCTCAACAGCAATAACAAAGCCTGGATATACAAGGGATAAATAACATTGTCAAAGTCCTGAGTACCAGTCATCTCTGTGCATGAGCTCCGAAGCGAAGTGAAGTGAAAGTCACTCAGTCATGTCTGACTCTTTGTGACCCACTGGACTATACAGCCCCATGGAATTCTCCAGGCTAGAACACTGGAGTGGGTACCCTTTTCCTTGTCCAGGGGATCTTCCAACCCAAGGACTGAACCCAGGTCTCCCATATTGCAGGCAGATTCTTTACCAGCTGAGCCAGAAGGGAAGCCCATTATACTGCTGATAATACCCTAAACTGTTCAGAGAACTCTATTCTTCTATATGCCAATTAAGTGGTTAAATTAGCCACTAGGAAGACTAAACTGAGACTCATAGTAATAAAATCTGAAATTGGCTTATTTCCTCATTTTGTTAGAGTCTTAGGGCAGAAGAAGGGAACAATAAATTCACCACAAAGTGAAAAGTATCTGTTAATAAGAAACAGTCCCTATACCCTATCACTCTTGTTCTCCGTCAAGAGAAATGCCTTTTATTCAGTAGAGTTGGCATGGAATGTTTCTGCTTATAATAAAGATCCATATCACCCACGTAAATGTTGCTGCCTGTGCTGTGAGCGCTGACGGCCATCGCACACGTTTGTGACAGACCACTGTACCATACTGACTAGAGAAAGTCTGACTCAGCTCCAACTTCAGTTTACTGTGGGGTTTCAGATTCTGCTGACTGCACACCAAGCTTTCTTCCCCAACAACGGCTGCATATATTTAGTCATCCCCACAGAATTCCACAGGAATTTGAATTGAAATTCAGGAATGCATAAGGTACCTAACAAATAGAAAACACTTCAAACCACTTTAGAGTTAGTAATTTTCCAGTTAAGTAAAAAGAAAATATTATGAGTACAGAAATAAATTTTATTTCTTAAAACAAAGCAGTGTAAGCTAATATATTATAGCTTCATTTGAATTTTTTAATTTCCTCTTTAAAAGACTAGGAAATTGGATGTACAAATTCACTGGAGACAAAACTGTAATATTTTCCAAATTATCCAAATATAAATGCTCCAAAATCCATCTAAATTTAAATTTTCATTTGCACATGGAGTGAAACTAAATAATTGGTTTAATCTGCAAGTAATTTAATGAGTTCATATGATAATGATGTTCTTCTGAAATCTTTGCATTTTTTTTAGCATTTATTGTACACCAAAATTAACTCCTAAGTTAACTGAAATATTGCCATGAATCAGATTTATATTTACAGTTAGTTTATTTATGCCCTGTCTCTCCCTGCTCCCCCGGCCCCCAAAAAAAGACTTAAAGTGAAAAAAGTCTTTTATTTAGAAATTTTGGTATCTTTGAAATTTTGCCTCCATGGAATATTTTAGCAGACTACAAGCTACGACAGTTTTAGAAACTGAAGAGCACTTAGGAGATCAGTCCTGAGTGTTCACTGGAAGGATTGATGCTGAAGCTGAAACTCCAGTCCTTTGGCCACCTGATGCGAAGAGCTCACTTTTGAAAAGATCCTGATGCTAGGAAAGATTGAAGGCAGGAGGAGAAGGGGACAACAGAGGATGAGATGGTTGGATGGCACCACTGACTCGATGGACATGGGTTTGAGTAAACTCCGGGAGTTGGTGATGGACAGGGAGGCCTGGTGTGCTGCAGTCCATGGGATCGCAAAGAATCAGACACGACTGAGCGACTGAACTGAAGACAACTGCCCCACCCAGTGACTTTGGACAGATACTTAGGCACTGTTCTTATCTATAAAATGGGATGACTACACAAGTGGATTTCAAAGGTTTCTGGTTCCATTTTAGCAATCTCATGATGCTTACAGAATCTTTATACCTCCCAAGTTCCTGGCTTCCTTAATTATTCACTAAAAATCTATCACCATGGCTGTGAATTATAACCATAGTGACGTTCTGCCAGCTCCATTCTTTATATCTCTCTACCCTCCACACAATAGCCCATTTTCAACTACTTCTATTTATTCAATAGAATATTTCACAGAACAGGCACATTCAATTGGGAAAGACCTTTCCGTGTTAAAGACAATAATTGAATGCACCACAATAAAAATGTTTCATTGACTACTCAGGTTTAAATTAAATAACAGAGTAAACTTTTTAAAAACATGTCCTAGCTCCAAAAAAGTCTTTCAGAAGTCTGCAATATATGCTTTTAAATTAGTAATCTGAAAATACAGACAATGCTGAAAGGAAATTTATTTCCACGAACTGATGGAATATAAAAATATAGTTGAAATACATTGCTCAAAAACTCCTTTGTGGATTCATGTCGATGTATGGCAAAACCAATACAGTATTGTAAAGTAAAATAAAGTAAAAATAAAAAAAATAAAAAAACTCCTTAGCGCTCCCCTTGGAGCTCTTTCGGGATGAACCACTGAGATACCTTAGACAGAAAATGTGAGTATTACCTTCACGAGCAGATCTTTCAGCCAGCACAGAAATGCCCCCACTCCTACCACATCGATATTGCCTCTTTACTTGTCTTAACAGTAAAGAAGCTGCTTTCAATGCAGGAGCCACAGGAGACATGGGTTCAATCAATCGGTGGGTCAGAAAGATCCCCTGGAGAAGGAAATGGCAACCCACTACAGTATTCTTGCCTAGAGAATCCCTTGGACAGAGGAGCCTGGCAGGCTACAGTTGATGGGGTTGCAGAGTCAGACATGACTGAAGAGACTTAGCACTTTAACTGGTAATAAAACCACCCCTTTAGCTCAGTGCATAGCCACCTAGAAAGAAACCACATTTTCCAGCTTCCCTTGCAACTAGGTATTGCTCTGTAACTAAGGGGTGGAGGGGTGTGGGACGGTGAACTGTGGTGACAGGTGCAAATTCTGGGTCATGATCTTAAAGGGAACATGCTGTACCCACCACTACCTTTCGGTGCCTATTTTTTATCTATGGGATAAGGAAATGCTGGTGAAAGTGAGAGCAGCCATTTGGAATCACAAAATGGAAGTGTGCACAGCAAAACATCCAAATGGAAGATAGCTGGGCCCCCAGCACCAAGAAGCTGTCTGACTAGTCCTAGACCACTGATGGAGAATTCTACGTGAGAGACGGTGATTTTCTATCTTGCTTCTGTCTTGTTTTTTAGAGCCTGTTTATGATAGTTGCCTAATATGTATGCTAATGAACTGAACCGTCATCTGCCTTGTGAGTCCAAAGGCCTTTCCAGATGGCTGGTGCACTGCCCTGAAGCAAATATCTGGCAACAGGGAACTCAACTCATCAACACCTCATTTTTGTACTCACTATTTGCTTCATGTCAAATGGCAACAGGGCTAAGCAGAAAGAACAACCTTCATTTGTTATCATGAGTTCACACAGAAGTTTTTTCTTGCTCTAATATACTCAGGCTGCCCATGAAACAGTCTTTCTAGCAGCCACAGGAGATTAGCTTTCCTGATGAGCAAGCATTCTCTTTGTAGGTTGTTTTATTGAGATGGTTTTGACTCATCTCTCATCAGGGGGAGAAAACACTTTTAAAACAAGTTAAATGAAATATAAAAATGCCCTCCCCAAACAGAAGCCAGAGAACATTACTAACTGCTAATTGACTCACAGAGTGTGTTACCTCAGGTCACAGCAGTTGACTTAGGGCTGAATCAGAGAGACACATAATCCAAAGGGAAGTATGAACAATAATGAAATAATCTCTGAAAAAATCCTTTGCAATACTGAGTTTAAGACAAGAACCTATATAAGAACCATATTACAAAACATCTTATCTTACTCCCCTGTTGTTGTTTAGTCACTAAGTCATGTCCAAATCTTTGTGACTCCATGAACTGTAGTGTCCATGGGATTTTCCAGGCAAGAACACTAGAGTGTGTTGCCATTTTCTTTTCCAATCTTACTCCCTTACCAGTCTGTTGGTTTGCTAATACAATATTGCTTCAGGTCAAAATTGCCATGATCCTACTGCCTTATGTAGGAGAATCATGGCAATTTTGACCTAAAACAATATTTGGCACTAGCAAACCAACAGACTGGTATCCTTAAAAATACTGGTCTTAATAGGAAACTAACATTTTAGATAAATTAGAGAAGCAATTTCCAATTTTTAATATACTTTGAATTATAATACATAATATTCTTATTTGATTTCAAGTAGCTCTTCGTTATGCAAAATGCTTTCACAAATTAAAGTTTAAAAATTTAAGTTGACCTAGTAGAGAAGGGAGAGAAAAACCTCCCAGGGAGATGCAGGGGCTGTCTTAGACTTTATGGATTCCAGGAAGTCAACATTATCCGTTATCTCAAATAGATCAAAGTCTAATGAGGAGGGAGAGACAGAAATGGGAGCAGGAGGGTGGGCTGGCAGAATACCTGGGGAGCACTACAGTTTTAGTGTGAAGGTGCAAAGGGGGGCCAGGGGCACTAAATATTGTTCAGTGCCCATGGCAGACTTGCACAACCAAATCCAAAATGCCAACTACATCTTTTGTGGAGGACAGAATGGGTGAAGTTATGTGGTAGGATAAAAGACTACAAGGGTGAAAGTGTCTTCAAAATGGCCTTTATAATTTTTCTCTCTTCTCTCGCAGTCTGCAGTCTTTACTCCCCAGGGCAGTACCATATAGCTGTGTATTGTATATTTAGATTACATGCACATTTACTGTATACTTACACAGTTAAAATTATAGACATCATAGATTTGTGTATTGATTATAAAAATTTTCCAGCAGAAGCAGTGGGATGTCTTAAGGAAACATATGTATACCTATGACTGATTCATGTTGATGTTTAACAGAAGACAACAAAATTCTGTAAAGCAATTATCCTTCAATTAAAAAATAAATAAATCTTTTTGAAAAAGAAAAATAAAAAGGCCTTTTCTTATTCCTATTAAGGTACCATCTGGACTACTGGTAGTTCTATTTTTCTCTCCAACTCCTAATGGACATGGACAAGGACATGTACAAGGACAACTGGTCCTAATGGGGAAGGAAGGGATAGTTCTGATGATCTGTATGAATGGTGAGAAAAGAAAAGTAAGGCAGATGGTCTGGTTTCTCACCGTGTCCCATTCAAGTGTTCCATAAACATTAAAGATCATCAACAGCTAAGCCCAGCCTTTAGTCCACCAACACTGATCTTCTGCATGTAGCCTGTCCTCAAGGCTTGGAACTGACTTCTATTCTCAAGGTAAGATGAGAAAGGTCTAACAGTCATCATCATTTGACGTAGTCCTGGCCCCAGGCTTCAGACTGCTATACACTGCTGCTCTCAAGTTCCCATTCTGGGTTTCAAATTTCCTGCTTTCTGGTGTCTGTTGCTGATTATTGTTCCCTGGCAGGGGCCTATCTCCAACTGGGAGAGTCCTCCAGGCACCTAAGTCGCCCAAAGGAAAAGGTATCAAACATGGTTTTTAACTCTATTCATTGTCTACATTAAACTTGAATTATTCCAATACTTTAATTTAAATTACTGCTTTAGTTACTAAGAGTAAGTTAAACTGTGCCTGCGTGCACACAGGCACTTAACTGGAAATACTCCAGTTTAACTGTGATTACAATCTTGAGTGAGACCATCAGACTCTCTTAATTAAACAGAAGTCTAAGATTAATTTGTAACGAATGAATATTTTTCAAAATAAAAGCGTGGTACATAAAAGTTAATAAAACTGGCTCCATGTTAATTATATTTATTTTCCTTCAAATTTATTTGCTCCTTTCCAAATGCAACATGAATAGCCTTGTGAAAGCAAGGTAGAAAATCATGAAACATACAAATCAGCAACTACTAACAGAGAAAAATAAAGAGGGATATTCTAATGTATAAATACAAATCTACAAGGTTGGACTTATTCTAGAATCAGCATTTTTTTTTTCAAGATTTTGGTCAAGTTGTGATCAAGAAGACAATGCTTAACAATGACCCAACTCTTAACAACATATCAGGCGCTGCTCCACACTCTTTGCATGTTATTTGTTTGATCTTTAAAACGGGTCTATGCCTAATTGATATCTATAGGACATTTCACCCCAAAACAATGAATTTCACCTTTTTCTCAAGTGCACACGGAAACTTCTCCAGGATAGATCACATCCTGGGCCATAAATCTCATCTTGATAAATTCAAAAAAATCAAAATCATTCCAAGCAACTTCTCTGACCATAATGCNTGGATATCCTAAATATATGAAGAGCTTTAACAAATTAACAAATAGAGTAAAACCCTAATAGAAAAAAAGTAGGAAAGCCTGTGCACTTAGTAGGCTCGGTTAAGTCTGACTCTTTTCAACCCTTAGACTGTAGCCTACCAGGTTCCTCTGTCCATGGGATTTTTCAGGCAAGAATACTGAAGTGGGTTGCCATTTCCTTTTCCAAATATATGAAGAACTTTAACAAATTAACAAGGAGAGTAAAACCCTAATAGAAAAAAAAAAATAGGAAAGCTGAATTGAGCATTTCACAAAATATGAATACAATGAAATATATAGTCAAAGCTATGGTTTTTCCAGCAGTAATGTATGGATGTGNGGTTGCCATTTCCTTTTCCAAATATATGAAGAACTTTAACAAATTAACAAGGAGAGTAAAACCCTAATAGAAAAAAAAAAATAGGAAAGCTGAATTGAGCATTTCACAAAATATGAATACAATGAAATATATAGTCAAAGCTATGGTTTTTCCAGCAGTAATGTATGGATGTGAGAGTTGGACCATAAAGAAGGCTGAGCGCCCAAGAATTGGTGCTTTTGAACTGTGGTGTTGGAGAAGGCTCTTGAGAGTCCCTTGGACTCCTTGGAGATCAATTCAGTCAATCCTAAAGGGAATCAATCCTGACTATTCATTATACTGATGCTGAGGCTGAAGTTCCAATACTTAGGCCAGCTGATGGGAAGAACTGATTCCTTAGAAAAGACTCGGATACTGGGAAAGATTGAAGGCAGAAGGAGAAGGGGGCAACAGAGGATAAGATGGTTAGATGGTATCATCGACCCAATGGACATGAGTTTGAGTAAGCTGTGGGTGTTGGTGATGGACAGGGAAACCTGGTGTGCTGTAGTCCATGGTATCACAGAGTCACACACAACTGAGTGACTGAACAACAACAGTAAAATGACCAAACATGAAAAAATATCCACCTTAATTAAGTAATTAGTCATTAGTTAAATGAGGTCATTAGTTAAAATGAGATATAAGTTTTGCTTATGAAGTCAGCAATACTGATGATGGTATGAAGCAATGGGCATGCTTATAGAGCTTTGTGAAAAGTTTAAATTTGCACATTTCTATAGACCGTTTTGCCAAAGAGCATCAAAAGTCTTAAAATGTATGCATGTTTTGACCATGGAAACCAGGTATTTTTAATAAGGAAATCATCAAATATATAAACTGAATGCTTGCTTGTAAGAGTGAAAACTGGATGAGAATAGTAAATTACAATGTAATAGTAAATTACAACATTGAATAATATGATCTCATGGAAGATATTTAATACCATTAATGAAAAAAAAATGCTATAACAGCACTACTACATGATTCTATTTTAATTAAACAGAAACCATAAAAGAAGATGTGTATGTATGTGTGCATGTGTACACAGACACAAAAAAAGGTTTGAAAAGAAATATACCAAGAGGTTAATGTCGAATATCTCTAGATAATGAAATTTTAGGTGCCTTTGAAAAGCTATAACATATTTTAAATTTTTTATAATGACTATATTTTTACAACTGAGAAAATAAAAATTGTCTTTTTCAAAAGAAAAAAATTTACCATTAGGGGACAGTCCAGTCCTATCAGAGACCTTTCATGTTAGATGGTATTCATCACCACCAATCAACAGTGGCTGCCTGTGTTCCTTGAAATGGGTGTACAAGAATGAAAATCAGCCTATAGGTTCTATGCATATATATGCAATTCAAGTAATTCAATGCAAAAGTTCAGTTAAATACCAAAATAACTCAAGGGACCATCACATGCTTAATGGCATTAGGGTAAAACAAAACAAAACACAACTAAGCAGTACTGGATAAAGTTAAAACCTTAATCTCATGCTTACTCAGCAGCAAAGAGAAAAAAAATAAAAACAAACATTAATTATGAAAGATTTAGTGATCTGTATGGTTATAATTCTAGAAACACTTCAGTGAGTGTTTATCTATGCTATAACTCATTGCTTTCTGCAAATTTAAAGGGACCTCTCGGCTGACAGGTCAAATGCTTGGTCACAACTAAGGGGAAAAAATCAGTTCAATCATTTTAGAAATAGGCAAAAGGAGAAGGTCCTCATGCTTCAAAAATGGGGCATATCTTTGTGTATGTGTGTGTGTGTGTGTGTTTAGTGTGGCTTTCCAACTTCATAATAAATCTAACAAAGGCCTTACTCAGAATGGAGTGTGAATACAAATACATTTAACCCCCAACATCCCGCATGGAAGGGAGGGAGCAGGCACAGATTGTGTAACTAGGTTGGACATTGATTCATTCTTACATTTAATACTGAACAAAAGTCAGAAAAATTCAGAGTAAGTCCTACGGTATTCACTTGTGCCTTTTTAAAACTAATGAAAGACTAGATCAATTGAAGATTCTTAATTTCATCTAGCAAAGTAAATCTTGAACACAAAATGTTAAAAAAAAGGGTGGGAGAGACAGAGAGAAAGACTAAGTAAATAACTATTTAAATTGCTATCCACTATCTATCCCAGGTAGGCTGGTCACTTGTTTTTTCTGCCCAGTATTCACTGCTCCTTCTCTGGTTAAGAGCACCCAGGTTTCCTCTGGAGGAGTACTTCTCACATTTTGGCCCATATGGTGGAGTTGACCTCATTTCCTAACTTCAGGAACTAATGAGTAACCCAGGAATGGTCATGCAATATAATTCATTCCCCTAGACAGAATGAATATTCAGCAGCCACAGACCCAAGTGAGGACCATTTGGGGCAAGAATTAAGAATTCTTAAAGAATAAGAGTTCTTTAAGCTCCTGGGAAAGAAGCATATTCTTTCCTCCCTAGCTTCCATGCAAAGAATATAAACTTATTGCTGAAGACATCTTTGTCATTACTTTGCAGTCCACCTAAGAAATAAAGAAGAGAGTGGATCCATGAAACAGAGAGAAACAGACTTGTAACAAACTATTTTTAAAAGTTGAGTCAAACCATGCCTGAAGACATTCATATCATTTGATTTGGATTTCTGTCAAATGAGACCAAAAGGAGACAACAAATACGGGCAAAGGGAGGTTGGACAGTCATGTCTCCCTCCCTAATAGATCTACCTATCTCAGCAGGGGCAGCTTTTTTTTTTTTCTAATTGGAGTATAGTTGTTAAACAATGTTGTGTTAGTTTCAGGAGTAGAGCAAATGGGACTTCTTTCACAAAATACCATGGACTGGATGGCTTAAAGAACAGACATTTATTTCACACAGTTCTGAAGGCTTGACCTATGAAGGGTACCACATGCTCAGGTTCTGGGGAGGGTCCTCTTCCTGGCTTTCAGACTTTGCTGCCTTCTGGCTGTGTCCTCAGATGGTGGAGAGAGCATAACCTCTCCTAGTACAGGCACTAATCCCACAAAGAGGATCTCAGCCTCGTGATCTCATTTAAACAAAATCACCTCCAAAAGGCCCCACCTGTCAATGTTATCATACCGTGTGTGTGTGCGTGTGTGTGTGCGCGCGCGTGTGTGTGTGTGTGTGTGTGTGTGTCTCAGTCATGTCCAATTCTTTGCAATCCCATGAACTATAGCTGCCAGGCTCCTCTGTCCATGGGATTTCCCAGGTAAGAATACTGGAGTGGGTTGCCATTCCCTTCCCCAGGGGATCTTCCCATCTCAGGGATCGAATCCTGGTCTCCTGCACTGCAGGCAGATTCTTTACTGTCTACAAACGAACTGTGAGCAGACACAAGCATTCAGTCCATAATGCTACCTAAACCACCTTTAGACATACACACAAATAGACTGGATGAGGTTAGACTATGCTACTGCCCAGCACATCTGTGTAACCTTCATTGTACTAGAAACCATCACTAGGATGTTGGTTCTACCCTTGAATACATAACACTGTTTACTCCAAAGTTTTGTCCAGTGCCTGGCACATAACATCACTCAGTAAGTATCTGCTGAAAAATGAATGACATGTATAAAAATACACAGGAGGTGTCTAATACCATAAGGGAAACTAGAGGTTCCGGTTGTGCAACTGGACACTTAATCAGTCAACCTATTCTTCATCTTCTCTTTAGCCTGACATTCAACTGGCACAAAGCACTTTAATCACGGAAAATAATCCCCAGTCAATGGCCTTTTCTATTTAATTAAATGGGGAACCAGTTTCGGAATTTTAGTGGAGACAGATACTTGAGTGTGTGTGTGTGTGTGTGTGTGTGTGTGTGTGTGTGTGGTGTTAGACCACAGTCTACAAGGTCCTACAGGGTCCGTGTGACCTCACTTCCTTCCCTGGCACCTCTCACCTCAGGCCCTTTGCTTTTCTGTAACTGCCACCTGCACAGGATCTATATGGCTTACTGGCTTATCTCTCTTTAGGTCTTTGCCCAAATGTCACTTCAGTGAGGCCTTCCTGACCACTCTATTTCCAATTACAAACTTCTCCACCACTAGTACTTCCTATTCCATAGCATTTATCACCTTTTAATACACTACATAATATACCTATTTATAGTCTTTATTCTTTTTCACTTTCTCCACACTAGAAGATAAACTCTATGAGAGCAAAGATTTCATGTGGTTTTTGTTCTCTCTTGAACCCCCAATGCCAGGGAAATAATTGATGCTAGGTAAATGAATGAAAATATGAAATAATAAAACCACAACTGGGTCATTAAATGCTCTGATTCAAATTAAATATGAATAGTTTCCAATCCAATAAACTATAGCAGGTATATATGTGACCTCTTCCAAAAGTTGAAACCAGAGAGTTGCTTAAATATTTTTAAAACCAGAGTTGCAATAAAAAGGTCCCTGACATTATAGAAATTAAAATATATAAAATTATTTGAGAACCAAAATATGTCATCACAAAAACTATAGTGATATTTAAGAAGTAAAAGTATACATTTACTTTGCTTTAGATCTAGAACAGTATTAAATATAAAAGTTGAGCAATATTTGCTAGCAGAAAAATCAAGTTTGAAAATATTCATGAATCATTTTTTCCTACATACATCAAACACAGGCATGATTATTTGGCTTCTTAACAGAAGTAGGTAAGGCATGGTCATAGAAAGCAATAGAGATGTACTTTGAAATTCCAGAAAGGGGTTATTATAGGAAAATCGAAAAACGTCCTTTGGGAAGGGGTTTCCGAGATGCCCTAAGGTCCCACACCCACTGCCTGTAACTTTCCTTGTCCCAAAGTGGTAGTCGTTCAGTCATGTCTGACTATGTGCAACCCCATGGACTGTAGCCCATCAGGTTCCTTTGTCCATGGAATTCTCCAGGCAGGAATACTGGAGTGGGTTGCCATTCCTTTCTTCATCCCTGTTCTGAGAACACCTCTCTCAGTCTCCTTTCCAGTCCACCACCCGTGATGTGTGGAAAGATGAGTTCAGTCCCAGGGGTGGCCTCAGTTCTGGCTGCTCCTAAATGCGTAGACAGAAGAAAAGCAATATTTATGTCAGGGGTCCCAAGCTATAGGCCTGGAAATCAAATGCTTTATTTAGGAAGAAGGGTATTTGAAAATCAGGAAATTTCCCCCTAAATATTCAAACTTCCAACTTCTCTTAAAAATCCACAAGTTCAAGCAACACTGAGGTGCAACTACTGAATAAAAGGAGAGTCTATGAAGAGTCACTGTCCCCTTGAGGCTGGGCATCTCCTCCTAGGGCCACTACTTTCCCCATGGCTCCCTATTGTCTTCCACCTTGTTTACATCACCTGCCTGGCCCCCAACTCCAACACATATCCTTGTTGACTTTAAGCATAAACCCTAGATTTAAATCCTGCTGCAGAGTATCATGAAGTCAAAGCCAGAGCACTGAGTTGTTCTTTGACATTGACTGTGTGATTGTATACAAATCACTCATCTTCCCTCATTCTCATCTATGACATGGGAGGACAACTCCTCCCCTGCCTTCCTCACAGGGTTGTTGCGATGAGTAAATGGAACAAGAGTATAAAAGTGCTCGATGGAGAAGTGATGTCACCACATAGCGAACATGAATCCTTGATTAGGATAGGCACATTTTAAAAATATTATAAGACAATAGCATCTTACATGAATATTTGAGGTTGGTACACAGAGAAAGTTTGATCTTCTAATCATGATTAATGGCACAAAAGAAATTAGTAGGCCTAAGACTACAGATTCAGGAAATGCAAATATATATTTATATATACTAAAAACTATCTCCTTTTAAGGAACTTTATAAGCATAAATAACATTAAACTTGTCAGATTGCTAAACTGGGAAAGAACTAAATTTCCTGAGAACTAAAGATAAGTTTAAGGTCAAATCAGGTCAGCCAAATATACACATGACCAAAAAAGTCTATCTAGGAATGATGACATAAAACATGAGCAAAATTAGTCTGTGAAGAAAACTTAAGACAAATGCTGGTATTAAAAGGCATGTAATGAACCAGGATTATCAACCTCCAAAGAGAGCATAACAGAGTTTTATAAGTGGTTAACCAGCTTTAAGATTCCAGACAGTCAAGGTTGCTGTGATTATCTGTGACAGAGAAACAGATCTCCAGAAAACTAATCTATTCCAGTAGCGGTAATGAAAAGGCAAACATAATCTAAGAAAGTCCTTGAGGCGTCATGTCACTATATCCATCACTTAAATCTATGGGTCTCAGTAATTTGGGATTGAAAATTAATCAAAATGGTCTACAGGTCATTGGTCAGGTTTATTTAGTCATCAACAACATTGGCCTAATTAACCAGATTATGAAAAATGTCTTTTCTGGAAACCTTCACCTTACCAACAAAGAGAACTTCTTAGACTAAACAGAACTAAGTAAGAGTAGTTAATTTTTCATACCCCTGCTTAAGGGGACAAAGAAAAGTGTAATGGGGTACATGAGGGAATATTTTGTTCCTTCTTTTTAAAAAAGTAGAGTCTTCAGTGTTCTTTTGTTCTTAATCAAGTGGGGGGTTTTTTGGTTTGTTTTTGGTTTGTTTTTGTTTTCTTGGCTGTGTGGCATGTGGGACAGTAGTTCCCTGACCAGGGATGGAACCCAGGTCCCCTGCAGAGGAAGCAAAATCTTAATCAGAAATCTGAACCAGGGAAGTCCCTTAATCAACGTTCTCTTAAAAGAATTATTCTTATCAAAGTAAAACATGAATATGGTTCATAAGATTTGATTCAAATAGTTCAGGGGGTTGTAATGGGAAACAACAGCCTCCTGCTCACTGCTTCCCAAGTCCACTCCTACTTTCTAAAGGGAACCACTTTTGGCTGATTTTTGGTTTTGGTTTCTCTGGAGATCACCATCAAATCATTAAATAACATGTTATATTCATACTATTCCTTTTATAGATCATCTTTTTCCTACATTACACTGACTTTCTACCACAAAAGACTAGAATTTAGCTCATTTGCACCCCTACCCCATTCTCCCGAAATATAACCACACATACCCAGACATCAGTCATTTGTATTACAACTCTGGTTTCTCTACTGATCACCTCCTTCATTTTAAATACTGTCAGTGTGATAGGTCCATCTTTGCTTCTTCTTCCACCCACTCTAGACATCTTACTCCACAGATCAACACGAGTAGTTAGGAGGGTTTTCTCCATTTCCTTCTCTTCCTCCTCTTACCATTACTATCACTGTTAGCTTCTACCTTTTGGGTTTCCTTTTTTATGGGGGAAGGGGGTTGTCCAGTTATGTGACGTAAAGAAGAAATTCACTATCATCTATCACAACCTCTTTAAAGCCTAAAATTACATGTTATTTCTGGTGATATATTTGTGCTTTACTTTTGTTTTTCTTTTTTTCTTTTGTTGTGCCTTATTTTTGAGGACAGACTGCTATTCATTATAAAAAAAATCCATTTTAATAACATACACATTCTGTTTGTTACGTTACAGGTGAATATAAATCAAGTTTCTCAAAGAACAAAGTTTTACTCAACCAATGAAGTCATAGTTATAAGTGATTAATAGTTCTCCTGCCTTTGAGTAGAGGTCAGCTTATCTTTGAAACTGGAGGTTTTCCTGAGTAAAACTCTAACCCTCATTGGAAGACAGTATGGATTTAGATTACCTTAATTGTTTGGAAGGACAGATCACAGGCTAACTGCAGATTAACAAGAATCATCCTTTATCTTAGTCCTTCTGTACAAAGAGTTCCTTCCATCACTACCTGACAACCTCTGAACAGTCTCCCTACATTCATTCTGCCTCCATCCCAGTTCACAACACAAAGTCATTCATTATCACGCTCAGGGCCACTCATATGAGTAACATGGCTCTAGGCGCAGATAGAGCTGCTGATAAAAAAAAAAGTCCATGGGTTTAAACTGGACAGCATCTGGCAATAACAGGATCCCAAGTCGAAACAGGAAAAATCAATATGTGTCATGCCATGGTTAAGTAAACTAAGAGCACAGCTCTGCAGTCAGAATTCCCGGTCTCAATGACCAGCTCTTTCACTGCCAGCGCTGCGACCTGAGCACCACGACACCCTGGGTTCCTCACTTAAGAAAATGAGTTGATGCAAAGATGAAAAATAATGATACGTGTGAAGTACGTGGTACATGGCATATAATCAGAGCTTAACAAATGAGTCCCACTAAGATGATCATTAGGCTTCCCAGGTGGTGCCAGTGGGAAAGAACACGCCTGCCAGTGCCAGAAACACAAGAAGCACGAGTTCGATCCCTGGGTGGGGAAGATCCCCTGGAGAAGGAAACACCAACCCACTCAGTATTCTTGCCTGCAGAATCCCACGGACAGAGGAGCCTGGTGGGCTACAGTCTATGGGGTCACAAAGAGCTGGACGTGACCGAGCTGCACACACATAAAATAATCATTATTATCTCTATTATTATGTTATTGGCCAGAGAACTTTGTGCCTTAAAAAAAAATTTTTTTTACACTGAATCGAAGTACAGTTTCCACTTCTGCACTGTTCTTCCCTTTCAAAAATCTGCCTTTACCTCTAATGGCAGTCACAGCTAAATAGGCCTGGTGGGCAAATAGCCAAGCTGGCCCTTCTGGGCTGAGCTCCTGAGATGCTAACCCCCACACTCCTGTTAAGTCCTGGTTTCATGTTATGTCCTTCAAATACTTTCAACCATGTTGCTTCTTATAGTCAGCCCTGATTTTTAAAGTTTTTAGGTTTATGGTTTTAGGTTTAGATTATAGGTTTAAGGTTTTAAGATTTTTAAGGTATAAGAATAACATTATGTTTGGAACCAGCTAACAATGCTAAAAACAGATGTGCTATCTTTCAGAAAGAATGAAGAAATCCTAAGAAAAACTGATTCATGACTACCTGGATTGTGGCTAAAGCCTATCAAATGGTAGCTACTGCTAATAGTTCAGTTCAATCTCTCAGTTGTGTCCGACTCTTTGTGACCTCATGGACTGCAGCACGCCAGGGCTTTCCTGTCCATCACCAACTCCTGGAGCTTGCTCAGACTCATATCCATTGAGTCAGTCATACCATCTAACCATCTCCTCCTCGGTTGTCCCCTTCTCCTGCCTTCAATCTTTCCCAGCATCAGGATCTTTTTTAAGGAGTCAGTTATTCACATCAGGTAGCCAAAGTATTGGAGCTTCAGCTTCAACATCAGTCTTTCCAATGAATAATTAGGATTGACTGGCTTGATCTCCATGCAGTACAAGGCAGTCTCAAGAGTCTTCTTCAGCACCACAGTTCAAAAGCATCAGTTCTTTGGTGCTCAGCCTTTTTTATGGTACAACTCTCACATCAGTACATGATTACTGGAAAAACCATAGCTTTGACTAGACAGACCTTCGTCAGCAGGGTGGTGTCTCTGCTTTTTAATATGCTGTCTAGGGTTGTCATAGCTTTTCTTCCAAAGAGCAAGTGTCTTTTAATTTCATGGCTGCAGTCACCATCTGTAGTGATTTTGGAGCCCAAGAAAATAAAGTCCCTCACTGTTTCCATTGTTTCCCTTTCTATTTGCCATGAAGGGATGTTATTTGCCATGAAGCTACTGCTAAGAAGCCTAAGGAAAAAAGATAACTTGATCTTAGGGCCCTGTTCAACAAGTATGGGGCAAAGGCAAGTACACTTTTATGGAAATTTTAAAGATCTTCAAGTTATTTTTAAGATGAAAACAAATGAGAGAAAAACAGAAATTTAGCTCATGGACTCAAAGTCACCATATGCAAAATATCAAATAAATAGCAACTCTAATCTCAACTGGTAATCTTTCCTTGCAGCCTTTCTCATTTTATTGGGCCAAATATTTCAAGCCTCATCTGTGTTCCATTACAATCCTAAAGACAACATGAAATCTAGGATAGTGTTTATATATAAAAATCATATTCAATTAGGAGGTGATATAAACGGACATCCAGATTCCCTTTTCCCCAAGTCTTCATATAAATATATTGTCTTTTTAAAAAAAAATCCTGGAATGACTATTTTCTCCTTTGGCACGGAGTTTTTTTACTCCATTTTTTATGCCAACATAGTCTCATCAGGAAAGTACATTAAAAGTAGGTGGTCTGGTTAGTCTTCACAATGCTACATTTTAATCAGGCGAAGCAGTGAAAAAGATGATTGTCGAACTCCTGGCCTATCTTCAAACAACAGTGCAGGCTGTCCATTTTACTCACAATGAAAAAGCTCTTGAAGAGATTTCGATAAAGGTTTCCCTCCTACTTGCAGTCCACATTTGTAATGTTTATATAAGTGGGGGATATAAATCTTCCTCCAATGAACCCCCTGGTTTTTCAAGCCGACCTTGCGTTATAAACTGCCTGTTTCCGTTTTGCCTGTCTAAGCAAGCCAGGCGAAGCCCATTCGTGAGGGACTGGAACTAATTTAATGTGCTCCAGGTTGAAGCCCCCAGCCTTTGCGTCTTCCAAGGGAGATTTTACGCACTGGATTACTGCTGACTTTAACAATGATTCATATGATAAGTGGCTTTTGATTTGTTTTTTAATGTCAGAAAATATGCATTGGCAAAAGAAATGTCATCAGAATCATTTTGTTAAACCAGTATCCATAAAAAAGGAAAATTTTCAACTTTTCAAAAAATAAAACAAAAAGGCAGCCTAAATCGTATTCATGCCAAAGGCTTGTTCACATGTATTTGTAGCTTTACTCAACGTAAAAGAATACAAAATTGTTTACAGACAGTTTAAGATTGGATAAACTCCAAGATATGATTGGTTGAGTTGATATATTTTACTCCAAGACTCATTCCCATTATTCAAAATACCAAAGCCATACCGAAGATAGACAAAAGCATCATTCTTTATCCAGCCTCAAAGATAGCCTGTGTGCTTTTTTTCAAAGATGCAAAATTCCTTGAAACCAACACAAATTAAAACAGAAACACATTCACAAAACCCCTAGTAAGATCAATCCTCTCAAAGTATGTCAGGGGAGGAAGGTTTCCTCTTTTTAACAAAAGGGACAGAGCAGCAAAGACATTAATTCAAAAGAAGACAAACTGAGAAACAAAAGTATATATTTTATTATTATTCTAGATTTCTGCATTTAAAGGGCCTAAACCATTCATCAGAGTATGCTTTTAAAATGCCAAACGTAATAAGATATACTTGCCCCCATTATCAGTTAAGTTTGTCCTGTTTTTTTCTTCTTGTTCCTTTGAAAGGGCCCAGTAAAGTTATACAGTAGGGGGCAGTATTGTAACATCATGCTCACACTTGAAACAAGGCCTGACCAAGGGAGGAAAAAGAACCATTATTCTTCATTAAGATTTAATCATGCTGGCATAATTATCCTAATTTATTACAAATTTTAGATTTTTTCCTCCTGATGTCCAAGTTGCTTTTTTACCACCTACCTACAATATTAAGATGTCTTAAATAATACAAAAAGGAAATGCTTTTATGAAAAAGGACACCTAAATATCGGAGACATGATGACAGTTCCTTAGCAGTGGAAGGAGAACTATTTATTAAATGTCATATTTCAAAAGCATGAGTACTTCTCCAGTTGCAAATATCCAGATGTTCTTTATTGTAAATATCACATTGGGAGCTGGTAAAAAAAAAAAATAGAATGAATATTTCATCTTGGTCTAAAATGAAATGCAGAGCTGGTTTATAAACACAAGTCAAAGTGATCCAGTTAAATGATGTTCATTTCAAAAAATGGGGTAGGAAAATATTTACAAGTACAAGAACGTATTCATATTTTCTAGAAATCAGCTTCTTTGCGCTTGCCTAGGATGGCTCTTGGCTGGCCTGGAAGGAAATATGGAAACTGAAACTGTCTGCACTGAATGCTTGGCTTCCAATGACTTACTATGCTTTGGGAGTTTGTGGAGGAAAATAGCAAATTCTTGGCCAGGTACTAAGAATACAACCTATAGATACATAATGGAAATTTTTTATCATACATAATGGTAATCCATATGGCTTTCTCTAAATTCTATATATTTGAGTGACTGGACATAAATTTACACAAAAGCCTTAAGGCACTAAGCAAAACAATAACTAATTATTTGACCTTAAAAGAATCAACCTTTATACAGTCTTAAGTGTTTATGTGCATCTTTGTCTCTAATTTTGACTCAAAGATTTGTTCGCTTACTTGCTTTAAGAGAGCAAAATATTATAGATTCAAACAAGCATTTTCCCTACCAACCTAGTAATTCTACTGAAAAATTCAATATTAAAACTATTCCTTTACAGAGATATAAAGGAATAGTTTTAAGGTTCATGCTGCTGCTGCTGCTAAGTCGCTTCAGTCGTGTCCGACTCTGTGCGATCCCACAGACGGCAGCCCACCAGGCTCCCCCGTCCCTGGGATTCTCCAGGCANTTCCTTGAAACCAACACAAATTAAAACAGAAACACATTCACAAAACCCCTAGTAAGATCAATCCTCTCAAAGTATGTCAGGGGAGGAAGGTTTCCTCTTTTTAACAAAAGGGACAGAGCAGCAAAGACATTAATTCAAAAGAAGACAAACTGAGAAACAAAAGTATATATTTTATTATTATTCTAGATTTCTGCATTTAAAGGGCCTAAACCATTCATCAGAGTATGCTTTTAAAATGCCAAACGTAATAAGATATACTTGCCCCCATTATCAGTTAAGTTTGTCCTGTTTTTTTCTTCTTGTTCCTTTGAAAGGGCCCAGTAAAGTTATACAGTAGGGGGCAGTATTGTAACATCATGCTCACACTTGAAACAAGGCCTGACCAAGGGAGGAAAAAGAACCATTATTCTTCATTAAGATTTAATCATGCTGGCATAATTATCCTAATTTATTACAAATTTTAGATTTTTTCCTCCTGATGTCCAAGTTGCTTTTTTACCACCTACCTACAATATTAAGATGTCTTAAATAATACAAAAAGGAAATGCTTTTATGAAAAAGGACACCTAAATATCGGAGACATGATGACAGTTCCTTAGCAGTGGAAGGAGAACTATTTATTAAATGTCATATTTCAAAAGCATGAGTACTTCTCCAGTTGCAAATATCCAGATGTTCTTTATTGTAAATATCACATTGGGAGCTGGTAAAAAAAAAAAATAGAATGAATATTTCATCTTGGTCTAAAATGAAATGCAGAGCTGGTTTATAAACACAAGTCAAAGTGATCCAGTTAAATGATGTTCATTTCAAAAAATGGGGTAGGAAAATATTTACAAGTACAAGAACGTATTCATATTTTCTAGAAATCAGCTTCTTTGCGCTTGCCTAGGATGGCTCTTGGCTGGCCTGGAAGGAAATATGGAAACTGAAACTGTCTGCACTGAATGCTTGGCTTCCAATGACTTACTATGCTTTGGGAGTTTGTGGAGGAAAATAGCAAATTCTTGGCCAGGTACTAAGAATACAACCTATAGATACATAATGGAAATTTTTTATCATACATAATGGTAATCCATATGGCTTTCTCTAAATTCTATATATTTGAGTGACTGGACATAAATTTACACAAAAGCCTTAAGGCACTAAGCAAAACAATAACTAATTATTTGACCTTAAAAGAATCAACCTTTATACAGTCTTAAGTGTTTATGTGCATCTTTGTCTCTAATTTTGACTCAAAGATTTGTTCGCTTACTTGCTTTAAGAGAGCAAAATATTATAGATTCAAACAAGCATTTTCCCTACCAACCTAGTAATTCTACTGAAAAATTCAATATTAAAACTATTCCTTTACAGAGATATAAAGGAATAGTTTTAAGGTTCATGCTGCTGCTGCTGCTAAGTCGCTTCAGTCGTGTCCGACTCTGTGCGATCCCACAGACGGCAGCCCACCAGGCTCCCCCGTCCCTGGGATTCTCCAGGCAAGAACACTGGAGTCGGTTGCATAAAGGGATCCTAAAAAAAATTATTGAGACACCAGGAGAAGCCAGCAAGAATTCATGCAATTATTGATACGTTTAAATTTAAATTTCAGTGCTTCGGGTTATGGTAGAGGTTATTCCTTACTCTTTCTCTACTTCTCCACTTCTGTTTAAGTTGTTTTGGAGTTAGAGCTTTTTTGCCTGCATGTGTATGTGTGCGTATATGACCCTTCAAGACTCTACAGCGCATGCCTCTTGAAGAATGTGATCTGCCCCTATGCCTTTCATCAAGGTCTTCTCAACTGTGATAGTTTCCTTTTTCAAGGCTTAACAGAAAAACTGGGTCTCTAATTACCACCAAACTTCCTCCAAATTGAGCTAAACAATGTACATTTCTGTTGCCAGCTGGGGCATAATTCTTCATAATTATTGTACAAAAGAGCCTGTGACAGTTGCAACAAAGTAATTGGCTAAACAGGTATGCATTTCCTTGAAACATCTGTTTGAAACTCCGGGTCATTTGAAGTGTATGTAGAATTGTCTCATCTTCTAATTAGTTTCTCACCAGCCAAAATATCATTGCCAAAGTCCTTTTAAGTAGGATACAGGAGCTAAGGTTCTGTTCTGTAGCAAAACCTGATATAACCACTCAGTTCTCCAAAGGCAAGCATCATTTAATCTGTAAATGCTGCCTGTCATTTGTGACAAGAGAATGGAGCAGCATTTTCCTTCTAACAATAATATATTTTCCTTATTATTTAAGACATTTCTCATTTACCTAGACAAAAAGCATCCTGACAAGACACATATTCCCTTTTAGTTTGTATTTGACTCTAGTGAGATCATGGAATATAACTGAAGATTCATAAGTCAGATTTTCAATCATAGAAAGATCACAGGAATTCAGGGTTCAGATGGTGGATTAAACATTTATCTCTAAGTATGCTGCCTACTAAAGCCCTACTGAAACTATCCAAGAAACGGAACAGAAAAAGAAGGGTTTTGTATTTTTAATAAATAAACCCACATATACAAAGAAAAAGCCACTGAGGAAATAACAGTAACAAAATGTTGGAAACTTCAAAGTCAATCCATAAGTGTTAAACGATTTGGGAGAACCAAGGAGGCCAAGCCTTGGGATTTCCCTGATGGTCCAGGGGTTAAGACTGCATTCTTCTAATGTAGGAGGTAAGGGTTCCAACCTTGTTTGAGGAACTACAATTCCACATGCCATGAAGAGTGGCAGAAAACAAAAGAAAAGCCAGGCTCTAACTAGTGGCAAAGCTATTATAAGAAGCAAACCTACTTAAGACTGCAGAATCCACAAAAGGCTCAGCAAATGGCAGCAAGAGGTTCTCCAGCAATTGGGAGGGAACTGGGGCACGTTAGTAATAGGTGTGATAAAACTGAGTCTCCTCTAACACTCCGTATCACTTGGCAGTTGCCCCTCCCCCTCAGGCTGGCAGCAGACGAGAGGTTTATTCTCTGGAGAGAGTAAAGCAGAGGGCTTTGGTCTACAGATTGGCTGACAAAGACATAGGAATTAATTGATTGCACATCAAAAGCTGGACGCTAACACTACCCACCTGGTATGGTTGGATGTTTGGGTCAACATAAGTCATATGTTGAAAGCCTAACTTCCAAAGATGATGGTATCAGGAGGTGGGACCTTTGGGAGGTACTTAAGTCATGAGGGTGCAGTCCTCCTGAATGGGATTAGTGCTCCAGAGAGATCCCTTGCCCCTTCCACCACGTGAGGACACAACAAAAAGAGGCTGGTTATAAACCAAAAAGACAGACTTCACCCAAAGGTAACCATGCAGGCACTGTGATCTTACACCCCGCAGCCTCCAAAACTGTGGGAAATAAATTTGTTTATATGAGCTACCTAGTCGGTGGCATTTTGCTACAGCAGTCTGAACGGACTAAGATACCACCCTTTCTTCTAAGTGACTCTCAGAAGAAACAGACAGACCTTTCCCATTCCATGAAGGAAACTGGAAGAGTACCCTTGGGGGAATACTTCTAGCAACGACCTACTGCTAATCCAGATGGTTTATCAACAAACAACTCACTTGACCACTAAAACTGCAAATTTGCAAACTTATCATAGGTTCAACATGTCCAATCAGCTGGCTGGACATCTATTCTTAACCTTTCCTATCAGGAATTATCCAACATCTGAGGAAAACTTTTGACATGGAAGGTGGAGGAAAAAACAACTTACAGGGAAAAAAGGCAATGTGGAAAAATTACGCAGAAAGAAGATAATATAGCTATAAAACAAAGACAAAATGATATTTAAAAAATAATTATACAGAATACATATACACCATATACAGACACACAAAGAACTCTTGAGAATGGAGGTTTAAAACAAAAACAACAACAACACAAAGACTGAAACCCTGACTCTGATGTGATTAATCTTATGGATAATTATAACAACAGGACTTAAAAAAAAAACAAAAACTTTTTTTGTAACATATACCAAAAGTTAATTGGTACAAATCAAACAACAAATTAAGAAGTTATTTCTTAACTCTAGAAAAGCAGAAAGTAAAAAGGTAAACATAATCACAGTATATTACAAGGCTCAGCCGTGTACATTATGTGTCTAGGTGTTATTAACACTAATTAATAGCCTCAGTTCCCCAAAACACAACTCAAATTTCAGTATATTACCATGAATAACTGTAGAAACTTCATTGTGAGTTTGTTAGCCCACAAACACTACACGAATAACACATGCGCATCATGGTCAGTGACTAGTCACATCAGTTCTTTCAAAGTTTGCTGGTGACCGGTTACTGCACACCTGTTCCTCGGCTCACACATGGTAAAGTATATAGTGGTGTTGCCTCCTTCCTGCGAGTGATGAATTCACCCGACATTTTACAAAAATGGATATCTGAAAGTAGAAATTAGCCCAAAAAGATGAAAGTGCAGCAAATAAAACAGGATAACACTAGAAATGAAGTTCAAATAGAGTGCTGATGTAATTACAGAAAGGAGAGCTGACTTTGAGAAGGTTGATATTGCTGCCATTCATATGCAGTCAACAGAAGGTGAACTGAACCACATAAGTGAGGGACGTGGTCACAAGGAGGACAAAGATGGTCCAGAGGGAGTGACACACGCAAAAAAACTTCACATTAAAAGAACTCTCAGAGGCAGTCATAACATTGAAAGTACAGAGGATAAAATGTTGGAAGCTGCTCCAAACTTAGAAAGGAGTATGATATTCACCAAGGCACAGAAAAGATGCTTGCTCCACACTGTAAGTTATACAAGACAAGCAATGTTCCAACTACTCAATAAACTTTTTAGCCAAAAAACCCCCACAATTCTCAATGTTTCTAATATTTCAAACTACAATGCAGGAAATAAATATTAATTTACCCTTATATAAGCAAAAGTAGATGAGTTTTCAGTTTTGACAAAAAAAAAATGGTAAAGGTCATGGGACAACTGTAACTTATCTCATTGACTGTTAAAGTTGCTTTGCACAGCTTCAGTCACTTTTTACAGTGATTTCTGCTACTGTTCAAGTGATGACTGTATCTGATTTATAAAAATTATACTCATGTATTACTCTGCTAAAAAATTAACAAAGACATGAAAACTAAAACTGCTGTATGAGTAAGAGAGGAAGATCAGTGAGGAAAGTTTCAAGAATCAAAGAACAGTCCTTAGTGCATGCTAAACATGATTGTGTTATTTATAAGTCAAGTGTGGTTGTACATACTATTATTTTTGCTTCAAAAAACTGTGTGATATATGTGCAATTCCTTTCTCCAAAACTGGAAGAAAAAAAAAAAAAAAGTCTCAGAGAAGTAACTTGTCCGGAATCTTACAGCTATAAAGTGGTGAAAAGTACATGAACCATGCTCTTTCCACATCACTTGCCTTTAAATACCTTTATTTCTTTGGTTCTTAATCCACTCTCTTTGCAATCCTTCAGGTTTTTGAAACTAGCTGGAAATATTGAGAAAACTTCTAATAGATAAAATAAAGGACATAAGGTTTGGAAGTTCCAAAAAAGCAGGAACCAGTGTTAACCCATGTGTGTCTAGTACCTAGGCCTAAAGATGGCCAATCTGGGAACTTAATACATTTCTGCAAAAAGTGAAAATAAAAAAGTAAGAAAGGAGGTGGGGAGGATTTTTTTAAAAAAGAATGTTCATACTTCACATTTTTAAAATTATTGTGTTGACAAAATCAATAATCTTCAATGTTCAAAAAGGCCAAACTTAAATAACAGAAGTAGATCATGAACAAACAAAAATGTGGCTGAGTAGTTTGAAAAATCAGTAATAGAAAGTGTTAAGTAGTTATATCAACAAATAATCACATTTTATACCTATTATGTTCTAAAAATTTGACATTGGAAACAATAGTCTTATCTGTGAAGCAACAAGTGGGTACTGCAGATATATCAGCAATTGCTCTACAAACATTTACTGAAGAATTCAGTGTGTATCATATACTTTCCAACAAGTTGTTCCTCTTAATAATAATCAAAACAATCTGTGACATTGCTATTATAATTGATCCCATTTTACAGAAAAAGAAAGCAAGGCTCAGCAAAGCTAGGTCACCTGTCCAAGGTCCCCAAACCCAGGTTTGTGGCAGAGCCAGTGTGCAAACCCAGTCTTCTGACTTCCAGCCACATGTTCCACACTGCACCATGGCTGGCAGGGTGATGCCACACATGCCTTGTATTCCATCATGAGACAAATGGGCACTGTTTTCTGTGGACCTCAAGGGACTCTGTGGTTCAGACTTGCTCAATCCCTGGGAGGGCAACTGCCACGTTCTTCCTCCAACTTTCCATCCCTGACCTCTCACCCCACAGCTGCATTTCCAGTTGCCTTGAAGCTGGGGTTGTTTGTGACAGCTGGTGAGGATCTGAGGGAAATCTCCAGACTTAATACACTCAGTGGTAAACCAGGGGAAGTCTCAGGTATAGGATACTGGGTGAGATTATCATCCTAAGGAGGCTGTATAACATCAGGGGGTACACATCCCCCAATCAAACAAAGTCTATGGAGTTACTGACACAATATCAACAATTCAAAAGCTTAGACCTTAATGCATCCTCCAATATCACTGATCAAGGTAGACAACAAGATACTCTAGGTGAGGGCATAGCAGCCAGCAAGCCTTCCCTTTTGAATAAAAGTCTGATTTTGGTTAATCTCTGTACCCCTCAAAAACTGGAAGCTGACATGGGAAAATGTAACTCTCTTTAAAGATGAAGTTGATGTTGTTCAGTCACTCAGTCATGTCCGACTCTTTGCAACCCCATGAACTGCAGCACACTAGGCTTCCCTGTCCTTCTCTTGGAGCTTGCTCAAATTCATGTCCATCAAGTCAGTGATGCCATCCAACCATCTCATCCTCTGTTGCCCTCTTCTCCTCCTGCCCTCAACCTTTTTCAGCATCAGGATCTTGTCTAGTGAATTGGGTCTTCACACCAGGTGGCCAAAATATTGGAGCTTCAGCTTCAGCATCAGTCCTTTCAATGAAAATTTGGGATGAAGATGTAGTGGAAGCACAAAATTAATAGTTTGTTCCTCTTTGAATACGAGAATGTCCACTTATCTGTTCCTCCCTGTATTGCTAACAGTGTATTTCATCATACAACCTCTGCTTCATTCATTCATGGATGTATGCCCATACTATAGACTCGATCAATATTGTGAGGAGTACCTATGGTGGTCAGTCACTGTGTTAAGACTAGGAAAAAGATGACAAAGAATGGTCTCTGTCCTCAAGAAACTACATCATAGAGAAATGACAGACCAGTGTTTGTAGAGCCCTTGGCTTGTTTTGCAAGTGACTTTAAGTCTTACTCCACATTCTAAAACAGCAAAACTAGAAACAGTAGATGATGCATTTTGAATGTGGTTTATGCGAAAAACAGGATGGAGAACTCCAATGAGCAAATCCTTCCTTAAAGAGAAGACTGGACACTACATGAAAAGACTGGTGAATGAACAGATATGCTTTATATGAGTTTTTAAATGCTGATGTGTGGACGAATCTTTTTTTATGTTTCTCTCTTTTGAACTGCTTTTTAAATTAAACAGTCATCTCCTGGCCCTGATCACCATGAGAAGACTTCAACTATAGCTTTAACACTTCAGAAAGTGGGTTCATTCGTTCTCAATTCACTCTTTTGTTATTTTCATAATATCTGGAGGTGAACCCTTTCATGATAGACACAAGTACTAGGTAGATTCCATTTGACTCTAATGCTTAAAATTCTGGTCTCCAAACTGTGGGCAGCTGGGGCATGGGTGGGTGGGAGTGGGGAGAAGGCTGACGTGTTAATACTAAGAGGCTGCATGGGGAGCTGACACAAGAGTGCGACTAGAAAAATTTGTCAAGGCCAACAGTTCTCAAACTGTGGTTAGGGGACGCTAGGGAACCTTTTTGGGGGTCCACAAGGTCAAAATTATTTTCATAATAATACTAAGACATTATTTGCCTTCTTTTCACTCATTCTCTCAGGAGCATAGGGTGAAGTTTTCCAGAAGCTATGTAACATGTGATATGACAACAGACTGAATGCAGACGCAGATAGGAGAATCCAGCTGTCTCCTATTAAGCCAGACATTTTAAAGAGATTCGTAAAATGTAAAACACTGCCGCTCTTCTCACTAAATGTTTTTTTGAAAAAGTTATTTTCCATGAAATACATACTATTTATATTAACACGCAATGCATGTATTGTTGTTGCTTTTAATGAATTTTTTAAAAATTTCTAAGATGCCTAATAATCAACAGAACCCATATAAGCAAAAGCTCTTTGGGGTCCATAATAATGTTTAAGAATTAAAAGAAGTTCATGATCAAAAAGTTTGAGATCCACAAGTTTAAACTATAAACTGAAAGGTTAAAACTAGATGTGTATAAGAGACAGGACACAAGAGTGCGACTAGAAAAATTTGTCAAGGCCAACAGTTCTCAAACTGTGGTTAGGGGACGCTAGGGAACCTTTTTGGGGGTCCACAAGGTCAAAATTATTTTCATAATAATACTAAGACATTATTTGCCTTCTTTTCACTCATTCTCTCAGGAGCATAGGGTGAAGTTTTCCAGAAGCTATGTAACATGTGATATGACAACAGACTGAATGCAGACGCAGATAGGAGAATCCAGCTGTCTCCTATTAAGCCAGACATTTTAAAGAGATTCGTAAAATGTAAAACACTGCCGCTCTTCTCACTAAATGTTTTTTTGAAAAAGTTATTTTCCATGAAATACATACTATTTATATTAACACGCAATGCATGTATTGTTGTTGCTTTTAATGAATTTTTTAAAAATTTCTAAGATGCCTAATAATCAACAGAACCCATATAAGCAAAAGCTCTTTGGGGTCCATAATAATGTTTAAGAATTAAAAGAAGTTCATGATCAAAAAGTTTGAGATCCACAAGTTTAAACTATAAACTGAAAGGTTAAAACTGCAGCTAAGGAGACTGAACTTTAGGCTTAATGAGGCTATTTTCTACTTTCTATTTTACTACTTCACCTTCACTTTTCCTTCCATTGTTTGGTTGTCTCATAGTATCAGATGAGTGGTATATGCCCAAGCTAAACTTCCTCCAGTTGAATTTTAAATTATTCAGGCATGATACCTGTATTCCTTCTGCTGGGGAAAAAGAAAGAAAAGTCTAGCACTTAGCGGAATTCACTGTTGGGAAAACATTCTCCTCCCCTCAAAACCAAATGCTATTTTCCTTCCCTGAAGTTAGTAAAGTTAACCATGTATCATATAGCTTTAAAAGGACTTGAAAGGGTCAAAACAATACAAAATGTGGGAAGTGTGATTGGCTTGGGGCTTCCTAGGTGGCTCAGGAGTAAAGAATCTGCCTGCCAAAGCAGCAGACGCAGGTTTGATCCCTAGGTCGGGAAGATCCCCTGGATAAGGAAATGACAACACACTCCAGTATTCTTGTCTGGGAAATTCCATGGACAGAGAAGCTTGGCGGGTTACAGTTCATGGGGTCACAAAAGAGTCAGACATAACTTAGCAACTAAATAGTAAATGTTTAGCGTGGTCTTCTCAGTTCACCTATTGACACAACCATGATGAAAGCAATTAGCTTGTCAGGAAAAATCTGCCCATCTCACTTTCCAAACCAACAACACAGTCCAGAACAGGCTGAAGAGAGTATCCGAACCATAAGAAAGCAAAGGCTTATTTGCCCGTGAACAGAGAACAGCACAATAAAGTATTAAGGAGATAGGGAATTGGGATGGAGGGGAAAGACACAAGGAATTAAAGACAAATGACTAATATTCATTAAAATACAAAGAAAACTGTTCACTTTAGATGTGGAGTTTAGTTACTTTTATACAATGGCTACATGGAGTCATTGTTCTTTTGAAATGATGGCAGTTTTTTTAAAGGAAACCGATTGAATCATTCAAATTCTGCTTTACAAGTGAACCTTAACTCATTTGTAATGATTACATCAATATATATATATTTTAACCAGCACATTCTACTTTTTCTATCTTGTTAGAAAATATAGTTGATTAAAAAAAAAATCCACACATAATTAGGTGCTGGTAGACAGTGGGCCAAGAAAAATATTCAGCCTGAATGTATTCAATATGGCTGTTTCGACTGTTAAAATATTAAAACACTTCTGTAATAATGATAAATGAAGTATGTTTAAGCCCATGTGGTACACATAAATAGTTTCTAACAGTGGTGATTATACTAGAATTATTTAGCAGGTTTAGAATTAAAAGTATAAAAGTACTACCTTTTTACAAAGTTTACGGTCCAAAAACAACCCAACTGCACAAAAGCATTTAGATGCAATTATCTCTGCATAAGCATGAAGAGATGATGAGTTAAGATAGAACTCAAGTTCCCAATCCTTTTACTTTTTATTGCTGCAGGTGTATGGGGAAAAAATTCCTCTTGGAGATGCACAGTGCCAAAACAAAAACTCCAAAAAGAAAAAAAAAAACCTTCTTTGGAATAGAATTAGAAAAAACAACACCTCTGACTTAATTCACTTCTCTTCAGGGACCTGACTTTTGTTACAAAGAGAGGGCTGAAATTCAAACCAGAGTGAGTGGGGCCTGCAAAGTCCACCTGCCTTTAGTTAGGTTCTGTAAGAAAGTTTTCTGTCACAACTCTTAAGAACTCATACATAAAAACTTCATGCTACTTCAAACTAAAAGAAAATTTAACAATTAAGAGGCACAAGCAAATGGCGTAGGATATAAGAGTACCAGTGGAATTCTTCTTCAAAGAGCTCTTAAATTTTTTCATTCATTCAATTAATAATGCCATGTGTGTTTTCCCTCAGTGTTTAACATTATTTAAAATCTACTAAGATCAAAATAGAGCTTCCCTGCTGGCTCAGATGGTAAAGCATCTGCCTGTAATGCGGGAGACCCAGGTTTGATCCCTGGGTTGGGAAGATCTCCTGGAGAAGGAAATGGCAGCCCACTCCAGTATTCTTGCCTGAAGAATCCCACGGACGGAGGAGCCTGGTAGGCTACAGTCCATGGGGTTGCAAAGAGTCGGACACGACTGAGCAACTTCACTTTCACTTTCAAGATCAAAATACCAATAATAATTATTAATAATAATAATTGATAATAATAGTTACTACCACCACCACTAGCACTAGTGCCTACAGGGTCTCAAAATCTGCCCCCCTGCCACACCTGAGCTCGCCCCCACCACCTGACACTCCCCAGCTATGGCCTCCAATCTGCGCCAGGGTTTCGGCCCTTCCTGCCACCTCTACCTGGAACACTCTTTCCCTAGATGGCCTCATGGCTCACTCCCTCTCTTCATTCAGCTTTCCACTCAGAGGTCACTTCAGAAATGTCCAGCCTTCACCACAGGATATATGACAGCTTCCCCAGCCCCCAGTATTTATTATTCCCATGACCCAGATTCATTTTTCATCAGAGCACTTATTACACATAGTGTTACTCAAAGTAGTCAAAGCCAGTAGAGCAGAAGCAGCAAACAATGGAAAACAGCTATAGACCACCTGATCAGTTTATAAGCTCTGTATCATATATGCTTTATATGTTTGTTCACTGTCTGTTTCCTTAACTAGAATGTGCATTCTATCAGGGAAGGGATTTTGTAATATTCACTGTTCTAGTCCTACCAGACGGAACATGAGTATTAGAAACAAAGGAGGCACTCAGTAAGTATTTGCTGAAATGAATAACTGAGTACTTTCTGCGTGTCTATATATAATATTCTAACAAACTATCAGAAATATAAAGAATATTATTATATGAAATATAGTTGGGTATTGAGTTATTTAAAGATCATATACAAGTACACACATGCAGAATTTTATAGCATTACATACAATAAAGCAGTTAATAATAACACCTTACTAACCATAAATCAGTATCTTTGCTGATTCAGAGGTCAACTTCAAGGCTTCACATACAGAACAAGAGTCCCAAAGACAGCCAGTACTGGCTGAGCCTAATGCTGAGAGTCTAGAGGAGGGGCACAGTCTCTAAGAAAATAAACATGCCTTACCTAAATAAAAAATTTGAAATGCTAAATTATATGTAGGGGTATTTGAAATGTTATCTTCTCTTTCCATTTCAATAAAACGAACAAAACTTCCTTTGCAGGAAGTGGTGCAAATGAATCTCAGCCATATCATGATGCTTATTTTAATCATGAAAAGAACTAGTACTGACAAAGTCCTAGGAAATAAGGAGGTAATGATAGCACTCGTAACAGCAACAGAGTAATAGCAGGCGCAACAGCAGGAACTGCAATGGTCAAATCTCTCTTTTGAGGAGCCATGACCTAGCAGGCACCATGCCTAATGCAGTGCATACATTATTCCCGATGCCCAGGACCACCCCAAAGTCAGCCCAATTAAACAACTGAGAAATGGGGTGCGGGGTGGGATTAGAAAGATAAAGCAACTTTTCTTAGAGACTTGAAAGTTACATAATATTGATTATTAGAATATTTCTATGAGGAAAGAAGGAAAGAAAATGTTTGTGTTTGATTGATGAAGAAACGAAAAAGCAAAGGGTTTAAAGACTGAAAATCAGGTCTCCTGACTCCCATTCACAGGAGTCTTTGTCTGTTGAGACTGAAAAAAAAAAAAAAATACTCCCATGCATTCTTAATTTTGTCAAGACTCTGCCTCCGAACAACAACAAAAAAGTAACATTGAAACCCTTGTTAAGAGTAGCTATCTACTCTTAAGAATATTACAACAGTTTGGGGTGTTTATGCCTCCCCATCTCTAACTCCTTCTTCAGTGGTGATTTATAATATGAATTTCCATCCAACAAGTATTTCCAGATTTTACATATAACTTTTATAATGTGATTGCACTAATTGCTTGCTTACTTTTTAACTTATTACTTAAATGAATTTCAAATCAAGACAATTGTAATAGAAAAAAAAAAATACAAGCTAAGACCAAAATGGCATCACCAGGNATGGCCTCATGGCTCACTCCCTCTCTTCATTCAGCTTTCCACTCAGAGGTCACTTCAGAAATGTCCAGCCTTCACCACAGGATATATGACAGCTTCCCCAGCCCCCAGTATTTATTATTCCCATGACCCAGATTCATTTTTCATCAGAGCACTTATTACACATAGTGTTACTCAAAGTAGTCAAAGCCAGTAGAGCAGAAGCAGCAAACAATGGAAAACAGCTATAGACCACCTGATCAGTTTATAAGCTCTGTATCATATATGCTTTATATGTTTGTTCACTGTCTGTTTCCTTAACTAGAATGTGCATTCTATCAGGGAAGGGATTTTGTAATATTCACTGTTCTAGTCCTACCAGACGGAACATGAGTATTAGAAACAAAGGAGGCACTCAGTAAGTATTTGCTGAAATGAATAACTGAGTACTTTCTGCGTGTCTATATATAATATTCTAACAAACTATCAGAAATATAAAGAATATTATTATATGAAATATAGTTGGGTATTGAGTTATTTAAAGATCATATACAAGTACACACATGCAGAATTTTATAGCATTACATACAATAAAGCAGTTAATAATAACACCTTACTAACCATAAATCAGTATCTTTGCTGATTCAGAGGTCAACTTCAAGGCTTCACATACAGAACAAGAGTCCCAAAGACAGCCAGTACTGGCTGAGCCTAATGCTGAGAGTCTAGAGGAGGGGCACAGTCTCTAAGAAAATAAACATGCCTTACCTAAATAAAAAATTTGAAATGCTAAATTATATGTAGGGGTATTTGAAATGTTATCTTCTCTTTCCATTTCAATAAAACGAACAAAACTTCCTTTGCAGGAAGTGGTGCAAATGAATCTCAGCCATATCATGATGCTTATTTTAATCATGAAAAGAACTAGTACTGACAAAGTCCTAGGAAATAAGGAGGTAATGATAGCACTCGTAACAGCAACAGAGTAATAGCAGGCGCAACAGCAGGAACTGCAATGGTCAAATCTCTCTTTTGAGGAGCCATGACCTAGCAGGCACCATGCCTAATGCAGTGCATACATTATTCCCGATGCCCAGGACCACCCCAAAGTCAGCCCAATTAAACAACTGAGAAATGGGGTGCGGGGTGGGATTAGAAAGATAAAGCAACTTTTCTTAGAGACTTGAAAGTTACATAATATTGATTATTAGAATATTTCTATGAGGAAAGAAGGAAAGAAAATGTTTGTGTTTGATTGATGAAGAAACGAAAAAGCAAAGGGTTTAAAGACTGAAAATCAGGTCTCCTGACTCCCATTCACAGGAGTCTTTGTCTGTTGAGACTGAAAAAAAAAAAAAAATACTCCCATGCATTCTTAATTTTGTCAAGACTCTGCCTCCGAACAACAACAAAAAAGTAACATTGAAACCCTTGTTAAGAGTAGCTATCTACTCTTAAGAATATTACAACAGTTTGGGGTGTTTATGCCTCCCCATCTCTAACTCCTTCTTCAGTGGTGATTTATAATATGAATTTCCATCCAACAAGTATTTCCAGATTTTACATATAACTTTTATAATGTGATTGCACTAATTGCTTGCTTACTTTTTAACTTATTACTTAAATGAATTTCAAATCAAGACAATTGTAATAGAAAAAAAAAAATACAAGCTAAGACCAAAATGGCATCACCAGGGGGCAAGTTAGAGGAAGGTGAAACAAGATTAACATTGCTGGAAGATGGTGATGAGGAGCTTAAGAATGGGGAGAAACCAGAAGTTCTACCAGAGCCAGGCCTTGACCCCGCCCCCCCCCCATCAACACCATGGGAGGCTACAAGAAGAGGCAGCAAAGGAAAAAAGAACAAAACAAAAAAAAACTATTTTTCCAACACATGGGACTGATTCTGCTCATCACGCCCCTTTGTTCCTGGTACCTGACATGACTTTGAAAGAGTCAAATTTCAGTATCACTGAGTTTCCTGACCACATTGTTTTCCCATTTGGCTTATTACTAAAACAGCTTTTTACAACATCAGTTAACACTTTGGAAAAATCTGTTTCAATACAACCATCTTATCTGGATTATGTCTTTCCAGCTTTTCCCCACTTTGTTTCTTTAACACAGGAAAAATGGTACAAATTTTAATCATGTTCTAAAACAGTGAGAGAAGCAACAGTGACTCAACAAATTAAGAAGAGAATAAAAACCCTGGTGTCAAAACACAGAACTCTGATTGTGTTACCAGCACAGTCTTGCACATATGTGTGCTTCAGCATTCTTCTCAAAGCTTTGGTCAAAGAAATTATTTTTAAATGACTGCAGAGCATACCAGTACAAGCAGTTGCCGAAAAGCTTAATTGTCATTTTTATCCATGGGACAGTGGATATCTATGATCAATTTTAAAAATATTAAGTGATAAATATCTGTTAATGATATCTTGAACTAACTTCTTATTTGAAGTTTTTATTTGGTTTAATAACTTATGATAACTACTTTAATGACAGTTAAGGAGGAAAAAAGGATAAAAATTAAATTCATTAAATTTAGGAGAACTTTTCCAAATAGCATTTTTTTTCCCTATAATATTGATTCTGAATTACTTGCCAGAACAATAAGCCAGTACTAGCTTTGGTTACCATATTTAATCACGATTTCAGAGATATGTCAAAACATCAAAGGGCTATCATCACAAGTAATAAGCTGGAAGAAAAGAACTAATGCCAAAAAGTTTAAAGCCCTAATTTGTATTGTGTCTTATTTAATCACTGTTATCTTTGAAAAGTAATACAATTTCAGCTTTATGCATTTAATTTGGGACCCAGATATTTGCAGACATGGGCAGTAGCAGATTCTACAGAAATGTATTTATGTAGTACCTCAAAGGAAATTTTGTTTTTCGCCCCTAAAAGACCATGGACTGGTCACCAGATGTGGAAGCCATATGGCACATGAGTATGAGACCTGGGACAAAAGAATGGAGCTAATAAGCTCAAAAGGCTGGAACAGCCACTCTGAGATGATAGACAAGTCTTTGGTTGCTGACTTTCTGAAAAATATATGTATATATTAATCATTTTACTTTTAAACCAAGAAATACAGCTTAGTCAGTTATTTTTCCCAACTCTTTTATTTTTTTGGTTTGAAAGGAAATTTATCCATGTGTAGTTTATTACTAGCTCTGAATTCTGTCCTTTTCACATACAATTCATGCTGAAGTTAAAAGAAAGAAAACGGAATCAGGAACAGATACCAAAGCTTTAACTAGAGAACAGATACACAACTCTCAACAAAGTTTTGCTATAACTCTCAAGGAAGTGTTAGTGCTAATTAGTCACTAAAACCTATATACTCCCATTCTGGATTACCTCTTGAATTTAATCCTATTCTCAGCCCTTTTCTCCCCAGATGTGCATCTCATATTCGAATGCTGCACACTAAAAGATCCTCCAGCACCCATGAACTACCTGGAGTCCATGTCTGAATACACAGCTCCTACTACCCGCAGTGCCTTTCCCCCTCTTCCCAAACTGGTGAATTCCCTTTTGTCCTTCAAACGTTATTTAAGAATCAACTGCTCATGAGATCTTATTTGGCTTGCCCAAGCAAAATTATCCCTTTTCTTTTTAAAGCCTTTTTCAATTAGTGAATAAACCCACGAATACATTTCTATTCTAATGAGAAAGGAATAAAGATAATACTGATAGCAGCTGGCATCTTATTCATGCCAGATACAATGTTAAGTATTTTATGGGAACTATTTCACTCAAACTTATAAACTTAATATATAAGGAGCTCTTATAAATGTACACAAAAATACATTCATTATAGACTTTACAGAAACAAGGAAATAAAAATCACTCAATTCAACTGAGGTAGACTAAAGATGGTCACAAATCCTTTGTTTCTCCTCCCCTTCTGAAGTCCAGTTTCATCTCCTTGATCCTGGGCTGGTTAATAGAAACAATGTTCTGGGACTTCCAAGGCTAGGTTAATAGAAGCCCAGCAGCTTCCACCAGTTTCCCTGGAACACTTTCCCAGGAAGACCTGAGCCTACCCCATAAGAAGTCTGAGCCCCCTGAAGACTGCCATGTGGAGAGGTCATGTGTAGGAATTGCAGCTGAGCTCATCCTCCCAGCTGTTCCCTTCAGGCCCAGACATGTGACTGACAGTGCCTAGGACCCGCTATTTTAGCCTCCCTCCCAGCTGAATACCACCAAGCCACCTCATTAGCTGCTACATGGAGCTGAAGAACTGCCCAGGCTGAAAGCTGGGCTTCCCTGATGGCTCAGATGGGAAAGAATCCATCTGCAATGCAGGAGACCCAGGTTCGATCCCTGGGTTGAGAAGATCCCTGGAGAAGGGAATGGCTACCCACTCCAGTATTCTTGCTTGGAAAATTCCACAGACAGAGGCGCCTGGAAGGCTGGGGTCCATGGGGTCGCAAACAGTCAGAGAACTGTCCAGCTGATTACTGCTTAAAATCCTGCCATACAAAATAATTGTGAGCTACAATAAAACACTTGTGTTAAGACACTAAATTTTGGGGTAGTTTTGCTGCTGCAACAATAGGTAACTGGAAAGCCCACTACAAACTGAAAACTATGATAATCATTCCCATGTATTTTGTCTATTGTTTCTTCTAATTTTGTCTATGTACCTAACCGTTACTTTCTTCATCCTTTGTTGTTGTTATTTAAGAGTTGGATTCATACTATATGCAGTTTTGTTTTTCATATCCATGATTAAACTCTTATTCCATTAGCATTATATGATTAACATTTTCTCACCTCATCAAAAATATTTTTCAATAATTGGATTTTTAATGACTACATACTGTATTCTACCATTCTACTGTGGAATATTTGTGAGTGTGTGTGCTGAGTCACTCAGCATTGACTCTTTGTGACCTGATGAACTGTAGCCCACCTGGTTCCTCTGTCCATAGAATCTTTCAGGAAAGAATACTGGAGTGGGTTACCATTTCCTACTCCAAGGGACCTTCCTGACCCAGGAGTCAAACCCGTATCTCTTGTGTCTCCTGCATCTGCAGGCAGATTCTTTACCACTGTGCCACCTGGGAGAGTTAGGCTATTCCTAATTCTTCATCATTATAAATAAAACTGCAATGAATACACATCAAAGTGAATCATAACAGTATCTCTGATTGTGTCCTTAAGATTAATTACCAGAAGTGAAATTACCAGGAAAGGTATAAATCTTAAGAGTCTCACCATACATTGTCAAAGTGCTTTGACAAAATTCATCTTCCCAAGAGTAATGTTTCTTGATCATGACATTGAATTCTGCCTAACAGTAAATGACCAATTGTTAATCTTTGTTAATTTGAAGTGGTAAATTGTTTTTCAGTGTAGCTTGAGTTTACTTTTTTAACTAGGAAAGGTGAATATTTTTTCACATGCTCACTAACCACAGTTATTTCTTCATCTGGATAATGGTTGGTCACATTTTTTAACCATTTTTTCCTCCACTGAGCTGTTACGTTTCTCTTATCTATAAGTGGATTAGTTTCATGTCATGTATTGCTGTTGTTTAGTCCCTAAGTTGTATCCGCTAAGTCGTGTCCAACTCTTTGTGACCCTCATGGACTGTAGTCTGACAGGCTTCTCTATCCATGGGATTTCCCAGGCAAGAATACTGGAGTGGGTTTTCATTTCCTTTTCCAGGGGATCTTCCTGACCCAGGGATTGAACCTGCATCTCCTGTGTCTCCTGCATAAGCAGGGATATTCTTTACCACTGAGCCACCTGGGAAGAGCCCCATGTCATGTATATCAATCTTCATCTTTATGGCAATATTTTTCCTATTTTGCTTGCCCTTTATGGGATTTTTAATTTACCAACTTCCTATATAAAAATTTTAAGGGTGATAATGGTGAAAAATTTTTGCACTTTTCATGTGATTGGCAAAGGATACTTTAGGTAAATTTTTGTGTTCTAAAGATTTAATGAGTTTGCTATTATTATCAGCCCTTCCAATTTATAGATGAGGAAACTGAGGCTTAATGAGGTAATAATTTGCTGTAAATTCACTTGCTAGGTGTCAAAGGCAATACTCAGATCAAAATTCAGATGGACCAACTGATTTTAAAGTCCTTTCTCTTATACACTAAGCTATAGTGAAAGAAAAAGAAAGTGAAACTCAGTCGTGTCTGACTCTTTGTGACCCCATGGACTATACAGTCCAAGGAATTCTCCATGCCAGAATACTAGACTGGGTAGCCTTTTCCTTCTCCAGGGCATCTTCCCAACCCAGGGATCAAACCTGGGTCTCCTACATTGCAGGCAGATTCTTTATCAGCTGAGCCACCAGGAAAGCCCTAACACTTTCCCTGTGCCTAGATAAAACATATGCTTACCAATATTTTGTAGAAGACTTACTTTGGTTTTGGTTTTTAATATACCATTTTTACACAGTAATAAAAAGGCACCAGTTGCTTTTGCCCATTTATTATTCTTTGTTTTTCCAGGGCTTATGGTACTGCTTTCATTAAATAAACAAAATTTATTAATACACTAAAATACTACAGCATCTATTTCTGAACTATTTTATAGCAGGGAAAGGTAGTGATTATTACTGAATTAAAATGAAAAATACAAATAAAATAAAATAAAATAAAATGAAAAATACAAGAACAAAAACAAAAAATACTAGAAAACATTAACAAGTATTATTGATACATATATTGGTAGTATCATAATGTAGACTAAAATGGCCAAGTGTTTCAATCAGCATTACTGTTTTTCATGTCTTTATTGGCTATTTTTAAGAATAGTTTAATCAAATTAAAAAAAATCATTTGCTGGAAATCAGAAGACATTGCATTAAATTCACAAGTCAAGAGGAAATCTTTATTAAACAGCTGCTGCTGCTGCTGCTGCTGCTGCTGCTGCTGCTTAGTCGCCTCAGTCATGTCCGACTCTGTGTGATCCCAGAGACAGCAGCCCACCAGGCTCCCCCGTCCCTGGGATTCTCCAGGCAAGAACACTGGAGTGGGTTGCCATTTCCTTCTCCAATGCATGGAAGTGAAAAGTCAAAGTGAAGTCGCTCAGTCGTGTCCAACTCCTAGCGACCCCATGGACTACAGCCTACCAGGCTCCTCCGTCCATGGGATTTTCCAGGCAACAGTATTGGAGTGGGGTGCCATTGCCCTATGTGGAAAAACAGCAATAAACAAAACATACAGGATCCTCACCTGCAGAGAGCTTAGTAGATAAAAATAAACTAGGCAATAAGAAGACAGGGTGATCAGCAAAACTGGCAGGAAGCATCCAAGGAAAGGCAGCTAATTTGAACTTGAAGGAGGGGGGAAGGTATTCTAGGTAAGCAGAGAGTATGAGCTAGGTAAAGCAAACAGCATGTGCAAAGACACAGAGGACAATGAAATGATTGGATGTGCGCATTAAGATCACCATGGCTAAGGATCTTCTTAGAACACTCTCTGCTACTACCACAAACCAACTGCCCTACAAAAACCCCTCATCACCAACCAAATTATTTTTAACACACTCTTTGCACAGTGGTCAGATGACTACATTTGCTATGGGTTATTTAACCCCAAGGGAAAAACGGAAGCCCCCAGAGAAGTATACTTGGGAGATCCAGCTATTAAGGATGTCTTGGATTTTCGCATGTCTTCTTACCATCCTGTCTTCCTGAGGGAAAAGATGGAGCACGTGGCTGGCAGAATAGAAAGGTAGCTAGCATGGGTGGCCCCTGCGAGCATCTCTTCTGGCCTCTTGGTTGAGTATCCACTGTCCTTCAATAATAAAGATCCTTCCTACCACCCTTCATAATCTTGTATAAAAGAGTACCAAATGTAATTTCAGCCACGGAAAGATGACAAAATGAAGTACAGTTTGAGAAAAGAGCATTGTATGTAAGAGTGCATCTCCGTGTCCAGTCGCTGAGTTGTGTCCAACTCTTTGTAGACCACCAGGGTCCTCTGTCCGTGGGATTTCCAGGCAAGAATACTGGAGTGGGTTGCCATTTCCTGCTCCAGGGGATCTTCCTGACTCAGGGATGGAACTCACATCTCCTGCATCTCCTGCATTGCAGATGGATTCTTTACTGCTGAGCCACTGGGAGAAGTCCGTATACAAGAGATACAAACATAAAATTTTAAATAAAGAAGTTTTTTTTTTTTTAAGAAAAAAGCAAATAATCCATTGCCTCAATTATGTTACCCCCTCAAAGCTAAGAGCAAAATCTGTGCGTGCAATATTTAGAAAGAAATCTAGACTTTAAATGTAAATAGACTCACACAAGCTGTCCATAGCGAAGATGCCATAGAGGGATGCTTACATAGATGACCACTAAAGTACTTCCCAGCATAGAGCATCTACGGCTGGTACAACCAAATACAGCGGAGAGTGCTGAGATACACGAAGACAACAGGTCGAAGTCTTTTCAAAAACTCAAAAGTTGTGTCCGTTTGGATTAACCTCACTACGCTTGAACATCCAAGTTTTGGACCTCAAACCCTCTCCTCCTTATGCACTGCTCGTGGTTCATGATGTATAGCTGAAAAGCAGCAAATAAAATGAATTTGACATAGTGAAGGGGCTTGCTCCTTGAAAAAACTACAAGAAATTTTTTATTTCTACAAAAAAAAAAAAATCAGTGAGACTGACTTTATATTTTCTGATAAACTGATGTACAGATGGTTGCTTCATAAATAGGCAGATTTTCACGTTCTATACTAGACATGTAGCTTGACACCATTATTGAGTTCACATTTTCAAGAAAGCCGTTTGAAGTAGTGTAGTATAATTGCCGAGAGCACAAACTTTGGGACTGGGCAGAGTCAGGATAGAGTCTAGTCTCTACCACCAACATTAACCTTAGGCTGGCACTTCTCTAACCTTCCAGTTCCTCATCCGTCTTAGTTGCTGGAATGGTATGTTAATGTTTAGTCACTGAGTCGCATCTGACTCTTTTCGACCCCATTAACTGTAGCCCAGCAGGCTCCTCTGTCCATGAAATTTCCCAGGCACAAATACTAGAGTGGACTGCCATTTCCTTTTCTAGGGGATCTTCCCAACTCAGGGAATGGTAAGGTTTGAATAAAACAGTGCATATAAAGTACTTAAGTCTGGTTCCTGCATTTAGCAAAAGCTCAATGATGGTGGTATTGAGGACTGATTATCTTGTAACTTCAGAACAAACATCTTGTACAAGCTTCAGAATGATTTCACAAAGTGTAAGGTAAAAATGAGAGTGGTTTGGCAAAAGAAAGATGATGAATTTTTGGTAAGATTTGTAAATCTGACAAAATTTGAAAAGTTACATTAGACATGATCAGTTACACCATTCTTGATGACCTTTCACAACAAAAATGGGAAATTTAGGTCCAAAGAAGTATTCTTAAAGTTGGCTTGTTTATGACCCATGATTCTTTCATATGTGCATAAAAATATATGTATTTTCCATGCAACCATGTGTAGTCACGAAAATTCTTTCATCTTCTGTAGCTTCAACCATTAAATTACCTTACTTACATGGATTTGGTGAGAATCAATTTGAGACAAAAATCAGATGAAAATGTCTCACTAACTGTGAAGAACTACATTCAGTGAATCAATATACACCGTGAGCCTCATATATCACGTAAGCAAGCTCCAAGTGAAGGAGAAGCATGGGTAAATAAGTCCTAAGATGCTAGTCTGTCAGTGTTGGTGTGGCTACGACAGATGGAGCTGGATGCAAGCGACTATCACTCACATTATAACATGCATATGATGGATGCATGTGAACTGGGCTATGGCATACCCAAAAGGAATCACTCATGAATTCAAACATGCATCTTTTATCAACTGAAAACTAATTTTTTAAAAAACCCATCTTCTAATAAGATGCTTCACACCAAACTTAAAAAAATATTTATTTATTTGACTGTCTCAGGTCTTAGTTGTGGCACGTGGTATCTTCTTGCATCATGTGGGATCTTCCTCTGGCATGCAGACTCTCTAGCTGTGGTGTATGGGCTCGGGAACAAGTGGGCTCAGTGGCTGTGGTGCACGGGCCTAGTTGCTCCTCTACATGTGGGATCTTAGTTCCCCAACCAAGGATCAAACCCAGGCCCCCTGCATTGCAAGGTGGAGTCTTAACCACTGGACCACCTGGGAAGTCCCAAGATGCTCAAAATCTGTGCTGACTGCAGGCTCATTATTTAACTGTCTGTTGCTTGACTTGACTCATTATATGATGTAATCTCCACAACAGCAGAGACCTTGTTTTACTTGTTTACTGATGCAGTCTCAGTGCCAAGATGGTGTCTGGTGTCTAGTAGGTGCCCAATAAGTATCTGTCAGTTAAGCAGACAGATTTTATATTCTAGGTACATAAGAAATAATCTTCATTTGGAGGTAATTTCACCAGTTCAAACGTGAAATGCTTTTGCTTCTAAACTTTGATCTATATTTCCCTTTTTTCCCTCTATTCTTTTATCATGTTAAGCAAGAACACAGTGAATTAGTCTTTTTCACAATCAGAATAGTAATTTTTCATAAAGAGAATTTCAATCAGGTGGGTGTCATTAGAAACTATTGTTGTCAGTTGAGTGCTGGTAACCCATGCCTTGGTTATTGTATTTTATCCTATTTAAACAGGCAGCTTTCCTCTAAAGAGATATATTTATGGGATTATTGGTAATGTATCTTTTTCTTTTCTCTTCTAATTTAGACTATAATCTTAAAAAAAGGAGCAAAGGAAAAAAGAAACCCATCAAACAAAATTACCTTAAAAATAATGTTTTTCCAATTTCATTTCCTTATTTTTTTTCCATTTAACATTACGAATCCAAAATGTTGCAAAGAAAACAACGCTTACTAATACATCAAACAAAACAGCAACACTGAACAAAACAACTCACTTAAAAGAAAAAGAACTATATCAACTCTACGTGGAATAAGTAAAAAGGAATCTTTTGTACTCTTTTTGTCAAACTGCAATAGATTTAAAAACATATAATAATAATAACAGAAATAGCTCCATGTGGCAACATGATCATCTATCAATTTTTAACATATTTTGTCCCTAGGAAAAGGCTTATTTGCAATAGTTTTGCTTATTTGTTACTTTTTTTAAGAGCTCAAAATCAGGAGATTAAAAGAAAAGTAAGAACAGTGTTCCTGCATACCGTAGTAGGGAAAACTCCTGTTAAAGACATACAGTACAACCAACATGGAATCACCCAGTTGTGGATTTTTTTTTTCTGTGCAGATATGAAATTACATCAATTACTCCAGAAGAACTATTTCCACAATGTTTGTGAAGTGACACTGTAACAGTGTCCTGCAAGTTATAAGCTAACACTGGTCCTTGAAGCCTCGAGGGTACACAGGTGCAACAGACAGTACCCCTCGTAAGGGATGTCTGCTTTAGGAGATTTGGATCATTCGACGTTCCTCTCTTCAAGGGCAAGCACTTTCTAGAGAAAAAGGGACAGACCGGTCAGCTTCCACTCAGTCCTCTTGCTCTTCTGCTTTGAGCCCCTCACCTTAGAAGCAAAGATGGAAGTAACAAGGGGGCTACCAAGGCACACACATTTGGTCAAGGTGCTAAGGTAAACCGCCAGGCTCCTCTGTCCATGGAATTCTCCAGGCAAGAATACTGGAGTGGGTTGCCATTTCCTTCTCCAGGGGATTTTCTCGACCCAGGGATTGAACCCAGGTCTCCAGCATTGCAGGCAGACGCTTTAACCTCTGAGCCATCAGGGAAGCCTAAGGTAAACCAGGTGTGGCCAAATCCTCAGCGTCCCTCACCAGAAAGAAACTTGAGATCCTGAACAAATACTTCTTCTACTTTTGAAGATCAGTAGCACTGTTCTCCTCCATAAAAGAAAAAAAAAAATCCTCAATAAATAATTCATTTTATGCAACTCTTTGCGAGTGGTAAAAAATAGAAAACTTTTCAGATTTCTCCACACCCAGGCCCAAGCCTACCATCTAGTCTCAGGTGCTCGTTTGTGATGTTAAGCAAGTCTCTAGCACCTTAGATATTCTACGTCAGAAGTTGAAACACTGGGGTCTTTGAGACATTCAGCCAGCCTAGGCATAGGCTGAATCCCCAGTGGCTCAGGAGATAAAGAATCCACCTGCAATGCAGGGGACACTGGAGACGCAGGTTTGATCCCTGGGTCAGGAAGATCCCTTGGCGAAGGAAATGGCAACACACCTCCAGCACTCCTGTCTGAAAAATCCCATGGATAGAGGAGCCTGGCAGGCTACCATCCATGGGGTCGAAAAGAATCTGACTCGACTGAGCGACTATGCATGCAGGCAGACACAGGCTTCCTTCAGAAAGATTTGCCATTAGGTTGCACCCAAGACATCCTGTGACGGGGCATAAGCAAGATTTGGTTTCTCCAAGACTGGCGAACACTATAAAAAGAAAACATCAATTAGACAGTGTTATTGCCTTCCATTCTTAAAAATCCAGATGTTTAAATAGGAAAAGAGAACCCCAGCATTGGAGTGGCCAGCATAGTACAAACAGCCGGAGGGAGAGGCTTAGAGAGAAGATTCAGTCCATTCAGGGAAGCACGAACCATTATTATTTCTCTTTTGGTCAAGCAAACCAGAATGGGCTGTACCCTTCTTGTTTTTCATAAAACGAAGCCCCACCCAGATGTACCTTTGGCCACTGGCAGAAAGTCTGCATTTGAAACTTTTTTGGTAGACCCACAAAACGCCAGAACCACAATTACTAGCCTTGAGCTTACTCTGCCTGATTACTAGCTCGAGCTTCCAGCTGGAATAACATACGATATCATTGCTTCTAAGGCAAGCTCAGTTTAAAAGCAATGGTTTACTTAGCCTATATATTCAACTCTCACTTTCTAATCACGTGCTTGGCGCCAATTCATCTAACTCCAAAACCTGGCAATGTGCCCTCCCTGGGCAAAGGAACAAAAAGTTCATGGGTATTTTTCTATTTTCCATGTGTCTTTCTCTTTTATTATTCAAAAACATAATACCTTAATGTGATAGAAGAGAAGAACCAGATTAAAATAAAATATTCTGTGGGATAAAAGTGAAATAGAGACGTTGCATCTTTACAGGGAAATGTGGAAGTCTCACGTGGTTTCAACAAAAGGCTTGCTGAGGAGCAAAGCTCAAGATGAAATTCTAACCTGGATGCCAAATTTATAGATGTATCAATAACAAACAAAGTAGTGAAAAACACAGGTAAATGATCTCAGTATTCACAGAGAAAGTTATCAATTTAAATGATATAAACTGAAATCTTAATTAATAAATTATGTAGACCTTATTGTGTTTTGAAAACTTTTTTATACTAATGCCTGAGAACAAGCCTGAGTGGAGTATGAGAAGAAAGTGGCCAACAGTCCACTTGATGCCTTGCCCCAGGATAAATATTCCAGCACTACACAGCAGTGAAGGGCATGGCTTCAGAGTCAGACATATCTGGCTTTTAACCTGGTTCTGACTCTAGTGGTGGGGCTGTGGCCAAGTTCAGAACCTGTCCAACCTCTGCTATACAATCCTCAAAGTTAAATCAGAAGTTCAAGAAATTTGTTTTTAAAATACTACAAATGCAGTACTCAGGTACTCAGACCAGGCCAGGAAATCCTACTTGGTCCTGTATCCCTGAAAATAGCACAAACAGTACTAAGTACTGACATCTAACCCACATGACAGAACGAACTGAACACTCATCCAAGAAACCATATATGCTTTGGTTTTATAACTTCACTATCTGGCAAACAGCTTGCGTTCAATAGATTGTTATTATATGAAATGGAAAAGAATATTTTCTTTTGGAAAATGCATTTGGGTTTTTCCCTCCACCATCTGGAAGTGACACCTCTCTTGGCAAGGAACTAGATGGCAGAGCTTCCCTGGAGGAGGCAGAAAGTGATGAAGAGACGATTTATATTTCTGAGGGCCAGTAAAGTTTATTCTATCTACAGATGAGGCAGTGTCTCCCCAGGTGTTCTGAATTGCGGGGAGAAAGAAGAATACAGGTCTTTTTAGTTGATATAAGAGTCTAATTACATGAGCCCCTAAAGAACCAACATCACAGGCTACTCAGATCTCTTTAATTACAAATGTCTTTCATCTGGAAATTTACCCATAAATTTCTGTGGAAAAAATTTTAAACTCTAACAATTTAGTGTTTCATAAAAATAAGTTAAATCTCTTACACTATTTCCAAATAACTCAGAATCTAGGGACGTTTAAGAGTACAAAATATTAAGACACTCCATTATGGTGATCACTTCCCCATGAGATCATAAACAATCAGAATTACAAGACTCACAGCACAGACTTCTGTGATGAAAATTATAGTGAAAGATGGCCATGTTAACTAGAATGCTTGGCCGCTATCACTGAAATTCAAAACTGCAGTGGCTTAAACAAAATAGGAATATATTTCTCACTCACATGAAGACCAGGTCAGGAGTCCAGGGCTGGTATGGTGTTTAACACCATCTTTAGCAAACCAATTATGGTTCCTCTATCTTTCCATTAAATATCTTCAACACAGCAGCTTCCTCTCATAATTCAAGTCAGCCACATCCTATTCTTACATTTCAACACAAAGAAAGTGTAGGAAAACCTGTTCTTTCACTGCACAGCCTGAAAGTGGCCCACATAATCCTACTCATTTCTCACTCAGGAGAACTTGGTCACATTAAGCTGGTAGGCTAACTGCACATCACTGTCATTATTTTGAGTGATCACATAATATGTACATAAAAAGGTGACACTAGGTGGTGGGAACATTAAGAAGCCTCTGTCCTAATGGCCATAGGGCAAGATACCATTTAAGACTCAGGTAAACCACTCAAATCTTTATTTAATGCAAGCCAATCAAGAAATGGGAATACCAGATCATCTTACATGTCTCTGTAGAAAACTATATGCAGGTCAAGAAGCAACAATTAGAACCAGACATGGAAAAGTGGACTGGTTCGAAATTGGAAAAGGAGTACATCAAGGCTGTATACTGTCTCCTTGTTTATTTAACTTATATGCAGAGTACATCACGTGAAATGCCAAGCTGGATGAATCACAAGCTGGAATCAAAAGTGCCAGGAGAAATATCAACAACCTCAGAGATGCAGATGATACCAGTCTAATGGCAGAAAGTGAAGTGGAACTAAAGAGCTTCTTGACGAGGGTGATAGAGGAGAATGAACAGGCTGGCTTAAAATTCAGCATTCAAAAAACTAAGATCATGGCATCTGATCTCATCACTTCATGGCAAATAGATGGGGGAAAATGGAAACAGTGACAGGATTTCTTTTCTTGGGCTCCAAAATCATTGCAGATGGTGACTGCAGCCATGAAATTAAGATGCGTGCTCCTTGGAAGGAAAGATATGACAAACTGAGATAGCATATTAAAAAGCAGAAGCATCACTTGGGTGACAAAGGTCCATATAGTCAAAGCAATGGTTTTTCCAGGAGTTATGTACAGATGTTAGAGTTGGACCATGAAGAAGGTTGAGTATCACAGAAAGGATGCTTTTGAATCATGGTGCTAGAGAAGACACTTGAGAGTCCCTTGGACAGCAAGGAGATCACACCAGTCAATCTTAAAGGACGTCAACCCTGAATAATCATTGGAAGGACTGATGCTGAAGCTCCAAAGTTTTGGAGCTTCTCAGGGAAGAGCTATCCAGGGAAGGCTTCCCTGAGGAAATGGCATTTCAGTTCTAATCTGACCAGCCATGAGAAGAGCTGGAAAAGAACATTCTAATAAGAGAGATTAACAATTGTTAAAGCCCCAAGGCTCCCTATTTGTTAGAATCAAGTTGCTTTAGCTCTAGTTTTCTTTATTTAGGCCTGCTATACATGGGACCGGAGAAGGCAATGGCACCCCTCTCCAGTACTTTTGCCTGGAAAATCCCACGGATGGAGAAGCCTGGTGGGCTGCAGTCCATGGGGTCGCTGAGAGTCAGACACGACTGAGCGACTTCACTTTCACTTTTCACTTTCATGCACTGGAGAAGGAAATGGCAGCCCACTCCAGTGTTCTTGCCTGGAGACTCCCAGGGACGGGGGATCCTGGTGGGCTGCCGTCTATGGGGTCGCACAGAGTTGGACACGACTGAAGTGACTTAGCAGCAGCAGCACGCGTGGGACAGGATGAAAGAACATGTGTGTGTTTGTGTGTATGTGTGTATGCATGCATGTGTTCACGCTTAGGAAGAGGAGATCTATGATTCTGCTCCTAGGATTAATATTTAACATCTAGTAATAATGTGGAACACTCCAAAACCAGGAAGAAAGAGAGCCTGGGGCCATACAGAGGAGAGATGAAAAACAAAACAAATGGTTGCAGAAGTTGATAGTATAGCCTTTTTATTGAAAAGATTTTTGTTGTTGTTTTCACTTGTTCTAAATAGTGTTTTCTGGGTACATATATTTCTTATATAAAGCTAACTAATTTCAGGTATATTGTTCTAACTAACTTTTAGCTCCCAATGAGAAACTGGCAGCTGTAAATAAAATGTCTTACACATTTTACTTTAATTAAAATGAGAAGGCTGAGCACCAAAGAATTGATGATTTCAAATTGTGGTGCTGGAGAAGAGCCTTGAGAATCCCTTGGCCCACAAGGAGATCAAAGCAGTCAATCCTAAAAACCAACCCTGAATATTCATTGGAAGGACTGAGGCTGAAGTTGAAGCTCCGATACTTTGGCCACCTGATGCAAAGAGCTAACTCATTGGAAAAGATCCTGATGCTGGGAAAGACTGAGGGCAGGAGGTGAAGGGGGCATCTCATCCTCTGTTGAAATGGATGAGGTGGTTGGATGGCACCACTGACTCAATGGACATGAGTCTGAACAAACTCCAGGAGATACTGAAGGACAGGCAAGCCTGGCGTGCTGCAGTCCATGGGGTCACAGAGAGTCAGACACGACTTAACAACATACACAATAACATTCACAACAGCATACACAAAACAGGCTAAAAATAAACAAATTTAATAATCAAATATTTGTACATCGGTACCGTAAATTAATATATATTTCAAAAATCACACAACTTATATTTAGGGATCCAAACTAAGTCACATTCTTAAGCTATCAGGAATCCACTCATAAAAATCTTAACCTAAGGATTTGGTAGCACCAGCCAAGAAATCTTTCCCAACACATCTATTCCTTGGTCTGAAAGCAGTTTAGGAGAAACTTCAGTACTGCTTAAACTATCATGATGTATTCACAGCATTGTCTAATAGTCACAAATTTGAATAAAAGAAAGACCAACTTAACTTATGAAAGGTACTACAGTGAGATAACTACTCCAAATGACAAATCTTTTTATCATACTCATGATTGGGCTTCCCTGATAGCTCAGCTGGTAAAGAATCTGCCTGCAATGCAGGAGATCCCAGTTTGATTCATGGGTCGGGAAGATACACTGGAGAAGGGATAGGCTATGCCTCCAGTATTCCTGAGCTTCCCTTGTGGCTCAGCTGGTAACGAATCTGCCTGCAAGGCGGAAGACCTGGGTTTGATCCCTGGGCTGGGAAGAACCCCTGGGAATGGGAAAGGCTACCCACTCCAGTATTCTGGCCTAGAGAATTCCATGGACTATATAATCCATGGGGTCACAAAGAGTTGGACATGACTGAGCAACTTTCACTTTCTTTCACTTTTCATGATCAGTGAAGGCAAGCTGCCACTCAAATGTCACAATTTTAACACAATGGCTTTGCCAAAAGAGCAGTAAGAAAGCAGTAAGAAAGTCAGACCCAAGGTCTGGGGAAATTTTCATTGACTTATACCTTCAAAACCCAAGTTCGTTGACTCTAGGACACAACTGACTGTAACACACATCATTGAGCGACTTTGCTTTGACTTTTCACTTTCATGCATTGGAGAAGGAAATGGCAACCCACTCCAGTGTTCTTGCCTGGAGACTCCCAGGGACAGGGGAGCCTGGTGGGCTGCCGTCTATGGGGTCGCACAGAGTCGGACACGACTGAAGCGACTTAGCAGCAGCAAGGGGGAAAAAAAAATACTGCACTTAAAGTGAGAAATGCCACTGATTCCAAGATGTATCCCAATTTCAGAAATATGAAACAAAGGATTTCTTAGAATCAATAGAAATGGTAGTATTCTTCAAGCCAAATATGCCCCTTTTCTTTTCAGCATGGAAAATGACTTTGACTATTTTCAGCTCAGTCATAAAAAATGTTTTCTTCTGTACTATGTTCATCCCTACCTCTCTTTGTGTACATCTCCAAAGATATAACTGATAAATCCCCATTTAACATTTTCTCCCAAATATTTGACATCTCATTCAAAATAACCAAGCTACCAGAATAAAGAATAAGAAGGGTAGAAAAAGAAGAGGCTGCCAGCCAGTAAGAGCAGATTCTGACTTTGAAAGAGCTGAGCCTCACACTGCCCTCCGCAGGTAGGACACCTCCCAAAAAGAGAAAAGAGAGCTGAGCCCATTCACTTGTCCGAACTTACTAACTGGATAAAACCCCCTCTCCCTAAGAAAGGAGGGAATAAAGGGTCAGAAGCAGACCAAAAACGGGCCTAGGAAGAATCTTTCCTTGTGGAAATCTGTGGGGGTGGGGTGGGGTGTTTCCTCCTAATAACTTGCCTTTGCAGTTAAAAACGCATACTAGGTCTCTGCCCAAAGTTCCAGGCACATAAGCGCTTGTAATTTCCTGATCAACAGGGGTGCCAGGAATATCTTTGTTTCCAATATTTGGTCTTGGAACCTGATTCCTGGCACACAGAACTCCTAAATCTCTAGGAATTTCCTGGGTGATAAGGAGCACCTTTTGTTCTAATAAGGGGGTTACTGGCGGGCTCCTGGGTAGCTCCTGGATGGGGGCCGTCACCAGAAAGGCCAAGCCAAGAGTAGAAGCTTGGACTTTCAGTTACATACCCACCCTCCATCCTCCAGGGAGGGGAGAAGAGCTAGAGACTGACTTGCTAATCATGCCTACAAGATGAAGCCTCCATAAAAATCCCTAGAGGATAGAGTTCACAGAGCTTTGGGGTTAGTAAACACACCCATAGGCTGGGAGGGTGGGACACCCCAACTCCATGGGAACAGAAGCTCCTGCTCTCAGGGCCCTTTTGGACCTTAGCTGAGCTCTAATGACCCCATAAACTTAAATAAATGTTTCCTTGAGTTTTGTGAGCTGTTATAACAAATTATGGAACTCGAGGAGGTGGGGGTGGGGGTGGGGCATGGGAACCCTGATTGATAGTGGACTGGTCAGAAGCATCAGAGGCCCAGACTTGTAATTGATGTCTACAGTGGGGAGCAGTCTTGTGGGCCTGAGTCCATAACCTGTGGGGTCTGTGCTCCTCCATTTAGTCAGTCATAACTGAATTACAGGACACCCTCCAGTGAGTGTGACACCCAGGAGTGAGTTGGAAGATTGCCTGGTGTGGGAAAAACTCCTACACATTTGGTATCAGAAGTGTTAAGAGTAGAAAGTAAAGAAACAAGAGGTTTTCTTTTAAGCATGCTCCACAATTTTTCTTCTCAGGAAAAATCCTATGAAAAATCTCCCATAAATGTCAACAACACTCTGGCCTGACTTTAGGGATCACCATTTTCTGCTTCCTCCCTCACTCTGTATCGAAATAATATTGCCAGCACTTGGCAAGTCAGGACCTCCCAGGGTGCTGGCAAAGTCAGGAACAGACCTAAAATGAGCCATTACATTTCTAAGCCTAGCCATCTGGCTGGGGGACCTAACAGAAGCACTAGAGGACCGAGAAGGTAAAGCTCATCAATTTGCTACAGGACAAGCAGACATACTGTCATTTAGTTTAGTTAAACTTGATCTGTGACAGAACAGATACTCTGAAATTTAGTATCTCATAAAGAAAACTAATTCTACCTATTAAAAACTACTTTGGCAACTGACAAGATGCCGTGCCTACTTTTCACTACAAAGATGAGAACATTTAAAACTAAAGCAACGTTTACCTGGGAAATCTTGAGTGGCTCTATAAATCATTTACATTTTATTTAAAAGCCATTTTCCAAATTGGATTTTTTTTAAATTTAGAAATGTAAATTCTTACCTAAAAAATAATTGGAGAAAGATATTACATACATATTTATAAAGTATGCTTTTCAGAAAGCATAAACACAGATGCTTCCTCTGCTGTACAGTTTGTGATCATTTCATAACCATCATCAAGTTATGATCAATACAATTTTTTCTTTGAAACAATTAGCATAACATCAGATATATAGTGTAGAAACAATGGTATTTAAATCTGGATTGAAAGAAAAATACTGTTAAACATTATCAAATAGTAAAAAAGATGGTAATATATTTCTATGTAACAGTCTTATTATTCCTTAATAAATTTTAATTTAGAAAAACAAAATCTAGGTGAGACTATGTTAAAACCATTATTTACAGAAAGTAAACTGGCAAGCATCAGCAATATTTCTGGCTCAGCTAAAAGAATAATGACTAATACTTACTGAGCATTTACTACATGTTAAGCAGTATAACAGTGATATACATATGCAATCTCATTCAATCCTGATGATAACACTGTGATATAGGTACTTTGTTGCTGCTAAGTCACTTCAGTCATGTCTGACTCTGTGCGATCCCATAGAGGGCAGCTCACCAGGCTCCCCTGTCTCTGGGATTCTCCAGGCAAGAATACTGGAGTGGGTTGCCATTTCCTTCTCCAATGCATAAAAGTGAAAAGTCAAAGTGAAGTCGCTCAGTCGTGTCTGACTCTTAGCGACCTCATGGACTGCAGCCAACCAGGCTCCTCCGTCCATGGGATTTTCCAGGCAAGAGTACTGGAGTGGGGTTCGATTGCCTTCTCCAGAATAGGTACTTTATTCCCATTTAATTGAGGAAGCTAAATCAAACTTTCTTGCTAGAATATAAAAAAATAATTTTTCATAGGCTACCAAAAGAATTCTTTATAGGTTATGAATTCTTCATAGGGTTTGGCATAGTAAACCTGGCTGCACGTGTGTCTGCATGCAGTCATGTTTGACTCTGCAGCCTACCAAGCACCTCAGTCCATGGCGATTCTCCAGGCAAGAATACTGGAGTTGGTTACCATGCCCTCATCCAAGGGATCTTCCCAACCCAGGGATCAAACCTGTATCTCCTGCATTAGCAAGCGGGTTCTTTACCACTAGTGCCACCTGGGAAGCCCATATATATATACATCTAAAAATTTAAACTCTGTATTAAGTGAAATTCAATACTTACACATGACAAAAATAGCAATAACAGTTACTCAGCAAAATATAATTAAGAAGAAACTTAAAAACAAAAAATAATATTTAACAGTAAAACTTTAGAACATTTTCTTTATAGTCAGGAATAAGATGAATACACCTACTTTCATTGCAAGTTTTAGTATGCCAGGTCAGTGCACTAAGAAAGTGCTATCACACTGGGATGACCCTGAGGGACAGGATGGGGAGGGAGGTGGGAAGGGGTTTCAGGATGGGGAACACATGTACACCCATGGCTGATTCATGTCAATGTATGGCAAAAACCACTACAGTATTGTAAAGTAATTAGCCTCCAATTAAAATTAAAAAAAAAAAAAAGAAAGTGCTATCACATGTGGAAAGGAAGAAACAAAACTGTTATTATTTAAAGATATTACTGCCTGCAGAGGAAATACAACTGAGCGTCTTCATTTTCACTTTTCACTTTCATGCATTGGAGAAGGAAATGGCAACCCACTCCAGTGTTCTTGCCTGGAGAATCCCAAGGACGGGGGAGCCTCGTGGGCTGCTGTCTATGGGGTTGCACAGAGTCGGACACGACTGAAGCGACTCAGCAGCAGCGGCGGCAGAGGAAATACAGGAGAACCAATGACATAGCAAGAAAAAGGAAAACAAGCTCAACCCAGTGCTGTGTAACAACCCAGAAGGGTAGGATGCGGTAGGAGGTGGGAAGCTGGAGGGAGATTCAAGAGGAAGGGAACATATGTATACTCATTATTGATTTGCATCATTGTATGGTAGAAGCTGACACAACACTGTAAAGCAATTATCCTCCAGTGAACATTTTTTTAAAAAAATTGGATGACAAATATAAATGCAAAATGCAAGGCTGTCGAACATGTGATCACCAATCAAAAGTCAAGAGTATTCCAATATACCAGTAAGCAATTAGAAAATTCAATTTACATATGGTATTAGAATCATTAAAATACCCATGAGAAATCTAGTGGTCAGTTTGGTCACAGATATTTTTTAAACTCATCAATATGCATGGTCAACAAACTTAATAATACTCTCCAAAGTATGTACCCTAGAGACACTCTCTCACATGTAAACCAGAAAAGCTCCAGGATATTCACCTCATTCTTTCTAAACACACACACACACGTGTGGGACAGTCTAGCTACATATCAATATGGATTGGATAAACTGTTGAATATTCATACAATTAAATCTGTATATGTCAATTTGGATTATCTTTAAAAACAGAATGTTGAGAGGGAAAAGCAGGTTGTTCAGGGATATTTATAATATGACATCACTTACATAAAAAGTAAAATCCGTAACACAATACTCTGTATTATTTATGGAAAAATAAGTTTTTAATAAATATGTAGAAACAAGGAATCAAGCTTCTGACTACCCCAGGAAAGGAAAAAGGAGCATCAGAGCATAGAAAGGGTTAAGTATCAGAGATGTTTCAACTTTACCTCTAGTTTTATTTCTTTAATGAAAATGCATATAAATATAAAAAATTACTAAATTATATTGAATCTATGTGTAAAATACCTAAATATTCATAATATTTTATATTTCAAAATACCTTATAATTTTAAAAATACATGTTTTTAAAGTATCCCATGTAAATATTTTAACAATAATGAAAAGGCCATACCCCATGAACATATCTCTTCATAAAACTACAAAGGGAGTTTGCCTCCCTTTCATCTGTTATTAAACATCATTTTAAGCCACATGTTGTTGTATGTTGTTAAGGATTAGAAATTATTGTCAGAAGAAGTGTAAAAAGTGGCATATTCTACAGGAAAAGTAGCAAGTATTGAATAAAGATGCCATGAAGATTAAGAAAGGTCCAAATGGCATAAAATTGAAAAGAGGTTTTCAAAGTTTAGTTAAATACTCAAAAAAAAAAAATTTATCTAAATATTGAGTGAGAAGCCAAAGACATTACTGTCAAGAGAAAAAAAAGTAGAAAAACTAAAAAAATAGAAAAAGCTGCTACTTGCATTTTAAATTAGGGGCACTTACAGAATATGATATAGGGGCACATGTCAACAATATGATTTATTACTCAGATTATAATAAATATTAAATTTTTCCCTGGAAGTAAAAACTTTAATTATTAATATCCCAAGAAGCCCCCAGAGCAACATACCTGAAGAAGGAGCCTTTCAAAAGCCAGAAAGTTGTCCCACTTGGCAGTCTGTGGGTGTTTCAGAGTTTGGACAGTGGCCAGCCCAAGCTGTAGGAGCCCACAGTGATTCCCTAGAGATTTGAGGTTGTTCTTGAAGAGCTGAATATAGGACATGAGCTGTCCCGGAGTGACTCTCCCTGGAAAAACATACAGTTTATCAGTGTAGCCTCTTCTAGGAGCGGTAAAAATAAAGAGGAGCGTGCCATTAATACTACTACCGCCTTGTTGCTGTCGTTCAGTTGCTCAGTCATGTCCGACTCTTTGTGACCCACGGACTGCAGCATGCCAGGCTTCCCTGTTCTTCACTGTCTCCCATCAGCACAAAACTTCAGAGTCAACTGCAAACTTTTCTAAGCTTTTGTGACTCTTAAAACAACATGGTGACAACAGCAAAGTTGAAACTACCAACTGCATTTTGCAAGCAAGAAAACAGATGTTAAGTGCTCTTGCCAAAGCCATATTGCTATTAGGATTCATTTCATAACTCTGCAATACCCCATAAATGTGTTTTCAAATAAAGTCCTATGAATAAATATTTATTGAGCTCAACGTGGAGTACCTCTGCAAGACATATGATATAACAATCTGAGGGCCAAAAAGGCAAGGTTTCCAATTGTGTATGTTATGTATATAAAGCAAAGGAGAAATCTGTTAGGACAATAGCTAAAACTTTATCATTAATATCAATGGGTTTATGACAATATCCTTGAGCATAAAAGCAGACTGTTGTTGGAACAAAAATGTATGGAGAACCAGAGTGGAAAAAACCCTGGAAGATTGAGATATCCAAAGAAAGGGTTTCTTGTGGGTGAGAGCACATTTCCTACCATGGTCACCTAGATCTAGAACAAGACTCTCACTTCACTAAGCATTGGAGTATCAAAAACACAAACAAACCCTGTTGAAGATTCAGTCTTTCAGACCTCTAAGTCCAACCTTTTCCTAAGTAGCACTCCTTCCATTTAGTCACTTCCCATTCTATTATGTCAGATCTCATTCCTGCCATTCATCAATGCAATGGGCAGAACTCCAGAACACTAGAGCTTCTCCTCACTGGGCAAAAAGAGTGCAATGAAGCCAAACACAAATGCAAGACCAGTAAATCCTTCCTGTACATTTCAGCCACACTGTCTTCGTGGTTTATCCTCTGATGCCTAAAATCCAGGTTTGTTTGCTATGCCTAGGTTTGTTAATATTTGGCAACAAAACTACCTGCATTTATTTAGCACGTGTCCTCTTCTGATTTTCATAGCAATTCTATGGGGTAGCAAACAAGTGAGAGTTCAGTGTCTCACATGGTGCTAAATGGCATTTGTCAATTAGTGGTTTTGCTACAGATTATAATAAAAATAAAGACCTGTCACAAGAAACTTACAAGCCAGTAATATATTCTACCTTTTTATTGAATATTTTGGAGAGATTAAGGATTCTCAAGTGCCTTATTACCCACTTATATGGGGCTTCCCTGATAGCTCAGTTGGTAAAGAGCAATGCAGGAGACCCTGGTTCAATTCCTTGATTGGGAAGGTCTGCTGGAGAAGGGACAGGCTACCCACTCCTTGTGGCTCAGCTGGTAAAGAATTTACCTTCAACTGAGGGAGACCTGGGTTTGATCCCCGGGTTGGGAAGATCCCCTAGAGAAAGGAAAGGCTACCCACTGCAGTATTCTGGCCTGGATAAGTCCATGGACTTGTATAGTCCATGGGGTCAGAAAGAGTCGGACATGACTGAGCAACTTTCATTTTCAAACAATAAGAACAGTTGGCGGCGGGGAAAAACAGTGGAAATGAATAGTACAGAGCTGACCCTCACTAGTTTCTTTGGTCCCTTGGTAAAGCATAGTTCATTCCTGATTCTCAAGCAGCAAGTTAACAATTTGCTAGCTTAAGTACTAACAGAGAAGAGCCTCATTAATCCCTTCTTTGCTTGGTTTTAAGTTGGCTTGGAGAAGGCAATGGCACCCCACTCCAGTACTCTTGCCTGAAAAATCCCATGGACAGAGGAGCCTGATTGGCTGTAGTCCATGGGGTCGCAAGGAGTCAGACATGACTGAGCAACCTCATTTTCACTTTTCACTTTCATGCATTGGACAAGGAAATGGCAACCCACTCCAGTATTCTTGCCTGGAGAATCCCAGGGACAGAGGAGCCTGGTGGGCTGCCATCTATGGGGTCGCACAGAGTCAGACATGACTGAAGTGACTTAGCAGCAGCAGCGGCAAGTTTACTTGATTAAGGTGTAATTTACATATAGTAAAATTCACTTTTTTCTGGTTCAGGGTGTTCTCAAAATAGTTCTATGAATTTTGACAAAAACACAGTCATAATCAAGATAGATTATTTCCTTTATTCCCAAAAGTTCCCCTTTTGTAGTCAATTCTCTTTTCCCATCCCCAGTCATTGGTGAACACTAGTCTGTATTTATCTGGTTTCTGTTCCATAGTTATTCCTTTCCAGAATGTTCTATAAATGGAATCATATAGCACATAGCCTTTTGAGTCTAGCTTCTTTTACTTGAGCATAAGGTATTTTGTGTTCATTCATGTTGTTGCTTGTATCAGTAATTTGCTCTATTTTCTTGTTGAGTAGTAATCCGTTGTAAGAAACATAGTTTGTTTAAACTTATCCATTCACCAGTTCATGATCATTTGAGTTGTTTCCAATTTTTAGAAATGATGAATAAAAACTTTACAAACATCTTCATTCAGTATTTTATGTGCGTATGTGCCTGTGGACATACGATTTCAGTTTTTTCATAAGTAAATTTCTAGGGTTGCTGGATCACATGCTAAATGTATGCCTAACTTTATAAGAAACTGACAAACTAATTTCCCAAGTGAGCTGTCCTACTAGTGACAAATGAGAGTTCTATTGCCTGACATCCTCAATAACCTTGGTACTGCTAGGTATTTTGGTTTTAGCCGGTCGAACAGATTATCTAGCAACATCTTACCAGGGTTTTAATTTGGGTTTTTAATGACTAATAATGTTGTTCATCTTTTCACGTGCCTATTTGCCACCCCATATCTTTTTTGGTGAAGTGTCTGTTCAAATCCTTTGCTCATTTTTATTAAGTTGTTTGCTTTCTTATTATTAAGAGTGCCATTAACTTTTATTAACCCATTGGTTCAACACATGTTTTTGTGCTAGGGACTGTTTTTACTGCTAAGCACAAGCCCATGAACAAATCAGAGAAAAGTCTGTCCTCATGGCCAACAAATAAGGAAGACAAATGACTCCCAGAATGCTCTCCTAATTAATCCAGCTCATTACATGTCACTCTCTTAGGGGATGGGATCTTTTGTGCAGAGGGTGAACATTTTTACACAAGAACATCTTCTGACACATTAAATATGTGAAAACAAATTTTCACATGAAATGAGTTCAGATCTAACACTGCAGTGAGCTCCATTTATTTCTTTAAACATTGTGCTACAGTTGATGGCAGTGTAGTCCCTGGACACACAGAGCTTTGTTGACCAAGAGAGATAGTCATAGAACAATTACATGAACAATTACCTAATCATTATTGTGACAAGTAGTGCTAAGGCAACAACTAAAAAGTCTTGAAACCGTGAAAGGGTCTATGTGATACGTAACTGCCCACCTCTCCAACCCTATCTCCAGGACCTGAAGGAGAAGAAACTAAAAAGGCTCAGAATACACACAATCTATTTATAACATAACTGCCCTTTAGAGAGACCTAAAAAAAAAGGAAATCATCGGAGAAAGTCATCAGGTCTGTTTCAATTTCAATTGCAATAACCATATGTTCAACTTAAAGATAAGAATGTCTTCAATTCAAAAATATAGTTAAACTTTATTCAGTTAGCATCTTCCAATCTCAGACTTGGACTCAACAACCATATTTACATAACGCCACCTTCCAACATAAAGCATGAGATTCAAAGAACAAATGGCTATATTTCATAATAGGAACTGTCAACAGAATACTACATTGTGAATTAGCGATTATTCACCCTTGCTGCTCTAGTCTCTTTCCCTCTGCATATCTTTTTGTTATATACACAGGCCACTAACACTTCTTATATATGTCATGAAAGCAGGGGGTTTTTGGTAAAAATCCAAAACATGGTAATTTAAATTTATTAAAAGACTACTTTATACAAATGCTTTAAAATATAGACTAGTGACATTTTAAAATATAAGTTTAATCAGAATCTTACATAAAACAAGTCAAAATTAACTAATTGAGTATTAAAAATATTATACAATAAGACTAATAACTTGAGAAAACTTCCCAGTTTATCTCAACTAAAATTGCAAGCAACTAGGACCAGGTGTTGAAAAAGTAATAGAACATTTATTCATATCTCAATTACCAAGAAAAAAACCTTCTTAGGTAGACTTACATAGTGATTTTAAAATGTCAACCCAAGAAGGCTTGCCAACACATTTTTTTTCAGTCATAAAAACAAGGGTTATTTTATATCAAGACATAATATACAGCAACTCTGTGAAAAGGGACAATTTTGAAATTTGAAAACTAGTTTTCAAGTAAAATCTATTAGGCTTTAGAAACAGACCTGATTTTTAGTTAAAAAAAAACAGAAAACTTTAACAACCATTAATTCTGTGTATATTTTGAAACAGTAAAATAGAATTATTGCTTTGGAGAAAGGGGACAAATTTAGAAAATAAAATGATTTAATATTTTAATATTGTCTATGATCCTTATAATATTTAATTCCATTGTATTCAAATGAATTATGGAAATTACCTTTCTACTTGTTACACACATTTGATAAACTATACTGCAGCCATGAAATTAAAAGATGCATACTCCTTGGAAGGAAAGCTATGACCAACCTAGACAGCATATTAAAAAGCAGAGACATTACTTTGCCAACAAAGGTCCATCTAGTCAAGGCTATGGTTTTTCCAGTAGTCATGTATGGATGTGAGAATTGGACTGTAAAGAAAGCTAAGTGCTGAAAAATTGATGCTTTTGAACAGTGATATTGAAGAAGATTCTTAAGAGTCTCTTGGATTGCAAGGAGATCCAAGCAGTCCATCCTAAAGGAGATCAGTCCTGGGTGTTCACTGGAAGAACTGATGTTGAAGCTGAAACTCCAATACTTTGGCCACCTGATGCAAAGAGCTGACTCATTTGAAAAGATCCTGATGCTGGGAAAGACTGAGGGCAGGAGAAGGGAACGACAGAGGATGAGATGGCTGGATGGCATCACCAACTCAATGGACATGAGTTTGGGTAAACTCCAGGAGTTGGTGATGGACAGGGAGGTCTGGCGTGCTGCAGTGCATGGGGTCACAAAGAGTTGTACATGACTGAGTGACTGAACTGAACTGAATCTTCTGAACCTGTTTTGTGGCTTGGTAAGATATATTTAAAGTATTTACACATATATGATTTTTTGTTGATTTTTTTAACAACAACAAAAAAGGGCATTCTGTCAGTGCTAGGTTTGACTTAATCCTCAAAGTGTGTCTTAATGGTAGAAAGCAACCATCAGAAATTTTTTCTAAAATAGTATATTTAGCTACTAAATGTTTTCTTAAAAAAACAAAACTCTATAACAAATAATAACAATATCATGCATGTTTTTTATTTATCATTGTCTTGCAACTGTGAATGAAAACCCAGTATGTGAAACTTGAATAAACAAAGTTATGTCTTAAGACAGGTATTCCCAGAATTCAAATATCAGCATTTCATTTGTCTCCTTTTTAATTACTTTTCTAATATAATAAAGACAAAACATATTAAAATAATTAAATATAACATGTTCTGCTAAAACCCTGGTTTATTAACCAACACACAACTGGCAAACAAGAATACTTTTAATATTACACAAAAAGTCACACCTATTCATTTGTCCCTTAACATCCTGTGCCACCAAATAAGAGCAGCTGAACACAAAGTAAACAAACATAGCTGAACACTGAAAGCCATAAGAGGAAGTGAGTCCTAACTGCATTCCTAGTTCTTCCTCTTAGCTCCGCTTGATCATATGCCCTGTCCTGGAAGTGCTTCCTGCTTGGTCCTCCCTGATCTTCAGTGCATTTTGCCTTTGACTCCATAAACAAACAGCCTCAACTTCTCTTTACATTCCCTTCCAGTGAGCTACCTTCAACTCTTTTGTTCACATGAAGTCCCAAATACACTGTAACATTTCTTTATCTATAGGCAACTGGCATACCTTTTGAACTGTGCTAGTATTTTAATCAAGATTTTTATTGTTTTTTTTTTGTTGTTGTTAGTGCTCTAATTATAAATTTGTATAGATTTTGAAATGGGCTTCTGCTAATGATATTTTTCATCATGAGCCCTGATAACCAGTATGTGATTTTGCAAAACAAGTTTTCCAGGAATGCATATAAATTATAGCAAAAGTGCTCATACTAACATGTAGACAAAGGTGGTAATGCTAGTAAAACAAAACTATTGGTTGGTAGGCAGCATGGTCAGGGAAAACTTTCAATGCTAATTCTACAGTTGACATTAGAAAGCTCTTGTGTACAAAAGATATTTTCGGAGTTCTGTAAATAATGTACAAAAGGTTCAGAGGATAGACTGGACACATGGGTTTACATCCTCATCTCATTTCATCAGAAAGACAAAAAGGAATTACAAAGGGAAAGGAATACACAACAAAGAGATCGTGAGATAGTCTCTAAGCTGACAGAGGCTTCGAGCACTATTCCTCCCCATTTGTTGGTTATCTTCGTAATTTACATTACATTCTTAAACTTTCTTCTTTGTTCTGTCAATTGCAGATGGTATCCTATGGCTTTTCGTCTTCTGAGTAGAGGATATTAATCCTCTTTGCTCCCCCTCTACTTTGTATCTCCTCCTTTCATCTTTCAAATCATCTGTACTTTTATTTTCATCAAGATGGATAGCATTTATATTTTGTTTTATGACTATAATTTAGTCTTATGTGCTTTTTTAAAAAATAATTTTATTTATTTATTTTTGGCTGTGCTGGGTCTTTGTTGCCGTGAGGGCTTTCCCTAGTTGTGGTGAGTGGGGGGCTACTCTCCAGTTGCAATGTGCAGACTTCTCTTCGCATGGCTTCTCTTGTTGCAGAGCATGGGCTCTAGAGTGCATGGGCTCAGTAGTTGCAGTTCCCAGGCTCTAGAACACAGGCTCAATCATTGTGGCCCACGGGCTTGGTTGTTCTGTAGCATGTGGGATCTTCCCAGACTAGGGATTGAACTCATGTCTTTTGCACTGGCAGGCAGCTTCCTTACCATTGAGCCACCAGGGAAGATCTTATGTGCTTTTTGTTTAGCTTGATTCAAACAGTTCAAAATCAGTCAATTGTGTTTCCATCATAGTGAACTATGTAACTATTAATGACAGACCCAAGGTACAAATTATGATTTCATTTCCTTATGCATATACTTTGGTCCTAGAACGCTTATGGGCTTTTTCTAAGGGGATGGGGGAGTTGCATTCCCTGCCTTAATCAAAGCTGTGAAGTCTCCTAATTTCAAATACACTGTCTCATCTTTGAAGTCCAGGTTACGTTGTTTTTTTTAACTGAGGTATAGTGGAGCTGTGGGGGTTTTTGTTTTGCCTTTTCCCCTCCCTGAATACTTTACAACCAAACCCCTTCATTCTCCAGTCCCATCATCGGCAGACTGTTCTCCAGGCCTTTCTGTGTAGTCAGCAGCCTGGAACTGATTCTGTTGCTTTCCTCTGCTGGAACACTGTTTGGTTATTAAATTTCTGATTTTTCTTTCCTGCTATGCCGCCTTGTTTCGCTGGACAATCTCAAGTAACTTCCTCAGAAAAGGTGTGTGGAAACCAAAGTTCATTTTATCTCTAAAAAGGTTTTTTCTCGCCCTCCAAGTTTCATAGTAGTTTACCCAGATCTATATTCAAGGTTGAAACTAATGCATTGCTTCATTATCTTCTGGCTGAGCACTGCTCATAAGAAACCTGGGCTAGTCCTATTTTTGTTCCTTTGTAGATGAGCTTCCTTTTTTCCATCTAGAGGTTCACATGATCTTCTCATTCTCTTGTACTCTGAGGAGTCATAGTGATGATGTCTAGTTTAGAGGGGTTTTATTCTTTCCACTTGATTTTCAGTTAAGCTTATTCTATTATTTGATATGTCTTTCTTCATATCTGGGAAGTCTCACATTCTTTCCTTACTAATTTCCTGTCCTCCGTTTTTTCTCTCTTTCTAAAACTTTCAATAGTTCTTGGGTCTCCTGAATTGATTCTCTATATATTTTGCTTTTTGTATCATATTTTCAATGCCCTGTTCTTTCTACATTTTAGGAGATTTTCTCAATTTATCTTTAAACTTTGGTTGAATTGCTGACTCTTTGCGACCCCATGGTCTGTAGCCTGCCAGGCTTCTCTGTCCATGGGATTCTCCAGGCAAGAATATTGATCCCCTTCTCCAGACGGTCTTCCCAAACCAGGGATTGAACCTGGGTCTCCTGCATTACAGGCAGATTCTTTATCATTCAAGTTACAGGAAAGTCCTGAATTTTATTTTATTTTTTTACCATAATACCTCTATTACTAAGAGCTTTCTTTTTTTAATAATCATTTTGTTTATTTATTTGGCTGCACCAGGTCATCGTTGCAGCACTCAGCATATTGAATCTTCACAGGAGCACGAGATCTCTTAGTTGCAGCCTGTGGGATCTAGTTCCCTGACCAGGGATCAAACCAGGACCCCCTGCATTGGGAATATGGAGTCTTGGCCACTGGACCACAGGAAAGTCCCTAAGAGCTTCTTTTTTAACATGAGCTTTATAGAGATATAATTCACATATCATAAAATTCATCCTTAAAATGTACAATCCAGTGGTTTTTAGTACACTCAGAGTTATGTAATCATCACTACTATATAATTTCAGAACATTCTCATTATCCCAAGAAGAAAGCCTGTACTCAAATTTCCCGTTATGAAAAAGATATACAGCTATATAAATCCATACATATTAGAATATAGCCTAAATAAAATTTCCAGTTGGGAGATCTAACTATATTTAGTTAAACCAGGAAACAGAAATAACAGAAGGGAGAATATTCAGGTAATTATAGCTATAATAGAATTCTGGCTTTTTAATATATAATAATATTATGGTGATACACTAGAAAATTTTTTTTAATTGAAGTATAAATTCCTGGAAGGTAATATAGGACTAGAAAAATACCTATTAAATCACAGAGCAAAGCAAACAATAAAAATAAACTTCCTTGCCTCCTCCAAAGACTTTGCCTACAATATGTGACAAGGCATTGTAACAAAGAGGGGTCACTTATCTAGAAGATATAACCAGTTTCAGACTCAGAGGCCTCAGATATAATGGAGGAGGAAAGTGAGGAGTATATAAAGCATACACATCTTAAGCATGTAGTTCAGTTACTTTTTACACATACGTCTATCCATGTAACCACCACCTAGATCAAGGTATGGAATATACCCAGCGCTCTAGAAGATTCCCTTGATACCTACCTAATCAATAATCGTACAACAGCAAACCATTACTTTTAACTCTCTCAGTACAGCTAATTCTTTAGTTCAACATTTCTTTTCCCCTTCCTCTGTTTTATTGTTCTATATGACTCTAACTGCTTCTCTGTCCATTCTACCTTGAAGGATATTTAGGGCCATTATAAATAATGAGGCTGTGAACAGTCTACTACATGCCTTTTGGTAGACTCACTTCCACTGGCTATATGCCCAGTTGTGAAACCAGTGGATCAGATGGGTATACTTAAGTTAATACAGCTGGTTTTCCATGGTTGTATCAATATATCCACACACTTTAAACGTGATCAAATTTAACCTAATTTAACATAAATTTTAAAGTATACATATAATGTTTAAAACCTGGCACGACTGTATAATTAATTTTCCTTCATGGTATTTTATGCTGGGTAGCCAAAACTCTAATAAAAGAGAGAGAAAAGAAGTCACAATGGAAACCACATTGTCATGTTCTTAGTACACACCTTTATTTTGCTCATTGTTGGTTTATTAGCTTATTTACTTACTTTCTTACCTAATTACACAGGAAAAGGCCTGGAAGTCAAGATACTAATTTAGGAACAAAGGTTACACTGAAGAGTAAGATGATGGCGGGGGCCAGTGGTGGGGTGGATAGACAATTACTTTTTATTCTACTACTGTTATGATATGAATTTTCTAGAAACGTGCTTTCTAGACAAGTATATTACTTTTTAAATAGTCTCTTGGTTCTGAAATAAAACAATGTCTGTTTCATGTGGAATTAATAGACAAGCATTTTTCTCTGGGAAATTTGAGTCTATTACTATCACTGATTTGTACAAGGGATGAAGCATTGTCTTTCAAGAGAAAAAGAAATATAAGAGTAATAATTACTGCTAGTTCTCCACCTCTATTGAGGTCAAAGGACAAAGAAATATGGTTAACATGCAGGTGGGGAGATTTAAGTCAGACCTGAGAAAAAATTCTACATTCATGATGACTATTAGACATTGAAACCAGTTATTAAAGGAGGAAGAGGGAAGACATTATAAATCTTCTTCCATAGGGATTTGAAGGGCAGTATATACAGCCATCTGTATAGTGAAACTTGGATAAAAACCAGCTGGGGATTGATGTCTACTTTTATAACACTATAAATACTGAAGAAGGTTTTCCTGAGATTTCCTTTAAATAGTATGTTTCTTGTTAAACAAATTTTTGAGCTCTACAGTATTACAAAGATAGAATAGAAAGCAATGTGAAAAGAGCATTTTAATTATATGAATCAATTCAATCAAATGGATCCAAAATTGAGAAATCTATTGCAAGATATGATTTCAGGAGAGTATGGAATAAAGCATAACTGCTGCAGGACCAGAGGTCACAAATAGAAAATAAACAGCTCTCGCTGAGATTTACACAAAAACCATGAAATATAAAACCACAGAAACATTTATGGTTGGGCTTTCTTTGGAAATTCAGCCTTCCTAAGGCTAACTTAAATCACTGCATCAATGTTTACAAACTCAGCTAAGCACATGGAAAGACACTGATAGACTACTCTTGTTTTTCACAAGGCAGATTTCCAGCCTGCCAGGTAAGGAGCCATTCCTTGGTGGGTCCACCCTGACTTGGAAGGCTGTACTTACAAATAAAGCAACTCCCACCCCACAGCCATGGATCTTTCCTTGGGGATTTTTTAACTCCTGGCTCATATTCTCACATGCTGAGGATTCCTTCTGTTGAGAAAACATAAAAATTAACAAGAGGAGGAGGAGGAGGAAAAAAACAGATGTACCAATTAAAATTAAAAATATAGAGTCAGAGGACAGATGCTTGAAGAAAGGGTATTAGAAATTCAGATGACTATTTGTGGACAAGGAAATACAGTAGCAGAGGCAATTCAGGTTTTGTTTCAGGTGATGAAGTGTAAGAAGGAAATATTTGTTTGCTGACCTTAAGGCTTTGGGGCATTATTAATTATTAATTCAATAAAAACTCTTTCCGGTTCTTTCTCTGGATTCTCTACTTCTTCATATCCCTAAGTGGATGTGTTCTTTACAGCTCTGCCTTCAACCCTCTTCTCACTCATTCTATATTCGTTTCCTGGATGATCACTCGTATATTTCCTTAGAAATTCACTACTTAGGCTCCAACATAATGACTAGGTAACTAAATCTCCAATCTCCACTTTCACTTCTGGAAATCACTACTCTAGCCACATGTCACCCAACTAAGGTGATCAGGGAACAATCCTACAGACAACATAATCCCACCCCTAGATTGGGTAGAATACTCTTCATACTCAGTGGTATGACTTTTACTGGAAAGACAATTGAAAGTGCATGGGTCTTCATACATTCTTCCAAAAGAAAAAGAATAAAGTGAGCCTATCACTTCAAGGAAAACAGCTATTTGTTTTGTCAAAATCAAAACTCAAGTTTTCATGTGAAATCATAACTTTGGAAAGCTTGTATCTGCCTCTATATCTTTACATCCTAATACGTAAAGATTTTCTAATGATAACAGTGGGGATATCGACAAATGTGGTCTATTATATTGTATAACACGTGTCAGCATTTGGGAAATCTGCATAGTCCAGAGAACCTTTATTATCCAAGTGACTAATGTAAAATGCTATAAAGTAATGTGTGTGTAAAAGGGCCAAAGTGTAAGAGAGATCAATGGTCTTTAACGTACCAGAATGTGGAAAATTCAATGATATGGTTTCATATTCCACACTGCAATTACCTGTAAGAAATTACCTCTTGTAAATTTGGTATAGTATATCTGCAATTCTAGAATAGCCACAATTTGCTGAAAATTATTTTTAAAAATCTTTCCCTTTTCAACTACATATCTTTGTAAGGCCAGCTTTTCTTTCTATCACAACAGATTCTATAAAGAAGCAGATATGAGAATAGAGCTGCCTTCTATTAAACCAGACATTAGAGATGTACAAAAATGTAAAATGGTGCCACTCTCTTCCCCATATTATTTTGAGAAAATAGTTAGTTTTCAAAACAATATGTTATATTAACATGCAATAGGTTTATTATAATATTTTTACATTAATTAATATTCAAAAATTTTTCCCTACCTGAATCATTAATGTGATGTTTTCTTCCTAAATATTTTAAAAAATTTTCCTTGCTTGAATTCCTAATGTGATGTTTTCTTCCTATCAATCAGTCTCACATATATTAATAGATGAACTCCACATAACAAAAGCTTATGGTGTCCTCAATAGGTCTGTTTTGTTTTCCATTCATAGGTTCTTGTGAACATCAACAGCTTTTAACAATGTAAAGGGGTTCTGAGACAGAAAAGTTTGAGAAATGACTGTCTAAACCAGTGTCCCTCTTGGACTCCATAGGAGAGAGAGAGAGAAAAAGTAATCCATTAACTGCATAACGAATACCAACTGACAGTATTAATTAAAGAATTTATTTATTCATTCCATAAACACTTAATGACTATATAGGAATTTCAAGGTCTTGTGTTAGGTGCGGAGAATACTAGGAAATAGAGATAAGAATTCTCAGCCCCAACTACTCAGGGTCTGGTGGTAACTGCTGTAACAGAAGTATGAACAAAAACAGTTCTGATAGGAATATAAGATGTCACCTTTCAGAAAGGATGATTAGGGAAGCATGGAAAAAATGTTGGAGGAGAATGTTAAAATACAGGAGATTAAAATGAGCATTCTTTCTGGAGAGTGAACAGAGCAGGATAAGGCTTTAAGATCAGTAGGAATCATTAACTGAGTGAAAGAAAGTGAAAGTGAAGTCGCTCAGTCAGTCGTGTCCGACTCTTTGTGACCTCATGGACTGTAGCCTGCTAGGTTCCTCCATCCAAGGGATTCTCCAAGCAAGAATACTGGAGCGGGTTGCCGTTTCCTTCTCCAGTGGATCTTCCTGACCCAGGGATTGAACTCAGGTCTCCCTCACTGCAGGCAGACTCTTTACCATTAACTGAGTATCTACATGCAAAGCACAACAAGGGATACTAATAGAGCTACAGTCTAGAGGAAGCTAGAAGTAAAGAAGCTTCTAGAGGAAGCTAGAAGTAAGGAAACTTCTAGAGGAAGCTAGAAGTAAGGAAGCTTCTAGAGGAAGCTAGAAGTAAAGAAGAGAAAGCATGAAGCAGTTATCAGAGAGAAGATAATCAGAAGAGCAGAGTGACCTGAAGACCAAGGGGAAAGAATCAAGAAAGAAGACACAGTCAGATGCTACCGGGTATCAAGAGGAACAAGAAAGAGTGGAAAGGAGAGTTGTAAACAGAAAATAGTACTGTACCAACCTAGAGGGGTGGGATAGGAAGGGAGGTGGGAGGGAGGTTCAGAAGGGGGGGATATATGTATACCTATGGCTGATTCATGTTGAGGTTTGACAGAAAACAACAAAGGTCTGTAAAGCAACTGTCCTTCAATAAAAAATAAATTAAAAAAAAAGAAATAGTAATGCATGTAACTGAAAGCAGAAACACCCATCATCAATCTACTATTCATACTATATCAGTACTATACCCATACTCATTAGGCAATCATCCATGCAAACAGCAAGTACCAAGCCACCCACTATGTACCAAGCCAAACAGCCAACAGAGAATATATGACATGGACACTGTCTAGTATAAAGTTTTGGATCCACACACACTTAACTATTTTTCACTGTGGTAAGTGCTAAGACAGCGAAAAGAGAAAGAGCTGCAGGTCCTTAGAAGGCAGAAGAGTCAACGCAGCCTGCTGAGGAGGGGAAGGAAGAAGGGGAAAGGGGAATTAAATACGGTTCCACAGAGAAAGTGACATTTGTATGAGATCATGAAAACTCAGATGGGTTTCATAGGAACGTGTGTGTGTGTGTGTGTGTACATTGGAAAGTGTGTGGTTATATTAATTAAGGTCCCAGCAGGAAAAAGATGGCACACTCAAACAGAAAAGAAGGTGAACTTAATGACATGACTTTCTAGAAATGAGGCTAAGGACAATCAGGAGTGTGAAGGGAATCCAACAAGGGAAGGGTAGAGAGAAGCAACCAACTGCATCCTGGCAGGGACGGAGTGAGGCAATCAATACCTGGAACCACAACTGCCTCTTACCCTCTAAATCTCCCGCTCGGGCCTCCCAATAGCCAAACTCAATTGAGAGGCCAAGGGCAGAAAAGCCTGCTGGGGCAGTCCATAGTGGTGAGCCCCTAGAAGCACAACAAGAGAAAGGTGGAGGGGACCTAAAGGGACACAAAATGAGATTATTTCAGGCAAAACTAACAAAGACCTGGATCTACAGAAGTTCCTTGCTGGGGAGTAGCGAGCAGGGAGGAGAAGTAACATGAGTGGTGGATGAAGCATGGGGCTAGAAGTCAGAGAGATTTACAGAAATAGCAGGGGAAGGAGTTGGTATACTATCTTAAGGCAATGAGGAACCAGTAGAGGGTTTAGACAGAGGACTGGCACAACCATATCTGTGTTTGAGCCTCTATATCTGCTCTTGCCAGTTGTTTGATTCCTGATACAGAAGTCACACAGACCAGGCCACATCCTGGCTTACTTGCTATAAGACTGTATTAGTCAGGGCCCAGGCAGAAGGTAAAAAATACACCAGTTATCTGAGTGGAGAAAATTTAGCATACAGAATTGTAAACTGGGTAACTGAAAGGCAAAAAGAGAACTCCAAGGTATCATGCAAACAACAGCTATTGGAAGGAAGCAGCTAACCGCCAGGAGGGTGGAGGAAAACACAAGAAGGCGGCCTGGGACTACACCTCTGAGAACTGAGTGCTTCTCAGCTGGGTTGGTACCTCTGAGGAAAGGGTGCCATGGAGCTGATTCTGCAAGAATTGGAAGAACTGCAAACTGGATTCAGCTGCTCCCACAGGAAGGACCTCCCACTGCCAGGGTGAAGAAAGTGTTGCTGCCATGACACTCACAAGTAGAAGTGGACTCCATGGGGGGCAGACGGGAAGGAGCAAGCTGCTTCTTTCCCTTTCAACCTTGCCGGTTCCCCCTGGCACCCCCCACCAGTGTAGCCCACCAGAGAGCCAGAGGGTGGAATCAAGATTGCTGGGAGAAATATCAATAACCTCAGATATGCAGATGACACCACCCTTGTGGCAGAAAGTGAAGAGGAACTAAAAGCCTCTTGATGAAAGTGAAAGAGGAGAGTGAAAAAGTTGGCTTAAAGCTCAACATTCAGAAAACTAAGATCATGGCATGTGGTCCCATCACTTCATGGGAAATAGACAGGGAAAGAATGTGGACTGCAGAGCCCCAGCCCCAGCAGCATGGAGGAGAAGGGTGGGGTGAGATCTGCGAGACAGGAACCTAACAACTAGCACAGTAATTCTGGGAAAAAACTCAACCTTTCTAAGTCTCAGTTTTCCTCATCTGTGAAATGGGGATGGTGGCATGAGTATCAACTATATAAAACTTGCTATCAGTTCAGTTCAGTAGCTCAGTCATGTCCGACTCTTTGTGACCCCTTGAATCGCAGCACGCCAGGCCTCCCTGTCCATCACCAACTCCCAGAGTTCACTCAAACTCACGTCCATCGAGTCGGTGATGCCATCCAGTCATCTCATCCTCTGTCGTCCCCTTTTCCTCCTGCCCCCAATCCCTCCCAGCATCAGTCTTTTCCAATGAGTCAACTCTGCGCATGAGGTGGCCAAAGTATTGGAGTTTCAGCTTCAGCATCAGTCCTTCCAATGAACACCCAGGACCGATTTCCTATAGGATGGACTGGTTGGATCTCCTTGCAGTCCAAGGGACTCTCAAGAGTCTTCTCCAAAACCACAGTTCAAAAGCATCAATTCTTTGGTGTTCAGCTTTCTTCACAGTCCAAATCTCACATCCATACATGACTACTGGAAAAACCATAGCCTTGACTAGATGGATCTTAGCAATATCTCTGCTTTTAATATGCTATCTAGGTTGGTCATGACTTTTCTTCCAAGGAGTAAGCGTCTTTTCATTTCATGGTTGCAGTCACCATCTGCAGTGATTTTGGAGCCCCCAAATATAAAGTCTGACACTGTTTCCACTGTTTCCCCATCTATTTCCCATGAACTGATGGGACCACATGCCATGATCTTAGTTTTCTGAATGTTGAGCTTTAAGCCAACTTTTTCACTCTCC